>CM075858.1:74931210-75540049 GCA_037975125.1 Latrodectus hesperus | reverse complement strand
TATATATATATACGATGTTTGTCCGGAAAATACGTATAAAAGTTGAATAACAACTTTATTTTACAATCATTCAGGTATTACAATATGGTCTCCTTCAAAGTACTCACAACTCACACTGAGACGAGATACACTTCTGCCAACGCCGTTTTCACTGTTGATAACATTGCTAAAAGTATTCAGTTGTGGTGCTGTTCAGTTGCCGTGTCGCCTCTGCCTTGATGCCTTCCACACTTCCCAAGTGCCACCCCTAAAGCACCATTTTGCATAAGGAACAAGAAGAAGTCACAAGGGGCTAAATCGGGTGAATAAGGTGGGTGGTCTGTAACGGTGATTGAGCTTCGGGCCAAAAATTCACGCACAACGAGCGACGCGTGAGCAGGCACATTGTCGTTATGAAGAATCCACCTGCCCCCTTTTGCCAAATTCGGTTGAACTTGGGCCACACGAGCTGTCAGACGTGTCAAAATTTCAACGTAAAAACTTCCGTTCACTCTCTGGCTCTGTTCCTCAATCAGAGAGAGCTCCATGCCGACGGCAGGTGAAAAGAGTAACTTTCAATAAGCAGCCGCACACTCATATTTACACACAGAGTGGTCTGACTCGAACTGAGCATTGATGGGATTGGTTACAGCAGTACTGCCACCTGGCGGTGACTGCAAACAGAAAAATAAAGTTATTATTCAACTTTTATACGTATTTTTCGGACAAATCTCGTGTATATATATATATATATATATATATATATATATATATATATATATATATATATATATATATATATATATATGTGTGTGTGTGTGTGTGTGTGTGTTTGTTAAATCCATATAATTTTCTCTATCAACACATTAATTGGAATTATTTCTTTAAGCACAGAATAAAAAGGAGCAAGTATTGCAATAAATATCCTGACCATTGCATAACACCGAGTAAAGAATACTGCAAAATGTATGAAAAATATTGTGGCGAAGGAGAAACAAAAGTAATTAGTCATCATTTATTAATGAGATTTGGATTGTAAACTTAATTTTTATATGTAGCATTTTCCAAGTTATAATTTCTTATTTTAAAGTTTATTATAAATCAGAATATTTATAAATTTTTTTTTTGTCAAGTAGATGTTTCACTGCGAAAGTAAATTGCATTGATTATTAATGCACTACTGATTACGATTGTTTTTTATTTATTAGCAAAAATAAAATGCATGAAATATATTGCTTTATCTATGTATCTATATCTATCTATATATATGTATGTATGTATATATGTTAGCAACAAATTGTAATATTACTTAAAGAAATGAGTGGCCACTAGATGGCAGTGCTTAATATGTCATATTGAGAGAGTTGTACTAGCAATTGAGAAGAGAGATTGTAAGAAGGAGCTCACTATGAAGGAGCTACCTTAAAATAATATGTAAATATTCTGTAAATAAACCTTTAAATATTAGTAAATTTATAAGAACTTCTTCCTTCCCCTCCTAAGCTACTGACTCGTCATCTGACAAATAGAATGAAACCGATAATATATATATATATATATATATATATATATATATATATATATATATATATATATATATATATATATATATATATATATATATATATATATATATATATATATATATATATATATATATATATATATATATATATATATATATATATATATATATATATATATATATATAACACAAGATTAGAAGTATCATAATCAAAAGTATTTGTATCTGGTTTTAATTTGATTATTATAAATTAAATGTATTTTGGCAACACATTGGATATTGGCTTATATATTTTAGATTAAATATTACTTTTTTATTCTGGGTTGATATTTTGGTTTGAACTTTTGGTGTGGCTTTAGGATATACTGGCTTCTTTAAGACTATGTCTTGGGCCAGTGCATAAAAGCCATATTTTGTCCCAATGTGGTCAACACCTCCTGACGAAGCTGGCCATGTTGGTGTTTCGTTCCATTTTTCATTTTTCTTTAAAATTTCAAAATATATACTAAACATTTTCCCAACTGTTTACTATATTTCGTATTTCCAATGTATTATTTTCTATTTTCTTTAAAATTTTAAATTTTATAAAATATACAAATATATATAGATATATATATATATATATATATATATATATATATATATATATATATATATATATATACATAATATACATACATATATATATCACTAGGATTTAACTCTCAGGTATTCCGCTTACAACGTTCTCATAAGTTATTTAAACCAGAAACAAGTGAGTACGTGTTGGAAATTATGAGCGAATAGCTGTGATTAGCCACACAAAAGCTAATTTTTTTTTAATAACAAAATAATAACGTAAGGTTGTGACTAATGACTGGAAAACAATCTTTAAAATAAAAGTCATGGGATCGATTCCAACGATTGTTCATCATTGGACGATGGATGTTGTGACTATGTGGTCGACATACATGTGAGTTATACAGCATGCTCCAGAGTTCTTTAGTTTCTCTTACTTGTGATTTGTGCAATGTCAATAAAAACATTCCAAGAGAAAAATTGGAAATAAATGTCCAAATACCTTACAATAACGTTGAGTACTAAGCTCTTATCTACCAAGTTTTAAAAAATTTAAGTAAATAATTGGTGTAAGATATAAAAAGTAAGAACTCTGAAATCACACGGGAAATGGAATTTACTGCTTCTTAAAGGAAATAATAATTTAGTCATATTGTAATTCTCTAATAAAGTATAAAATATCGTATTTTCTGCTGACAGTAATAATATATGCAAAACTAATGTAATATCAACTTCAAATAATGCTAATTACTCGTTACTTAGGAAACTCTACCTCTGTTACGTTTAACTAGAAAGTGATTGCTTAAGTGTTTATGAATAAATTAATTTAAAAAGTGAATATTTTTTATTTGAATAGATTATTCCTTTATTTTTCAATTTTGAAAATGGAAAATATTTTTATTTCAATTTTAATAAAAGTAAGAGCGGAATTATTTAAAATAATATGCTTTATTCTTCATAATAGGTTTAATGATTCCTTTGATGATATTGAATTTCCGAAGCTCTATGTGCCTAAAAATTTAGAAATTTGAATTTAAATAACCAAATTGCTTTTTCCAAAAAATTCATTTTTTCAATATTTAATTTTAAATTCGTATCTACTTAATTTTTTAAAAGTTCTGTTGCATTTCGAATATTTATGTTAAATTAAAATTTTATGTTAATTAAAATATTTTTCAGATTTCTTGCAATGAGAGTACAAATGCTCTGATAACTAAATATGTACTGATGTTTTATCAAAATTCAAATGAATTATTTAGTGTATTTATAACAAAATATATTGAGTATCATATTTTAATTAATAAATTTTTCTTTGATCGCAAATTGCAACAAAAGCATAATAAAAAATTTAATTTTGTTTCATATTTAAAGTAAGGAACAATTTTGGTGAAAATTATTCGATTTTAAAATGACATAATATTTTTTTTTGGTTAGTTTCTTTTATCTTTTATATACATGACTTCTTATATTTATGTAAATGTATCTGTAATCACACAATTTCATTACTAATTACTAATTCAAAATGTTTAGATGACATTTAACTCTTCTTTTTATTTTTAAAACAATACTGAAAACCTTATCTTTAACTTATATTACACAATCACATTTTTAATATTTTTATTTTATATATTTATTATTCTAATGATTATAAGATTTTACTTGTTTGTAACTGATTCATGTTTAATTTGATAACTTTTATTTACATTTTAGTCTACTGTTTAGTAAGACCAAAATTTTATTTTTTTACTCAATACGTAGATACCGAAAGAAGAATACATGACACAAAAATTTAGCCATGATGACGTATATGAACTAGGACATGAATTATATGATGTACTTGTCTTAAAAGATGGGGAATTGTAAGTAAAATTACAAATTTAGAACTACCTAATTAATTCCATTATTTAAAATATATTTATTGAAACATTATTTTATAATAATAAATTTAGAGTATTTTTTACAACATGATGTATTTACTAAGTGTATAAATGCATAAGAAAAATCATTAAAATAAAAATGAATATAATGCCATAATAATATTTTATACCTGAAATATTTTGTAATGAATAATATTTATCCATGAATTGTTGTGCAGAAAAAATTTAAAATAATTATTTTAATTATTTTTACTAAATATAAAAATGCAATCGATATATTTTAATATAAACTAAACTCAGTATCATGACAGCCCAGGTGAGCCAAGGCCTATAGCGCCCATCTCTGTTTTCTTGACTGAGAGGCCCTGGGGTGCGATGCCTATGTCTTGATTAGGTGGTCAGTATAATGTGAAATTCCCAATGTTTGCTTCCTAAGCATACTTGGTACTCAGCTTATCGACCCATTGAAGGGATAAAAGACTATAATCTTAATAAAAGTATCACTTAATAATGGATCTAATACATTTCTATTCATAACATTGGCTTTTAAACAACAATTCCAGGAAGAAATGAGCAATCTTACGCTGACAAAATGAAATTAAAAGAATAAAAAATTAAATATGTAAATGAAAAGTATTTCAGCACATTTGAACACCGCAAAAGGAATAAATGATCTCGGAAGCACTACATAAAAAGAAAGTGGGTCATAGATTTCGCATTCGAAAATCACTTTACAAGGTCACTTTCCCATGCATAGTATGACAGTTTTCTCAAACTGTTATGCCATATCTAAAAAGAGATTATGCCATATGTAGAAGATGTAAATAATTTCTAATTATTTACACGTGGTTTGACAAAAAAAGGATTATTGATTATCAGTAATGTAAATTAACATTCCCTGATACTAGTTGAAATCCTGCCAGTGTCGTACGAACATAGAATTGATGATAATACTGATCAAGTTGAAGATCATAGGGATACATGAGCATGCATGATCTCAACACCATACCATAACAAGTGCCCAAGAGAACAGATATGTGAAAAACATCTTGTAAAATTATCCAATTATAATATGCACCATTAATCTGAAAATTTACCTTCGTTTGGATCAGTATTGACCATCAGAATTATGATAACTCTTACATCAACACATCGATTTAGTAAAGATGCAGCTAAAAACAAACAGCAACCGTGATAAACTTAAAAACAAAAACGAATCTAATGACAAATATGAATTATGAATCTCGGTTTACGTCGTTTTTAAGCTTATTTCAGCTGTCCGTAAAATATTCTAACACCATAAGATTTTCTGGGCTCATCGAGGCAAATGCTTTTCATCATTTCGGAGTTGAATCATGATAGAGGAACCACACCTTTTGTGGTAAAATAGGACATTGTCTAGACGACACACACTTCTCTAAACTGAATTAATGATAGTTTTAGTATTTATAGGTATCTTTCTAATATCTCAAGACTAGTGGTTCTGATCTGTTTTCATGGATTTTAAATTCCATTTTTAAAATTGATAAAGCTAGAGCATTTGTTGCACATCATTTTCTGACCTTCCTTGATATAAAAGATGATTACTTTTCCATTTCGTCGGAGCAAATCTTGCCAAGCGTCAATTGCCGACAACACACAGTATACGCATAAAAATTGTTAATAAATGTTAGCTATAAGAATTTACTTTGGAGGCATAAAAATTTTAACACCGTTTAAATTTTTTTCAAAATGGTTCTTTCGTTTCCCTTCTCCACACAAATTCCGCTAGAATTTTCCAGGTGATGACGTGCTATTCCTCTGTGCTTCTTATTTCGCCATTTGGCCACAGTCTTTCTATTTTTTGCGTATGCGTTCCAGTTTCAAGATCGACAAAATTACATTTGTGGTTCACTTTGAAATGTTTGAAACTTTCTTGTTCCAGTTTTTCAGTGCAGTATGATTTCCATAAATCAGAATATATTACAGTTCCTTTTTCGATATTTTCCTTAATGGCTTTTAATATAGTACATGGATCGGTTTGGCAACTTCAAAAGGAAACATTCGTTTGTCTCACAGCAAACTCCTCCGAAAATCCACTGTTCTAGCAAAATCCGTCCCGCATTGTTTTTACGCTTCGTGAACATACTTTCATCAGCTTCAACGATCTTATTAGGCGCTCCTATTTTCCATTGTTGACGCTTAAGCGATGAATCCACACAAACCTCACGCATGTAGTTATTCCAGTCCACAACTGTTCCATGACTTATTTCCAGTTGCTTTTCATACCATTTAAATGAAGTTGATTCTTCGCTCCAACTATAAATAAAACCTCACACGCGTCAAGAAACTCAATTTCGAGGACTCGAACCAAGTGCCTTTCCTGATACTTCTTTTACTGTAACAAGTTGATAGATTGCAGCGCCATTGAATTCCGTCTCCGAAATACACCTTCATTCCATGATTACTATCACAAGTAGCTAGTTTAGGCAAAATGCCTTTCCCTTGAAAGAATCTGACAGATTCTTCCTGCATTCTAGGCAAATCCCAAATTTTCATTGATTTTTCATCCATTTTTAACGATTAGGACGTAACTGATTTAGCAACTCTAAAATTTAAATTTATTTATTTAATTGTTGTTCTCGTGTTCACGATATGCGTGGAATGATGTGGGTGCCAGTGTCTCAATTTATTTACTTAATATATATTAGATAACAATTTATTGGGTGATGCATATTTCAAAATTTTATTTTTTAAATATTTTATGTGAGTTTGTTATGATTATTATTTTTTTTTAAGATATATTTTTAAAATCCGGTTTTTTCTCGAAAGAGTTTTTGAAATTATTAAATTTGTATGTATAGCAACATATCATAAAATTATGAGATGGAAAAAAAATGAGTTGACAATGAAGCTGTTGACAGTAAAAGGCTGTCACATGTTTTGGAAACGCAGCAGCAAAAGGTTACCAGCGGAAATATTCCCTCTAGCGCTGGTTGTATCATTTTTGGCATTTGACTATTTTTGGCGACTTTATCACCTGCGCCGCCGACACGAAAAAGTACCAAAGGGTGTTATGTTGTGTTCTCGCTAGTATGGTCCCTAGATCTCTGATGAACCTAAGCCACCTGGCCATGGATTATAGAGAGACTGGGTCACAACCTTTTTCTAAATGTTATAGTTGATGAACTGGATATATTGACATGAAGCAGCATGGAATGACATCAGAATATTTACAATCCAACCCCAATTTGACAACAAAACCAACTGGTAAGAGTTGATTTAGCTACCAGTTACAGTATCTATTTTATCAATTTCATATCCTCTTCAATTCACAAACTATTCGTAAGTTTTTAATCCTTTTTGTCCTCATAATATACTGTTAACATCAAATAAACAAAGTTTTTTATTTACTGTACAGCAGCTTATTTTTTTATTTTTTAAGATTTAAAATAAATTCACCACTTCTATATAAAATTATCAACGAAAAATCGTGGATTTGTTAACCCTCGGCTTTCAATTTTTCACATGATGTCTGATTTGACCGAGATTTTTATAGTATATTTCTAATCACTAAGAATTTCAGTGGCGAAGATGCAACAGTAAATGGAAATCTAGAAATTGTTGAATCAAGTGATATAGCATTAACCATTCTTAAGTCACAACAGCAGCCTAACAGAATGTGTACAATTTGTGGCAAAATGATCTGAAGGCTAAAACTCTGAATATTTAATCTTCAGACAAGTTATTAAAAATATTTGATTTTTTGTAAATATTTTATCTATTAAAATTTTCCAATAGTAAATATCAAATATTTTCATCATTTATGGCCTCTTTTTGCATATAAGAGATAATTTACCATCATCTTCTTTTTAAATGGATTACGAATCAGTTTGAGTATCCATGACAACTTGTTGAAAAATTAACCTGTTAGTTGACTCCACAACTTTTAGAGCACACATTAAACATATGTAAGTAAAATCAGTTTTAAATTCAAATAGTAATTGCATTGTGTAAAAACTTATTCATCAATTATATTTGCCGAAATATAATTTTACTAATTAAATAAACAATCAAAACGAAATATAATTTTACTAATAAATAAACAATTAAAAAAATTAAATAAACAATTAAAAAACACATTTAATTTAAAGTTTAGGTACAATTATATTTCAAAATGAAAGTGAACATAATGAATCATTTGGAAGATTAACATTTCACAGAAATTTTTAATTTTATTTTAGATTTGGCTACAGGAATAATGTATCTATAAATCAAGTTCATAGAATACGAGATCACAGATTTGGCGAAATATCCTTGTGCTATACTTTTAATTCACTCGTAGACAGTCCAGAAGAACCTTTATACACAGACACGCATTCTTTTAGCTTATGTAAGTATCATCAGTTTCATTATATAAGTGATTAAAGGATTCATTGAATTCAATTATTATGTAGTTCATTTAAAAATATAATAATAAAAATGATATTTAATAATAAGTAAAAATATTTACTATATTAAAGGACATGGATTTCTCTTATACAATATTTTTAAAGTAAACATGCAATTACTTGGGAATTTTACAATTACTTGAAAAAAAATATCTAAAAATTTCTCAGAACACAAAAATTAATTTCAGATTTAAATGAGAATGAATACTGAGAAGCAGATAGAAAACATACACTACTGGCCATTAAAATTGTTACACCAAGAAGGAATGCAAATAACAGAACGATATTTATTGGACACATACATTATAGTGAAAAGAACAAGTAATTAGATTTACAGGAAATTAGGATGTATAGATCTTGAGAAATCAGTACCCAGAGCAGCCACCTCTGGCTGCAATAACAGCATTTATCCACCTAGGCATGGAGTCAAACAGAGATTGTATGGCATGCACGGAGATCTCAGTCCATGCAGCCTCAACACTATGCCACACATCATCGACAGTAGTGGATGGTGAGTGATGGCTTGCCAATCGCTCGGCAACCATTGACCACACGTTCTCAATTGGTGACAGATCAGGAGAACGTGCTGGCCAGGGTAACAGTCGAACCAGTTCTGTATCAAGGAAGTTCAGAACAGTACGGGAAACATGCGGTCGTGCATTATCCTGTTGAAACAAAGCATTAGGGAGGCCTCGAAGATAGGGCAGAGCCATGGGCCATAACACATCGGAAATGTAACGGTTGCTGTTCAAAGTGCCGGTAATGTGAACAAGAGGTGATCGAGACGTGTATCCAATGGCACCCCATACCATCACTCCTGCAGATGGGCCAGTATGGCGATGTCCACTGAAAGCTGGCAATGTGCGTTCTCCACGATGCCTCCAAACACGGGTGCGGCATTCATGGTCCTATATACAGAACCGAGATTCATCTGTAAAGATGACGCGATGCCATTCCCGCGTCCAGGTTCGTCGCTGATCACACCATTGAAGGCGCTCCTGTCTGTGACGCAGCGTCAATGGTAGCCGAAGCCATGGTCACTGTGCAGACAATCCATGCTGCTGCAAACGTCATCGAACTGTTCGAACAGAAACTTGTTGCCTTGCAAATGACTCCATTTCTCGACTCAGGTTTCGTAACGTGGCTGTACGATCCCTTGTGACCATGCGAATAAGATGTCTGTCTTTTCTGTTGTTAGTGATGGGGGATCGCTGAGATCCTGCATGACGTTCCGTATGATTGTATTGAACATATCGATTCCATATTCTGTTAACAGTTATGGGGTTTCGTCCGACGCGAGCAACAATATTGCGGTACGATAAACCGCAATCCCGGTAGGCTATAATTCTTCTTCGATCAAAGTCAGAAACGTGCTGATAGGCATTTCTTCTTCTTACACGAGGCATTACAACAACTTTCTTTGCCGAAAACTATGTTGAAACGGAAATTGAGTATGAGAAAACTGCTGTCAAATCTCTGGTTTTATACACATTGTAGATGTTGCTACTGTCACCTGCTTTGTATGAATGCGCTGAAAATCTAACCATTCTACCTGTCATGCAAATTTCACGTGTGTGGTGTGCCGCTTTCCCGGTGTAGCAATTTTAATGGCCAGTAGTGTAGATTTTTCTTTATAGGTTATTTTTCAATGTTTTAAATGTAGTAATTATTTTAAAGAGAAATTAAAGTAGTATCGTTTCTCAGAAACATAGTTCAAGTTTTTATTTATACTTTTGAAATTACTTTGGTTATGTAACTTTTAATTTCCATTTGGAAAGACAAAAGAGTTATACATGCATTTTTATTAATTTATCAACAATTGAAAATTAAGGAATTCTGTATAAATGGGACAGTTTAAAAGTTCTGCAATAAGCAATATAAATATAACTTTTAAATTATTATTTCAAAAATATATAATACGATTTAAAGATGTACTTAAAAATTTTATATACATCAATGACTTTTAAAATAAATTTTAACGTAGGATATATAATTGAATTACATAAAAAATGTAAGGAATATTTAAGAAATATTTTGAAAATGTAATTATATTGAAACTGGTTTTTAAAATTTATTTATTATCTTAATTTCTGTTATTTTAAAAGTGTCTGCGTAGTATTTTATCTCTGTTTCTTAACTACTTTATATTTTCTACAGCTGATCGTATAAGTTATCATTTAGTCTTCAATCCTGAAAAAAGTGATATGTTTGATGACGAATTACGACCAGGAATATACTTTTCCATCCATTCTCCTTTTGATGCAGTTAACCCTTTTGAGAAAGGATTTTTCATGGAACCAGGAGGACATTATAAGTTTACAGTATACATGGTAATTTTTTATTAATTCAGTTGACATTTGAAGTTCAATATATTATAGAAAAGGATTTCACAATATGGGAAACACTTTTATGTGTAAAGAAATATCGTAAGAGTTTACTTGAATTCACAAAGTTGTCCATTATTAATGCTAAGAAGATATATTTTGAGGTTTCGCTGTTCGAAATGTATGTCAGTATCAAACATTCAAAAAATATGTTTTCTCAATAAATATATTGATGTTTTAAAAGATTAATTTTTTTTTTTAAAATTGCATCTCAAATATTTTTGATAAACTAGATATATACGATCATAATACTGAAATCAAAAAGTATAATTTAAGGAAACAGAAGTATATTAAATATAAAAAGTGACTAAATATGAAATATCATTACAGTACTTTTATATTATGTCTCACATTTAGTAATATTTTTAAAATTTTAAAACAATATTCCTAATTTGAATTTATTTTTGTTATCAGAAAGGTTGAAGAAATATTGTTTTCAAATATAAATAGGTATAAAAAGTAGATTTGATGACAAATGTTTAGTTTTAATATTTTATGCAATCAGAAAAAATAATGTTTTTGGTGACTTATTTAAAGGAGAAAATGTTAATTGATTTATTTATTATTGATGCTTAACATATGCATTATATGGGAAGAATAAAATTAAAGAAAATTAAAAAATAAAAATTATAAAATTTATGAAATATTATGGAGACGTTTGAAGTGAGACTTAAGCGAAAGACTCAAAACGTTCAGTTTGATCTTTGTTTCTAATTTTGCTCATCTGTCATCTTTTGCGCACGTGGACTAATTTTACCAGGACTTACGGTTAAAAGTAGATATCAAGCCGTAACAAATATTCATACCCACGATGGGATCCGAACTCCCAAATTCTTGAACCGACGGCAAGAACGCTAACCATTCGGTTGCCAACTCGCCTATGAGTGGAAGATGCAACCAAGAAATTAACCATCATTAAAATGAAGAACTGGTAATCTAAAATCCAATATCAGGATGGTTTTTAGTGGACTTATACCACAAGTCAATGGTCATCGCTGGTTTGTAGTGCCATCTGAGAAAAAAAATATTTTTAGTACACAACCTACACTTGATGGTGGAGTGGTAGCCTAGTGGTTAGGACATAGACTTTTCGTCCGGAAGGGTGGGGTTCGATTCCCAAAGTCGCAAAAGACCCACCGAATACATGCGATGTACGTGCATGTACTTCGTTCGTACGTGCATGTACAGATTGTTAAATCTGTGGAATCGAAGGTCCTATGGCCGGTCGTTGGGCAGTTACCATGGGAGGAGAAATGGTCTGGAGAAAATCCCCCCCTCAAATCAATGTCAATATTGTGGAAGTGGATCCTCTAGTGGTGCCCTCTATTGGAGGAGTACTTATTTTAAAGTCTCACTTTTACTTTCGAAGTGCTCTGGTTAAATGAATGACGCACCATACTGATTTAAATTAGCACAGCCGTCGGCAGAATGAGCTTGGCTTGTCTAAGTGTCATAAGTAACAACAACAATATTCTATAATTAAAAAATAGTCAAATGTGTAACTAATGCAATAAGCATTTTAAAAGCAACAATATTTAACTGAAAATATTCTTAACCCATTTATGCTGCAAATTGAAACTTATGCATTTTTTGCAAAAAATGTAT
The DNA here is from genome assembly GCA_037975125.1 of Latrodectus hesperus. Taxonomy (NCBI): domain Eukaryota; kingdom Metazoa; phylum Arthropoda; class Arachnida; order Araneae; family Theridiidae; genus Latrodectus; species Latrodectus hesperus. Next base: position 75,527,691 of record CM075858.1, on the reverse strand, counting down.
TGCTTTTTGTGTATGTTTGGTAGAAAAATGATGTAAGAATTGCTCCTCCGATAAAGGCACAGTAGATATTAATGTGTTAATAAAAGGCCAGACAGTTTTACAAACAAACAGATTTCAGTAGAATTACAATTTTTGAAAAGAAAACAATATATTTTTGACTAAACGAATGTACTCTGATTAAACGAAAGACCCTCCCTGCTGACCTAAATTCACATTGCCAAGGCATAGCGAGCTTTGCTTGCCATAGTGTCAAATGTAAAAAAAATTGATTCATCTTGTCTTTACGCTTTATAGCTTTAAATGTCTTTCTTTTTGTAAGAAACTCCATTAGTAGGAAATATTTTTGAATTTCAGTTACGTCATTCTCTTATGTTATTGAATTCAATTATTCCTTAAATACCAGTGAAATAACATATTTCAAAAAGATAATCGGTTGCCTATCCTCCATTGGATCACCTTTTGGGTGATAGAAGATACATAAAATACTTTCCGAGGAGCAACAGGCAGAAGTTCAACCTCCTCGGAGGCAATGGCAACCGTTTTTCAATGGCAGAAAAAAAGGTCTACACTGCAAAATCATCTAGGAGATTGGTAGCTGTAATCTCTGCACAATCATGGTTGTCTTTAGTTCTCTCACCATGGACACCAACCAACCAAAAAGATAGTCATCAAAAATATTTTCTACCCTGCAGTTTTCTAATTCCAATAAGATTTTTTTAGCTTATTTTCTTTCAACTTTTTTTGGAAAATCGTGAGATGCAAAACGTAAGTATTGTAGTATATGAGTAACATGCAGATAATAATACTGATTATACTAAAGTAAGAGATGAATGTTGGTATATACTTTTTCATGTATTTATAGAACACGATTTCAGTATAGATGTTTGTCAACAATAAGAAAAAAAAACACAGAAATATTTCAATGATGTAAAATAAGCTTGAAAATGTATTTAATTTATCAATTAATCTTACTAATTTTCTGTTTTATCTTTTTCTTTCTTACTTTAATCATACAATTTAATTAGTATTCAAATTATAATACTTTTTGTCACAAAATTAATATTTTGTAAAATATATTTACTCAAAATCGGCTAAATATAATTTATAATCCTATAAGTGACATTTATGTTTAAAAATATAAGTTTAATTAAATAATACATTAACAATTCTGTGTGCTAAGAAATTGAAACGAAGTGTTATTAATGATAACTTTTACCAATATTTTTAATTAGTGTATGAGTATTATTAACAAAAATTATCTGTATGAATATTAAGATATGTGTACTTTTACCTGTGCACATTAATACATAGGGGGCAATAATAGACATTTAAGAATATATTAACTATTTATATGAGCCTAATATGCCTTACATATATATATCAACATTATATGTTTTAAGAGGTAATGCACATCACTGTTCCTCAGTAGTCTTAAAATAATTAGTAACTGTTAAAAAATATTCGTATAAACTTTTCTGACACTATATTTCATCTGTTATTATTTTATCCATTATTATTATCATGAAATCAGTTCTTCAACAATATTAATTTAAAATAACAAGTACAAGTTATCTTCAAATATGTTATTTCATAATTAATTACATAGAAAGTTTTATGCAATCTATCTTACAATACATAACTTTTCTTTTTAAGTTTCCACATAATCCATTTGAAGACTGTGTGTCAGCTCCAATGATAAATTATAAAGTCACCGATAACATATTACGGATTCATATGTTACAATTCGAAGTGATAATTACCTCTAAACTCGTACCACTCTCAACGATGCGTGGCATTACAGATTGCGGTAATCGGACACTTAGAGATTATTTTTAAACCATTAGATAAGATGACGAAGAATGAGTGGCAAAGTGAGTGGCAGTTGAGAGAGGAAAGTGTTCTAAAAAGAACACGCGGCGATTACAGGAAAATAGCTTCGAAAACTTGGCGTTGAGTCAAGTGTTCACCTGAGCGGTAAAATAAAAGTCAAGCGTTCAAAATAACCACAAAGGCAAATATTGTAATATCTTGCTATTAAAGATATCTCTTCAACAAAATTACACACTTTTTAGTCAAGATTAGAAACGCGTTCCTTAAAAGAAATTTGATGCTTTGATTTTTAAAGGCATTAAATTTAGCATATTCGGGTATATTGTATAAAAGCAATAATTAAAATTTTGATATAAAGCTTTCCTGTTAAAAATAAACAAAATTTTAAATCTAGAAAATTAACATAAAGATGGCAAAACTAGTTTCTGTATATTGTATATATGTATATACCCTTAACTACAAAAATGTACTTTGATTTTGCAATTAATGCACCAGTAATTTTTTAATATTTAGTAAACTTTTTATGATGCACTTGTGCTACTACTATTAAGGTGCATTTATAATGATGCACCTACTACTCTATATATAGTATGCACAATACAAATAATTCCAGATACTAAGAACTTAACAAAATGTCCAAATAGATGATAATAATGTTTAGAATTGATTCTGTCAAATTTTTCAATCCCTGAAGGAACCGTTTAATATATACTTCTTAATTTTGAACTCGAATCAAGTGATGAGGGTAATACCTGAACTGACACTCTTTTAAAGTCACATTACCATACTTATTCTGACTTTCTTCGTCTAAATCAGGTCTAGTATCCTGTAATTTCCAGTTATAAGAATAACCTTAGCTTTTGTGGTTCAAAAAATCATTTACATGTGCCATAAATATAAAATAATTGCTTTAAGGTTTCAGTTACCAAATTATACTTATTGGAGGCATTAAATAAAAGAAACCAGTTTTTAATTTTCAATCATGGTTAAGTGATGAAACATCAACTAAGCTAACATATATCACCGCCTCTTCAGTGACGAAGTATTGAATATTATAAAATATTTAACGTGTTTTCTTCCTCCCCGCAAAATGTTAGATGGTTGGACCAAATAGCAAATCCATTCCTTTCTAGCCAAAGGGATGACGAAATCTTTTAAGGTTGCTTTAATAGATCTTAAAAAAATCAGGTAATTAAGGTTTATATGGTCTCTATTTAGGAAGGAAATTATAACAAGATGTATTCGAATAATAGAAAAGGAAAAAATAACAGTAGAAGAAATATAAATAAATCCATAATATAGACAATTCTATCAGTGTGAAATTTTTGTTATTTTCCTACTTTTTCAAAAAATTGCATTGAAGATGAACTTTTAAATGATTATATATATATATATATATATATATATATATATATATATATATATATATATATATATATATATATATACATATATATATATATATATATATATATATATATATATATATATATATATATATATATATATATATATATACATATATATATATATATATATATATATATATATATATATATATATATATATATATATATATATATATATATATATATATATATATATATATATATATATATATATATATATATATATATATATATATATATATATACAGGGTGATTATAAAAAAACTTTGCCAACATCTGCACTTCTAGCGTCCATTCTATTTAACCGATCAAGATGATATTTCAAATATAGTTCTTTTGAGATATGCGCTCAAGATTCTGTGAATGGCAACACAGTGGTCCTCGCGGTTACAGTTATAGTGACAGAAACTCGAAATTTTCGAAGGGCAACGTCTACTTTTTACCATCGCAAAATGATCAGCACATGAGAAAACCCTAAATAGCGTTGAAACAGTACCGATATGTCTAAAAACGGACGTGTTCTGCAAACACAAAAAAGAGTTCTGAAAACCGGCCAATAAAACACGATCTGGGCGCACGCAATAAATTTGCATGTGACAGAGTCAAGAAACCAATCACAGAACGCCGGTCGCCATATATTCAGCGTAGGAAACCTATAAAATACCACGCGGGTATGTGAAGTCGTCATTCGGGAACTCGCACATGCCGACGATATGAGTCTTCCTAGGAAAGTTCGCGGTGAATTGATCAAACTCTATTACCAAAATGGGATGAACGCTGCGGAAGCCTTGCGTGTGTATCGCCGCAATCATCGACAACGACGCGGCCCATGTACTCTGCAAGCTCTGCGTGATTTAGTGTGGAGATTCGAAGATACAGGCTGCACCTGTGACAAACAGCGCTCCGGACGGCTAACTGTTTCTGAGGACGTTGTCATGGAAGTGCACCATACAGTGACTGCAGGACACACAGAAACCGCAAGAGGCATAGCGCGCGTGTTGGATATTCCGAACTCAACGGTCCGCAAGCTCTTGGGCTCGGTACTTCACATGTTTCTCTATCGGCTCCAGCGCGTCCAGATGTTGGAGGCGGGTGACCCACAACAACGTCTGGACTTCGCAAATGCATTTTTGTTACGATATGGTGCGGATAACGACTGGCAACTTCGCATACAGTGGACGGACGAGGCGCATTTCACCTTAAATGGCAGCATTAACACAAAGAATTGTGTGCACTGGGGAGAGACGAATCATCATGCTGTGGCGCCAGTACCATTATTTGACGCCAAAGTGACTGCGTGGTGCGGCATTACAGCTACATTTGTTCTGGGCCCGTTCTTCTTTGAGGAAACGACCCCGACTGGCCCTGCAACATGTTCTGTAACGGGCCCTCGGTATGCAGCCATGCTGAAAAATTATGTCTTACCGGAGTTGCGTCGGCTGAATGCAATCAATGACATTGTTTGGATGCAAGATGGCGCACCTCCACATATAGCGAGGTCAGTTAAAAGGCTCCTGGATCAGCATTTTGGTGATCGCATCATCTCACGCTATTATCCTTTTCCGTGGCCTGCGCGATCCCCAGATCTGACGCCTATGGATTTCTGGTTTTGGGGCTATCTCAAATCCAGAGTTTATCTGTGCAATCCTCAAACATTGTCGGACTTAAAGGATTCTATACGTCGTGAGATTGGAAACATCCCTCGTGCCATGTTGCGTGCAATGACATTGTCCACCGTCTCCCGCATGCAATGCGTAATTGCCTGTGATGGCACTCATGTGGAAAATGTTTGAAATTAATAAAGATTTTTTTCTCTATGTGTTCCCATCATTGAGCAGTGTCTTGTCTCTGTCGCATGCATTATTCCTCCGTGCGCATTGAAGAACTGTTTGTATGTGTATAACACGTCGGTTTTCGGACATATCGGTACCGTTTCAACGCTATTTAGGGTTTTCGCATGTGCTGAACATTTTGCGATGGTAAAAAGTAGGCGTTGCAATTCGAAAATTTCGAGTTTCTGTCACTATAACTGTAACCGCGAGGGCCACTGTGTTCCCATTCACAGAATCTCGAGCGCATATCTCAAAAGAACTATATTTGAAGTATCATCTTGATCGGTTAAATAGAATGGACGCTAGAAGTGCAGATGTTGGCAAAGTTTTTTTATAATCACCCTGTATATATATATATATATATATATATATATATATATATATATATATATATATATATATATATATATATATATATATATATATATATATATATATATATATATATATATATATATATATATATATATATATATATATATATATATATATATATATATATATAATATAATATAATATATATATATATATATATATATATATATATATATATATATATATATATATATATATATATATATATATATATATATATATATATATATATATATATGTATATATAATATAATATATATATATATATATATATATATATAATATATATATATATATAATATATATATATATATATATATATATATATATATATATATATATATATATATATATATATATATATATATATATATATATATATATATATATATATAATATATATATATATATATATATATATATATATATATATATATATATATATATATATATATATATATATATATATATATATATATATATATATATATATATAATATATATATATATATATATATATATATATATATATATATATATATATATATATATATATATATATATATATATATATATATATATATATATATATATATATATATATATATATATATATATATATATATATATATATATATATATATATATATATATATATATATATATATATATATATATATATATATATATATATATATATATATATATATATATATATATATATATATATATATATATATATATATATATATATATATATATATATATATGAGATCCTGGTGGTTTCTGTCTTTATTTTTGTCTTATTATGGAAATAGAATAAAAAACCTATCGAGATGAGTTACAAATAAAACTTACTAATGTAACAATCATTTGATAAAAATTATTTTCTTAAGTTTCATATTTCCTCTTTTTAATTGAAAATTATGAAGTTCTTCATTTTTAATTAAAAAAGTTAACAAATTCAAACTAGTTTGGAAAGGAAATTTCAGTAGAGTTGCACTGCCTAAAATATGACAAAACACGTGTTTTAAATAAGATTTTTTGTCTATTAGGGATATTTTACTGAAAAAGTAATATTTTCCTATTTCTTCTAAAATACAATGTCTTACATATATTCGAACTGGTTCGTATTCTTTTGATTGGAAATACTTAAAGTAAATTAACAAACAAAATAAGTTATTAAAATAATGAACAAAATTATTACTCTATTAATATTATACAAAAAATAAATGCAATTGTCTTGAGAAGAAATTAAAAATTACGCGTGTAAAATAAATTAAAAATGTTAATCTTAGAAAATTAGATATTGAGACATAAAATTGATTTAATTAATAAAAGTGAGTATAAATTTTAATTGTTATATATTACAATTGACAGAAAAAAATAAAACAGAATTCCCAATATTATTGTCAGTCAGAATATTAATGCAGTGAAGTTATGTAAGTAAATTTCCCCTCTTACATTCTGACATTTTGCAAATTAGAAAATAAAGTGTTTTGACAATATTTACATTATAATCAATTTTAAAAAGTAGCAATTTTTTTTTTATTTTGTCTGCTGTAATAATTATATGAACTTTTATTTTTTCTGACGTTATTCCTATAGAATGCAACGGTATTTTTCATGGAAACATTACTAATAAAATCTTCTTTTTTTTTCACAAACAAATCATTAAAATATTTTGCCAAATCTAATTCGTTTATTCTTTTATTCATAATGGTATTTTGTGCATTCCTTTTTTAATTATATTAAACATCACAAAGTTAAAATTAAATTTATCTTTCTGTAAATTACAAATCTGAACTTTCTTATTTAAATATATAGGACGAATAAAATCATTTAAGATAATTTGTGAGTCACTGACATTTTTTACTCACTAAGGCTAATTAACAAAAATGATACAAGTTTGAAGTAGATTTCAGAAATCCGTACAAATATCAAAGTCTAAGTTTAGAAATTAAATCCAGGAATTAATGAATCGAATGCTAAAGAAATGATCAATAATCTGTCCATTTTGGAAACATCTTAATATTACATAAAGTTCATCAAATGTGTAATTAAAATTTTTAAATTAACTTCTTTGTGATGAATACGTTAATAGATGTCGTGCATTTTTTATCTGCATCAGTAATTTGGATGGTGGCCAAAATGGTGGATCATTTTGCAATGCTATCTAAGAGCACCTTATAGTAGAACAATGACTGACATTAATGCTTTTTTAAATAGAGATTCTTTTAACATTTTTCATTTCTGTTTTCAGAACTTGAATATTAACTTGACTAATCGAGTTGAAAAGATTGTTCTCTTTTTATTATTTGACTGGGGCATCAATATCTTATCTGAAATACGATTATACATGTAAATCAAATTCATATTTTTTCAAGCATTTTAAATTTACTTTATTGATTTATGGAGATTTCGTACTGTTATAAGTGTGGTGATGATTTTCGAATTTTGCTTATTATTTCTACAACATAATATATTTTATATGTTCTAATTTATAGCTGCAATATTCAGAGTTAAAAATCGGTTACATTATTTTCAATGAAGTACTTAAGTATGAAATATAGTATTACAGTATCATTAATAAAATTAGTATTAATGTTAAAATATTTGTATGAGTTGCATGTTTCATGAGATAAATCACATTAATTTGATTACATCTCATTAACCATGCTCATTTTATGTATGCTCATTTTTCAACACCTCACAGAAGGTGAACAATTTTAACGAATTTCTAATCGATGCTTACACTGGTATAAAGACAATCTGAAAAGAGCTGATATACTTGTAGACAAAAGCATCATTCTCGTTACATGAAGGTAAAGAACTCCATTCTGGATCCAAGTAAAACTTATTTTATTCATTGTTAAAGGGTGGGACATGAAAAATTTCACGATAGCAATATCTTCCAAATGAAATGTTTCCTCTGAAGGTGGTTGCTCACGCTTGCTGACATTCTACTGGGTCCAACAGTCAACTCCATGAAAGTGTCATCAGACAATATAAAATAAAGATACAGATTTGAAAAAATAAGTGATAGAAATGAATTCAGCTTAGAAAAGATTGAGCTTCAGTTTGATTGTAATAAAATGCTACTGTAAATCAGATGTATATTTCTATCAATTACACACGCAAACACAAAAAAAGAAAAAAAGTGGAACAATCTGAAACTGTTACAAGTGAAATGCAATCAAGAACACGTGGTGGTGTGTCAACCAAATAAAAAGCAAAATAAGTTTCTTAGTTGGATTTAAATCTAGGTATATTTTAAGGATTGTATATTTTGGAATTTATGTAAGCTTTAAAATTATCATACTCATAATTGTCTTGCTAGAATATCCACTTGGCTCAAAAAAGCGATTATCTGCAGCTATGCTTTTCAAACATAAATGAATATTTTATTTGTTTCTTACTATTTCCATAGTTATGAATGATCCAAAATGCATTGAATGCTATAAAACATCTTAAGAGTTAACTTTTCTGTATCTATTCCCGTTGGTCATCAACACTTTTTCTTAGTATTTATTCACTTTCACGCACCTGTTCTGGATGAATTTAGCAATACTATTGTAGCTTTATTTAGAATATCCAGTATGTAATTGATTCAAAACAATTGAAAACATTTTCACATGAAGTAGGCATCAAATTCTCGAACTGTTAAAATTAAGAGATGGTAGTATAAGCGTTTCATTATCCAGCTTGTTATTAATAATTTGAAATTTTAAATAAATTAAAAAAGACACACACAATCTGAAGTACAGAATATGCACCATGATCATTGTTTCAGTTATAACTAAATCCAGAAAAAATTATTCGCTCTCCTTTACCAATATCGAATCACTAACAATGAACACAAAAACTCATACATGTCATGATTATTGATGTTATTATAATCTAAATTTATAATTTTTAAATTTTTAAAATGTTTGATTAATTTTTAAGACATAATTTTAATAAACTCTCTAACACATTTAGAATAAATATATTTCACATGTAATTTGCTAAGTATATCCGATCCAAATATTTCGAGGAACATCCTAAATTGTACACTGTGTTTCATTACGTTTATTACGATTAAAATGTTTATTGTTTTAAATTATATTAATACCCCATTTAACTCATCTTATTTATTCAAAATAATTTATGTTCAACAATTTTCTCATAGGAAGAAGAAACATTACTTGAAAGCCCTTACAAAACGGATTGTATGAATTACACTAAGATTTGGTTGAACAACAACAGAGAAGGACCACGTTCACAAAAGGTAAAACATAACTTTCAAATGCAAATTAGTGTAAAAACACAAAATAATGCTTTGTGTAACATATTTTAATATTTTAAAAATCATTTTGCTCATTAATTTAAAAAGAGTTAAAAACATTGTTGATGAGATGAATTAGAACTTAAAACCATTCATAAAAGAAAGCGTTCTGAAAATATCTGGATAAGAATTTTGGTGTGATTTATAAAGATTCAAAGAACTATAAAACTATAGTTTACATGTAAAATTATTTCTAAATAAGGACTTAACAAAATTTTCCTCACTTTATAAGAATTTCTTGAAATTGATAGATATTCAAAAAGCTACTTCATTAATCAAATCTGTATGTAGAAAAGAAAATATTTACTTTAAATCATTAAAGTTCGTAATTATAACTTAAAATACCACCTATCTTCAGTGATCTAAGACAGATTTGGAAAAAAATTACTACTTCTAGTTTTTGATTGTTTTTGTTTAAGAAATGATTGCTATTTTGATAAATATATCCTCAAATTTAAACATAATTTATTGTCGAGTAAAAACTTTCTCAGATTATCAGATTTTTCAGATTATCAGGAATATGAAAAATGCTACAAAAGTCAAATAAAGATTTTAAGTACATATATTAATAAAAACAAAGCATTATTTTATATTCATTTTTGAATTTAAAATATAGAAATTATACTATTTAAAATATTGCATTAAAATTTATTCAAAATGCATTTAATTTTAATTCCCATATTCAAATTAAATTTCTTATTTAACTTCAAATTTATATTGATTAGTTTTTCTTTAAACTAATGAATGTGTGTGATATTCTATTTACTTATGTTTTTATTGTTGTCTTTCAGAATAGATATGGTACAATAAAACAGACTGTAATGTCTCAATCATTTTTTCTTATCAAGAAACACAATTTTCAATATTATATACATGAGGTTTAATCTTAAATACATCCAAAACAAGTAATAAAGTCATTGATAAAGGCATTATTTTTGTGCCAGGAAAACGGAGAACGTGGCATCTGATAGCTAAAAAGGTAGTCATGTTTTAAGAAAAAATACCCACATTAAGCTTTCCTACGATTTAGTGAAACAGATGAAGCTTGGAGATTTACAAAATACCGAATCACATCTCTATCTTTCTTATAGAAATATAGTTAAGTTTTCATGTAGTCAACTGAATTGAATAGCAAATGAAATATTTGGTGGGAAATGGGTTCAAAAGAGTAAACAGAATGCAAAAATTAGATACTTTGCAGACAGTATTATCAATTGTGTTGTTTAATTTTTAAGAAAAATTGTCTTCTTATTTCTCTCAGTGAATTAATGCTCGTCATCTTGGTTGGTTGGTGTCGTGTCCAAAAGAACTAAATATGACCATGAGTGTGCAGAACACAGCTGATTATCTCCTTGATGTCTTCAGAGTATAATCTCTTTTCTATGTCGACAAAGGAGATTTTCCTGATCTGAGCCAAAGATTTTAAAATGGCAGGGCAGTCAAAACGTTGTCTTGGTATTATAGAAATATTATCGCAACTAATGCAGAGATGGTAGGTTCTATTAACATCTATCTGGATCTTCATATATTGATAGTGACATGTTCTAAGGCGAATGATAGCTTTTGTGAGGTCTCTGTTAGAGTTTATTTCACAAATCTGGGAGTCTTTTTTAATGGTGTTTTCTCTTAAATGGTATATTGCAATTAACTTCATATCGTCGAGCGTGACTTTGAAGGTATTTCTGTTATTGAGTTTTCTCCCTTGTTTGGCAAGTTGACATTTCATTTTCTTTTCACTATATTTTCCAATAATGTTAATGTCAGTTATTACAATGAATTTCCAGTTGCTTATTTCTTCTAATCAAGACCGTTACTGCGACCAATCGTCTTGTAATTTTAAACCACATTCAAAAAATGATGTCAATATTTGAACTCTAATAGATTCCTTTATATACTTTTTCACTCTACCAAAGGATGAATATCTAATCTTACGAAAGATTAACTTGCATTTATCTTTTGAATACAATATTTTTTGGTAGGACAAATTAAGTAGAACACAAGAACAACTTTATCCATCATCCTGTTAAGTGTTCGCTTCGATGTGTGTGGTATTTCAAGTCCTTCAGCAGAATGAGAAGATTGAAGCATAATTAATGGGTAATATGAAGGACGAACAACCTAGTCAAATTATAGATACCATAACTCAAATTGTAAGAGTTACATATGAAATTTCCCAGAATGTGATTTTCAGAACCTGGATTTGATTTTGGAAGCTGAAAATGCAGGCTGGACTACAAGATAAAATCTTCATCAGAAAACAATGCCCGATGAAGATAATATTTAAATCTAATGCCAATGGGAAACTAAAATATGAAAGATACTTTTCTTCAATTTCACCTTCATGCTAATACTACCACCAGTTTATGCTCAAATTATCGGAAATCGGCACAATGCTGCTGGTTCGTGAGCTTACAAATCATGTTACGTGTCACAGTAACAGCATTGCAGTGTGGCACTTGCAAGGAGGGTTCAAAATGGCATGTTTACAGGATAAAATAATTGCGCAATATTTTTATGACGATTTCCATTTTTTTCCACATTTTATTTTGATAACAAACATGTTTTCGTCTTGAGCGAAACAAGGTGTTAGTAGAAATTCCTCGATTGCTCAAGAAATTATCAGCTCTGGTGCTGTGAGAGTGCTAGCTTATGCAAGCATCTATTTTCATAAACTTGTCATTTTCCAGAGTATTCGAAATGTTGATCTGAACGATTAGCGATATGAGGATAAGACCCTCATATTTATTTTATTGCCATCACTGCAGTAATTGGAGATGACTTAAAACTGCAGGACGCGTGATTTTTATTTGACAGATGATCACTTTTCCAAGGAATGCATAAAAAAACATAAATTGTCAGGTAGTTGCTTGGACATGAACACTAAGGTATGTTTGTTGCAATCTTGGCAGATAAATTACTCGGGCCTCCTACCACTCCCACAAATCTTTAAGTTACAAAAGAGATGCAGAAGAGGTTAGAATACCTAACTTTATAATTAATAAATTAGTTGATTTCATTTCTCAAAAGATTTCAACGTTGCTGGCCAACAGAAAAAACTAACAAAACCATTTCCTTCCAAGAAAACCTCTTTATTATTATTTTTATCATAGGCAAAAATTTTTGATTTTTTATTATTTGTATCTAAATGTTCAATAGAATTCAAATTGTGTTTCAGCCAAACATGTCTAATTATTTATATATATAGCTTACTATGTTTGCAAATTATGTAGCGATCATTTTAACATTTTTTAGCAGAAAGATTCAATAACAGCTTCAGTGTTACACTCTTTTAATTGGAAATTTCTTTATATTTTTCTAATAACTATTAACTTTCAAGTAGTTTTGGTCACAACTTTTAAAATTCTCTCGTTCAACTTATTTTAAGATCAAGCATTTTCCTTAATCATTTGCTTTATTTTCATTTTTCAACGTAAATCTATCCATCATTATATTATAAATAAATTTTGTAGTCATTTCTTAATTCCAAATTTACTTCTTTACGTTATAAGAAAATTTGCTTGCATCAGTAAAAGGCACGCTTTTCTTCTTTCTTATTAAGAATAGCTCATTTTATCCTCATTAAGCGGAAGTACCGCCACTTGACTCAAAAATATTCATTTGACCTTGAGCAGAAAAGAAGAACTTAGTTTTAATGACATAAAACACTAATTTTTTAGCTCTTTACTTTCCTTAGGATCTATTATACGCCTCAATGTATTAAGAATTGTTTAGAACTCTGTTATCTAGGCATTTTCTGAAAAAATATGTTAAATGATTATATGTTCTAATCACCTATTTTAGGTTTTGTTATTTCTATTTGGAATTTACATTAATTTTCTTAGGATTGTACCATTTTTAAAACCTTGATTTTTTTTTAAATTTTAAAAAAAAATTTCATTTTTTAACTAATGAGTGGTCAATAATATTTTTTATATATTTTTGATACTAAAAGAAAATTTAAAAAAACCTCTCTTAGGATCAATAAATTAATTTTTCAAAGATTATTTTTATAAAAAATAGAGCTGTGATTAATGTCAAATAATTTATAACATTAGCATTAAAATTTCAAGGTGATGTTTTTTTCTGCTAAAATTTAAAGCATTAAAATTAAAACTTCATTCATTCATATGTATGTGTATGTGTGTATCTATGTCACATATGTGTAAAAAGTAGCACAAAAATTATGTTCTCAGAAAAGAAACTACTTTAAAGCTTATTTATTTTATTACGCATATAGGTATATACTTTTCAGCCATTTTCTGTTGGATGAATTTTCATATTTTGTTGCATAACTTTTCTCACTTTTTAGTTTCCTGAGTATTTGGATGAAGAAAGTTTAAATGTTATGCATATACTACACTTGATTGAATTTAAAAAGTTAAAACTGCTTCCTTCCTTTAATATCTAGATTTTCTATTGCATTATTATTTAAGTCATTAATCATGACTGTAAGTTTCTTAAAAGAATTGGAAAAGCTTAGGATTTCTGTGACAGAATATTTGAAATATTCAAGAATTTATACTGACATTCATTTGAAAATATTTCGCTTTATGAAATATTTTTGAGAAATTTGACCCAAATTAAATTTTTAATTTTATAACTTTCACATTCAGCTTACAGAAGAACATTGTAATAAATTAATGGGAATAATTATTTTTTTTATAATTTTGTAAATGTTTTTTTTTTTTTTTTTTTTTTTTGCTTTAAGAAATTTTCCAGTGTGGGCAACTTATTAAGTAGGACATCTATTGATTGAACTATCAATGTCCTGAAAGTAAATTTGGGTCACATAATTTAGAAGTGATCAAGCAGAATTTCCCGAAGACTTGATTTGAATCTCGGAATGTATCATTTAATATAGTGCACTTTGTGGACATGGCCTACTTTACGTCCTTACCACCTTGTGAACGCAAAGACCAACAGTGGTATCTGGAATAGAATTCACTATTTTTGGATAAATAGAACGACATCCTTCCCAACTAGACCACTTCCGTTATTTTTATAGAAATTAAACTCTCTATTTTTCTGTCATAAGAGATATATTTTTACCAAACATTTATCATGAATCCATCACAAAACTATCGTCATGGAAGTCTAATAAGGTTTTCGTTCTTACGATACGATCTTCTAAGTTGCTTATAATAACATTCATCTCTTTACTACGACTTCTTCATCCCTTTATAACGACTTCCTAATTTATCTAATTAACACTATTCGTCCCTTTAAAACGACTCCTTTGTCTTTATAACATGACTTCCTAATTTGATTATGATACACTTCATCCATTTAATATGATAATGTGAAAGGATCCCATATTTACGTTCCTAAAATGTGATTTTAAATTATCTTTCAAATATCACTTATTACTAACTCTCTATTGCACATTACAAAATAATTACTAATTTGTTAAAATCACTGTATTCTCATACATGTTTGAAGTTGTTTTCCAAATAGGAATAATAATTGAATAATATTTAATTTGTTAAAGGCAACATTGTTTGCTCATAAATATTATAAAATTAAAATATAAACATTTGTAACGGAGAATGATTCCGAAAAAAAACTATTTTTTAATCATTATTTGATAAAAATTAAATTTTTATCATTGATAGTTTTAACACAAAAATATATTCTTTATATATATTGCCTAAAATTAAACAAATTTGGATACATTTATTCATATTTTCCTCTTTTATAGATATAAAGTAAAGAACTTTTTTATTTCAGATGTGCCAAGAAAAATGCATTAATGACATTCTTTTATCTTGTCTTAATTGTACTGTGCCAGTTTTGAAATATTCGTCAGAAGAGAGGCCCAGCTTTTGCAATACCGATGCAGGTATTTATTGATTTTCAATAATTGTTTATATATATATATATATATATATATATATATATATATATATATATATATATATATATATATATATATATATATATATATATATATATATATATATATATATATATATATATAGATATATATATATATATATATATATATATATATATATATATATATATATATATATATATATATATATATATATATATATATATATATATATATATATATATATATATATATATATATATATATATATATATATATATATATATATATATATATATATATATATATATATATATATATATATATATATATATATATATATATATATATATATATATATATATATATATATATATATATATATATATATATATATATATATATATATATATATATATATATATATATATATATATATATATATATATATATATATATATATATATATATATATATATATATATATATATATATATATATATATATATATATATATATATATATATATATATATATAATATTCTTGTTTACAGAAACTAATTTTGGAACATTCACAATTCAGGAACTAGAGGCACGAACTAATAAAATAAGCATGCAACCCTAATATGGTCGCATGGACGCAATGTTAATTTTTAACACCCATTTACAAAACAAAATTTTGAAAACTATCATTTTTGAATATTCTTTTTCATGCAAATTTTTATCATCTGATTTTCTTCATACTTTATTTCTTATTTCACTATACACAAGCTTTAACAGAAAAATTTTAAATTTTTGAATTACAAATTATAAATTGTACAGCTACTATAGATATCCTGGGTTTTGGAATCAATTCTAACGAAATTATTCCCTCTTAATCTAGCTTCCGTTTTACAACTTAAGCATCGGAGCATAATTGATAGTATCAAGAGAATATCTCATAATTTTCATTTGGAGTGATCTAGTCTTGGAATCGTCATATCATATGAATATTCATAAGGTGCAACAAACTTGTCAATCTAAGATTGTGTTGATATTGCAGAAGAAAATGGTATCTAGGTCACTTTTAAATGCAAAGTTTTATTAAAGAGGTACCGTAACTGAAAAAAAGGTAAAAACATTTACGTAATGAGCTAAACTAAAATCTGTGGCACGACAGCCCATGTGAGCCAAGGCGTACAGTATTCATTCCTGCTTTCCTGACAAAAAGACCTGGGGGTTCAAGGCATATACTCAGATAAAGTGGTCAGCTTAACGTGAGACCCCCAGTGATTAGTTCGCAAGCAAGCTTGGTACTCAGTTTATTGACTCATATGAGGTATGAAAGGATGAGTCAACCTTGCACATCCTGAGGATCAAACCGAGGATCTGTGACTTGGAAGCGTGAAACTCTACCACTAACCAACGGGCTTCATTTACCAAATGACTTGACTAAAATGTGTTCTCTTTTATCAACTTTGACAAAGAAATCCTAATTTTTTATTCATTTAAGAATTCTTTGACTCATATCAGAGTTATTTGAACATGGACTCAGATGTTATTTATTTGCAGAATAATGACAATGAATTAAATGAAATAAAACATACTTAATGATAATGAAAAAGATTAGCAATATCAAGCAAGAAGAAAGTGATACATTCTGCTACAATTTGCTAAGAAATCAGATAAATGGTACCAAGACTAAGGGATTTTTTTTCCCTGAGAAGAGCCACTTTGAAATATCCTTTACATCAACAAAATAAGAAAAACATGTTTTTAGAAATGATGTTTTGAAGCAGAAAATGCAAGTGTTTATTTTCCTAGTTTTTCCATGGATATAATTAAAGTAAATTTTGCTTTTAAGAATGTATATAGTTCTGTAAGTGTTTTTGCATTGGGCATAATAAATATATTTTTCTAATTGTACTTTATTTACAAAAAGTCAGTTGTTTGAAAAGAACAGTTAGTTAAAAAGAATAACTCTACTTTTTCTGGCTTTGGAATATATACATTTGCAAATGAATCCTGCCTGATTAGCAATAGCAAAAATATTGTTTTTTTTATTTATAATCATATCTTTATGCTTGTGTGTAAGTCATATTTATCCCGATATAAATTAAACATGATACAAATACTATCATCCCTTTAATTCATTGTATATCTATTAAAATAGCACTTTAAATTTATTTCAGATTTTTTTATGAAAAATCTCCTAAAATGTTACGGTAGCGAAGAACAGTTTGATTTAACAATGTTAGAGTGCATAAAAAGCTGTAAAGAAGAATGTCAGTAAGTGAATTATTATATTTTGTGTTCGCATAAACAATTAAGTTATTTATTTTTCAAAATAAAATGGATATTAAATATTAGTATCTTATTTACAGTAGATCTCCTTTAAAAGGAATTTTAAAACACTGATTGTGTAGTAAACATAATCTCGTTTCAAAAATAGCTACTGATAAATGAACCATATAATTCAAAATTGATTGGAATATGTTATGGTCAGGTCCTTATACTATTGTTATAATTGAATCACTGCTACAGTCAATTGAAAATCAGAAATTGAGGATACAGGCAGATTTTCTTTTACAAGAGGTATTTTATCTAGTACAAGATTAAAGGTTGATCATGAAGTCTCCAACCATAGATATAATAATCTTGGAATTTCGAGCAGATATTCAATAGAATATAGAGAATAATACATCTAGATTTAATAGTTATGCCCCTAATGAAAATTTTTATAAAAGCCACTTAATCAAAATATCTTATCTCATACAATTTTGATTTAAGAAAATACTTTGTTGCTTAAAAATAATTCCTGACTGTAGATAAACCACAAAAAAATACAAGCGAACATACATTCTGTTTCAAATTTTGTTACATTTTGTTACATAGTTTTGTTCATCTTACCCACAATGATTCCTAGAAAGCAATATTATTTTGAAGAATTGAATAGCATAGATGTGAGAAAAATACTTACAATTAAACAAAACTCAACTTGCAGATGAAACTTAACCGAAAATTTAAATCATTTTCTGGAAAACTAGAATTAGAATCATTCACTTTTGGTTGATCTAAATATGAGTTCGCAACATTTGCCCCAGAAATGTCAATTTGATAATCACATTATGTTGTCAATACTGGTAATAATTTTTTATATGAAATTTCATTTGAAAAATATATCATTGAAAGGTCATTTTAATTGTCAAAATAAGTTCTATTTACATTGTAGTTGAAGTGGTCTGGCTGTTAATTTGAAAAATTTATAACAGAAATTCAGTTGAAGGGTCATTGAATTTTGAAGACTTGATAAATCTCCTGCGCACACACAGTTGTTAGTATTCAGTATCAATATTTAAATACAACACAATTATAATTTTCATTTTAGAATGATTTTAAAATTCATCCCAAATAATTCATCTAGAAATGTATCTGAAATCATGGAAAATAACATTTTAAATTCAAGATAAAAGGTTCAAATGCAGTGGATTCCAAATCACTAAATATTTCTTGAGAAGAAATACGTATATAACAATGAATTTGATAAAAAAAAATCTCTGAAGAGAATCATGTTAAAAATATGTAATAATCTAAGACAGATGGAGTTAAATCCAAGATCCTAGTATGTTATGCACTGAATTTTCTTAAAATCTTGCAGACTGATTACTGAAGGATTAGTACTCTTGTTTTCAGTTTTTAAGTTTTTCAGTTTGAATCCTGCCCGGATGTTTGTAGTGGTTTGGAATACACTTTGAATTTTAGGTACTTGTCTAATTAGCCATGGTGTGCAAAAAATATTAACCAAACCATATATTTAAGAATTTGAACTGTGTTATGGTCAGAATGTATCATTTTATCCTAGGTGAGTTATCCAATATTAAGCTAATTCTTAGTTGAGGTATAATAAGATTATTGGAAGTTATGAAAAATTACATGGTTATTATCTGTATCAAAGTGGACGGAATAAGGGCTCCACGAATCTCCGGTGCTAGTATTATGAAGATCCACATACCTAAACATACATCTCCTATATCATTGAAGATACTCGCACAACAAAAGGCTAAAAATGGCTCCTGTATTTAGAACTGTTTCCAACTTAGTGCATGATAATCTGCGTGATCATAGACTTTTCTTAAACAGAAAATAAAATTCCAATAACATCTTTTGTTTGAACATATTTTTGAATTTGCACATACATCTGATTTTTATTTTTTGTTCTTACTATGTCTTTTTGTTACATTCTTTATCAGGAACATAATATTCTGTAACGCTCTAGTATGAAATTTTCATTCTCATTTTTCTCTTTCCAATAAAACTCTTTACTCTTAAGCATTCAATTAAAAATGAAGTAGATATACATATTTCAAATTACCTTGAATTTCAAAAGCATATCTTAAAATTAATTGTAACAGATAATGATATTTTAGAGTAATATCTAACCTTGAAGATTAAAGTAATGCAAAACATTCTTTACATTAAGCAACATAATTTTAGAAATAATTTATTTGGTCATCACTTACTTGAATCTTTTTATATTTCAGTAAATGGAAATACTATCCAGAAATGCGAAAAATGTATTTATCACCAAGAGTAAGTATTTAACTTAAAATAAGCTTTTATAAATTTAATTTTTATGAAAAACCATAAAGTTATTGAGTAAAATCATTGTTTTTTTCTTTAAACTTAAATAATAAGTTTTGTATAAAATAACAGATATAAATAAATTTAAGTAGTATTGTGAGTAATACTAAAGGTGTTCTAGTCATTTAAAATGAACCATTCAGAGGTAAAACAAATTTAGCATACAAATAACGAAAACTACGAAAAATATTGCTCTAAGTTTTAAATTACATTTTTGTTGTAATTTAACATTGTTGGTACATTACAAACACAATAATTTGAAATATAACTCTGAATTGAATATGATAAACTATGCATGTGTTATGATGCAGTGTCATATCACTTGAATTTTGACAGTGTATCTTTTGTTGATATGTTTTCAAAGTTTAAATGATATGAAAAGTATCTATGTTGTACACTTAGATGATCGTCAGACACATAACACTTGTGTGTCCTGTTAAATTCAAGGGTCATTCTGAAAACTACCTGTTAAATCAAGGTTTCTAAAAAGTTATATCATACAAAATTTTACGAATGTTCAAAGTAGTCTTTAATGGTACTAATACCCTAGCAGGTGTGTTAACAAAAAATTAAACTCTTGAAATAATTACTTTCTTGCAATCGATGAAAACATTCATTGATATTCCCATCAATCTTACATCATTATAATATTTGCTTTCTTGTAATTGATTTTCAATTAAAATGATATCTAAAACTTACAGAATACTCAAAATACACACATTCCAAAGTGATTAATTTGTTATAATGAAAATATGCCAAATCATCTTAATGTGCATTAAATTCTAAACCAACTGATTAAATGTACTTTTTTCGTTTCAGGCATCAAATAGCAGCAGGTTTATCGATCTGTAAGTACAAATTGATTTCACCAATATTTTGATGTACCACATTTTAATTAAAGATAATTTACCAATAAATAAATATTTAAGCAACTATGAGAAATATTTTTATGATTAAATAACATAAAAAATATCAAGTAGCAGAATATGATCCAATAGCAGAAAAAAATATGCCACTGTAACGTAAAATTGTCACTTAAATGTAAAGCTGAAATTCTTTCTTCTTCTTTCATACACTTGGTAAATAATGACAAAATAAATTGCTATTCTAGTACAATACATATTAAAATGCTAAACATTACCAATATATTTTAAAGGAACCAGAATTTCATGTTTATGATGTCCCTAAGATAACAAAATATATAATCAGAATTTTCCCAAACATACATATCAGGTTTTCACAGTGATAACTGCCTTAATATTTATGTGTGTGATTTATATTTTCGAAGTTTAAGCTTTCAGAATTTAATAAAAATTTTAATTAAATTAATCTCTGAAAACCAAGTTTAAAAGTGCTTTACAATATATTTAACTATGAATACTTACGTACATTAGTGGGATAATCGAATGCTTTTGTTTTTGTACTTAATATCGTCATTTTTTATGTCAGTTTTCGCTGACCTGGGAATTATTTGGTTAGTTCTCGAAACTTCCGTTCTATAATCCTAAATTTGAATTCAAATATAAGTATAGATTTTTATAAAGTTTAGTAAGCTACTTTAAACAGCATATTACAGTTGAATTAATATTTATGTGAAAAAAATTACATTAAATAAATTCCAAAATATTTTTTGCACAAAATATAATTAGTTTACTGAAACTTTCATATAAGTTTCCTATTTTAACAAATGCTTTATAGTTGCCTTGTTCATTGTTTTACAAAATAGTACCAAAATATTATGACCTGCTTCTAATATCCTTATTCTCAGTACTATAAACTAAAGTTTATTCAAGTTTTTGTTTCAGAGCACAAAATAACAAATAAATGCCAAGATGTGACCTCAACTTAGATTAGAGAGATAGGACAAATTCCACTAAAACATGATGCTTGTGTTTAAAATACTTAAAGTAATCTCGAAATTTCTACAAATACGTAGCCTAATTGTGCGTAGATCGTTAAATTTTTAATTTAGAACAAACTGACAGATCAGTAAATAGAAGTTAAAACTCAAGAATGGAAAAATTTTATAATAAATTATTTCTAGATAAAATTCATGAATCCCTAATATTTATCTTATAAGACTACATTCTCTCTGTAACATATATATATTAAAATATCAATAAATAAAACGTTTCAATTTCCTTATAAAAATATCATTATGCAAATCATTTATAAAAACTTTATTTTATTTTTATTCGTCTACAGAATTGGTTTATTTTCCTATTTATTGTGTTGATAATACCTTAATGATAAATTCCTCAATTTTTTTTGACATTTTAAAATATTTTAATTATTTAATATATATATATATATATATATATATATATATATATATATATATATATATATATATATATATATATAATGTATTTATTATATTTTAATAGTGATATGATTTACGTGGATATCACAATGGAGGACATGGAGATAATTAGCTATAAATACCGACCTCAATATCAGGTATGAAAAATGCGAACATTTTAATTACTTTCGGAAAGTGATTCAAATAATTACTCGGCGCTGAAAAGTTAAAGAAATCATTTTATTTAGCTTTAAAATGAATAATTAAGATTCACCTTCAGTTCAAAGAAATTTTTTCTTCTTAATTTTATATTTAACGAGATACATATATTTTATAATATTTAAGTGGAGCATTTTTCAATTTCTTGTTTAATTCTTTAAGAAATTTAAATTTTCGTATTCATATATTTTTTTAAAAAATAAAATATATTGATGCAATAAATTCTTTTGATTCAAATTTTCTCTATATAATATTTTAAATAATTAAAAAACTGTCAAAGTTTTACATAAATATTAAAGAATATGAATTTAATATTCTTTGATTAATTTTAATGATATTTTCTTCATTAAGAATAAATTTTTAATAATACTTTCTTATTATAATTTACTCTTGATTAAATCTGTGTATTTAATATAGTTTTAATTAAATAATTTTGAAGTAAAATTGAAATTTTTATTAATGATGATGTCTCAGTGGGAAAAATTAAATATTTTTAAGTATAAATAAGTGAAGTATTTTAAGAAATAAAATTATCTGACGAAATATACCGTGTTTTCTTGTGCCATTTATGCTGACACTATTCGATTAATTTTATGTTGACAAAATAAAATAAAAATTGGATAATCTAATTTCAGTGTTGTGCTTCAGACGAATGAGTAACTGAAATCATAGACTGCCAATTTAAATTTTTAACGGTAAACTGCAAATAAAAACAACCTTTCCCTCAATAGTTATCGTAAGACTTAAAATTTCTCTAGTGGCTTAAAACATTAACTTTGACACTGCACAGTAAGACATAGTTTTTAGGAAAATACCAGCAAGAGAGAAAATTCTAGATTATTAAATTGCATTTGGACACTCAAATAGAAACATGGTTTCAAAAAAATGTGAATCTAGATTAGATATCTCCAAACAAAAAATATTTTAAGTAAAAGGATTTATTTGTGTTCCTTTTTATAGTTAGAAATGAAAAGACAAGAATATCCCATCAAAAATGAATTGTTGGAATACATTTAAGTGTTATGTTCACTATTGAAATTGATAAGGTAATTAATTTTCGAATTAGATTAACTAAAATCTGAAATTAATGTAATATTCTTTCGGCTTTCTAATACTTTATAGTTTTTGCAATAAGAACAATAAACAGATACCTGCTCTTGGAAGCTATGAAAGAGTTTTAAATACCTCAAAAACTCATTAATTTGGTAGCTATCACTTTAAACAAGACTAAACTTAGAATCAAATTCAAAATGATATGTCAGAGCCTATTCTTGTTTCCAATGGCTTAAGGCAGGGAGATGCACTGGCATGTCTCCTCTTCAATCTCGCCCTCCAAAAAGCTGTAAAAGATTCTAACATAAACACTCGAGGAACGATTTTCAACAAGTTTGTACAGATATTTGCATATGCTGATGACGTAGACATTGTTGCACAAGCGCCCGAGCCCTTAAAAGAGGCTTTAACGTCACTAGAAGCTGCAGCTAGTAAATTGTATCTTGCAATCAACCAAGACAAAACAAAATACATGACCACCGAAAAATATAGTTCTCCCCATCTAGAGGTAGGAAACTACAAGTTTGAAACTGTTCGCAACTTTAAAATTTGGGATCTGAATTGAATGCATCCAACGACATTGCACCTGAGATCCGCAGCAGGGTTACAGCTGCTAACCGATGCTTTTTTAGCTTAAAAAAGTACCTAAAATCTACTTTCGTCAGTCGAAAAACAAAAATTTTGATATACAAATGTTTGATTCGGCCTATTCTCACTTACTCATCTGAAACGTGGACATTGACTGAGAATTATAAAGAAACCATCTCCATTTTCGAAAGAAAAACTTTAAGAAGCATCTTTGGTGGAATAAAATGTGAGAATACATTGCGAAGAACTAATTCTGTGAGCTTTATAAACTATATAAAGAACCAGACATTGTTAAATTTATCTCAATACAGAGAATAAAATGGGCAGGACATTTGAGCCGGCTGAACGACAATCGGATGACGAAAAAAAAATTCTTGGCTCGTCCCATTGGCACCAGAAGAAGAGGACGACCGAAACTCCAATGGCGTGACTGCCTTGAAAACGACCTAAAAACACTAAAAGTGACAAACTGGATGATCTTATTCAAAATTAGGGGGTCCTGGTATGCACTTCTGAGGAAGGCAAAGGCTCACCCTGGGCTGTCAGGCCAATGAAGAAAAAGAATAAGGGCAATTTTATAATGAAGGTTATATACGAAATTGATATTGAAATGTCTAACAGCAGCTTCATTTTATTAGGCTGTGTTGTCAAAGCATTTGTCTTGACAGATGTGTGCAGTGGGTGATCAGTTAATGGACATTTCGGACTGTGAACAAATTGGACAAGGAGCACTTTTAAGAAAGAATTTTACTTTCGGACAACGAACATATGTTCCGATAATGAACTAAAACGAATTCTAACGAACACTTCTCGGCACTTATCGGATTGCCAAACGCGACGGAACAAAAATCGCCTTACATCTCTCTTGAATTATGTTGCTTACCTATTAAATTTCAAACTTCTATACTGGGAAAATTTTTTTCCAATAGAATATTTATAGCCAAAGTGGACTAGCAGTTTCGGTTTTAATTTCCTTCAAACCGAAATTGGTTTCATTTTCAGCACCTTCTGTTCATTCATTGAAGAAGTAGGAGGATGTCAGAGCAATGGTCTTACAATGCCCCCCTAACCCAAGCTGGTGTCAGTAAGGTTAGGGATCTCTACACCAACAATGATATTTATCTCTTTCGGGAAGACTAAAAAACGAGATAAAAACAATGGACATTAGATATGTTCTTTTATGCCCCAAAAACAGAATATTGAACAGGATTGATTAATATGCTAGACTATACGAAAACAATATTTTTTTAATAAACTTACAAAATAATTATAATTCGTTTTGAATTTGATTTTTTGGGTCTCCAGAACAAATTTATAGATTTCACAAAAAACATATGGTAAATCAATGATCGGTTAGTGAACAATTTGGGTAAGAGAGCATAGCATTCTAACGGATTATATTAGTTAACTGATCACGTACTGTATATGGAAAGCAGAAACATAACACCCGCAGTTCTTAAATAGTAGCACTTCTAAAAATTTTGTGACTGTATTCAGAACATGTATTGCAATACATTAAGACTTTCTCAATGTGGACGAACTGATATTTTATTCTGAAGAGATCTGTCTACAGTCAAGCCACTTTTCGCTGCGATACCAAAATTATCAAGTTACACATTGTGTCGGAAATAGATATTTTTATATTCAGTAACAACTTGAATGAAATGTTCCTCAGAATTAGAAAAGATTAAATTACTTTTTTCACGTTTGTCAAGAACTCCTTAGAAAGTTTCGAGATTGACCATGAAGAAAATTATTAATTGTGTTTCAAATATCTATAAATTAAAAACTTAGAGTATAGTAACACCATTTATTGAAATTATAATTTAAAAATTTTAGAACAAATTAGTAATAGAAAGAAATAACTCAGAAAATATTTTAAAAATTAATCGAAGGAATTCACGAACATTCAGAACAAAAATAAATGCATCAGATAACAAAAGGAAAATTTAAAGGACTGCCATTTACAGAAATTTTATCTGAACATTTTGGTTGTCTTAAAAATAAAATACCAAATCACAATCGAAATAATTTCAGAAAATCAATATTGTAAGTTTGACCTCTAAACAAAAAAATTAATAATATTTTAGTTCCATAAATAAAAAAATAAATAACAAGCAAAAAATATTCTCTTGTTATTTATTTTTTTTATTTATGGAACTAAAATATTATTTATTTTAATATTTCTTATCGAATAATTTAAAGTATTTAGTTTGGCGAGCTAAAGTTTTCAAATAATATTAATAATTTTTAGCTGAATGCTTTTCTTTCAATCAAAGTAGGATTTTACTTTGTCTAGAAATTAATTACAAATTATATTAAAAATTGCGATCATCTAAGAGTATAATTATTGCATTCTGTAATATGTTAAATTGCTGCATTCATGTTGTCTTTTAATTGAGAATTAATTCAAATAATTAATTTTCATTAGAAATGGTAAATAATTTAATGGAAAATATGAAAAATAAAATATTTTCACGTTTTTCGATAACAATTAATTAATATAAAACAAAGTGTTTAGTTACACAAATATTTTTATTAATTAATTAAATTTTATTATTTAAACTTGAATTGTCTGTGCACACTGTGAATTAGCTTTAGCACATTGAAAATTAAGTATAAAATTAAAATAAATTGTTATTTACTGCAATAACTTAAAATGATTTATTTTCTTATTTCAGCAAATTGAGGCTTTCAGTTACATCGGAGGATTCATTGGCATGTGGCTTGGAATTTCATTGGTCCAAGTTACTGAGTTTTTTGAATCGGTGTTTCTAATTGGTCGATACTTTCTTAAAAAGCATCAGATGTCAAGAGAAAACAATACTTAGCTGTAATAGACTTTTTCATTAATGATAAAATTCATTGTTTTTATTGTTATTCCAATAAATTCATTATAAACAAATTTTGATTTACTCTTTTTAACAGATTTATTCTTCTGGATTTTATTAAAATAATTTTTTTATTAATTTCAAAATAAAATAATTATAAATGGTTTCAATTAATTGAAAAATTAAAGTATTTATATTAATATATATATATATATATATATATATATATATATATATATATATATATATATATATATATATATATATATATATATATATATATATATATATACAGGAATTTCAGTGAAGTTTACGAAGTTTACATTTTTCTTGACCAAATATAGATAACATTTGATGCAATCAAAAACATTATTTAGTAGTTGCTAGTTTAACACACATTGTTGACTACGAATTTAAATGTGTGTCATAATACATTAAAATAAATGTACAAGTGAATTTTATAATGAATTGTGATAATATTTATTTATAGAATGCAATTTCAAATACATATGAATGTTTATTCTGTTATCTGGATTGTTATATGGAATTCAGTGAAATTTTCCTTTTATACTACTAAATATAGATAAAATGAACAAATAAACTGATATATGATAATAAAATGAAACTGATATATCATTTTAACACACGTCTTTATATTATTAGAAATCATTTAATTTTGCATAAAGAGAAGTTTGTATAGTTAAAGTTTTATTTTAAAAAATACCTTAAAATTAAATTGATAAAATTTGGTAACAAATGATTAATAAAATAATTTCATAAAAAACAGAATTATGTTAAAAATAATTATGCATAAAAATGTATATAAGCAAAATGTAAAGGGATCAATATAATCCTTAATAGTATATGGAACAAAAATTTCAATTCTATATTTTTCAGACAAAACATAATGCTTCAATATAATGTAAATACTTACAGCAAATATATTCTGATATACTAATATACTAAGCAAATATATTCTGAAATCTTATTTCAGTGATAATATGATTTAATCTTAGAAAATTCTTTTTCAATTATATTATGTTTTTTCTTATTCAGCCGATTTTAATTATATTTATTATAATAATATTAATAAATCAAAATATTACTTAAACCTAGTTCAAAACCAATGCAGAATTTACGTATTATAAATGTATATAACATATTTTATTTTTAGTTTAGTTTTTAAATTTATAGAAACACATATGTAAATAGAAATATGTATGTAGAAATTACTTTATTAAGGAATAATAATTAATGTTAAGTTCCTTATCTTTTGCATTTTAAAATAATGCAATTAAATATTTCTCCTTATAAGTTTTATTTTCTAAGTAATTAATTTATCCTTATCAAGATTATATCAATATATGATTAATAGTCAAATGTTTTGTAAATACCTATTATAATGTAAATTACTTCCTAAGTATTTATATTTGATTATCAGCAAAATATCAGGAGGAAGTTTAATTTTTAAAAGAATACCCAAGGTTAAAAAAATAATAGTTGAATATTTAAAAATTATGAACAAAATAATGATACATAATACAAAATAGTATAAAAAATAAAATAAAATTTTTAAGTAAAAATATAACAGGTACTTTGGAAATGCTAATTATTATTATTTTGTTAATTTAACTACATGATTTCAAAAACTCCTATTAAAAATAAAAGTTTATAATAGGAGCTTAGGAAATTATTTTTTTTAAATTCAAAAATATCTTTTTGTTAAGTATTGAAAAATAATTTTTTAAAAATTACGAAATATATCAATAAATAAAACAAAAATAGTAATATTTGCATGATAAACTAAGCATTTATTATGCTGAATTTTAATCTTTAAAATTTTTATTGAAATATTCCTTTATTTTGAAATCTTTAAGATTTTTTTAAACTAAATAATTTGAATTAATATTATTGACTATGAAAGAAAATTTAAGTTTACTAAATTGTTCTGATGTCTTGTAAATACTTCCATAAATATTAATTTTAATTATTAAAATGTTTGGTGATTATATGCTTTTAAGGAAAAAATGATCTTACTTTTGCACCTATCAATATAACAATACAAGCTCTATAAAAATTGCTTATAAAATATTTATTTAATATACTTATTTGTTGAAAATATAAGAATTTAAATTTTAAAAAAAATACTAATTTCAACTAATAAAACGTTGGTGCTGCCATCTACACCTGAAATTTTAATTTTGAAATATTGTATTTTAATTAGAACCATTACTTTATTAATAATTTCTATGAGCCTAATTAACCATAATTTAAAGTTAACATCTTCAAATTACTAGCAATAAATGAAAAACAGTTTTGAAAATTTAAAAAACTATAAATGTTTAGTTTGTACAGGAATTATAGATGATTTTTTTCCATTTAAATAAATATAAATATTTCAATTCACATTATTTTTAGAAGTCTTGCCAAAAATTTAAATGATATCTAAAAAAATGTCATTTTTATTTATATTGCGCTGTGAATGTAATTAAGCACAAAATAGCGTCTATATGTTATAAGATATTTGACAATTTTCGTTTGTGATACGTTTATTTATTTTAATTATTTACAAAGAAAGATATCTCTCACGAAATCATTTTTCAAACTTATATTCTTAATAAATCTAATGATTCTTGATTTAAAATTTTTATTACAATGAATTAATAATAATTTTAATTTGAAAGAATGTTTGATAAAGAGTTTTAAAATAGGCTTTAAAATTTAGTGCTGCCATCTTTTGACAAATTTCATGACATAAAATTATTAGTATTGACTGAAAATAAAAATTTAGTATTTCTACTCATTCATTTAGAAATTACATTCAATTTTCAAGTATGTTTAATTTTAATCCAGATAAATATTGTTATATATAAGCATTACTCTACTTAAAAAACAATTATTTAAATCGAGGTACATTAACATCAAAATGAGAAAAAAAATTAAATGTACTGATATTTATTTTAAGTATAGAAATTTTTAATACAGATTTGAATACTGAAAATAAAATTGTTTTCAAATACTGTTTCTTTAAAAATATGCAAATAAATGAAACTAAAATTTGGCCATTTTAAACTATATTTTGATACTGGTTAGTGTTAGAATAAGAAAAGTCAACCATTTTAACTAAAAACAAAAGAAGGGGGAAGACATAATATTGTCAACTATAATTTTATTAAAAGTAGAAACTTTATAAGAGAAATGTTAAAATAATGTTGTTTTTTTTTCAAATTTGGAAACAATTTTTTCCGATTTTACTTTTTAATAATGAGCTGTTTGAAAATCAGCATGCAAGTTTTAGTAGATGAATCGTCATTATATGCATACTCAAAACGTTTATATACTTGAAATACACATTATAAAAACGAAAACTAAAAGGTGATCCTCAAAAGTACTTATAAAAATTGGATAAATTTAATATATAGAACAAAAAGTAAGACGAGTTAAAGTACCAGCATCAGCTGGGGATATTAACTAAATTGAAAGTAAATATGATGTTCATTGATAATGACTAAAGATAATTAGAACTAAGCCCCTACATCCCAAAACCCCACCAAGCCACAAATAAGACAACAAAATACTTACAAAGCCAAAAATATAACATTAAACTTAAGCAATCAGTACATGAATACAAATATATAGAAATTGTGAAGTGTTACCAAACAAATATAAAAATTTTTTAATTATTTCTCATTTGAAACTATATGTAAAATTGTAAAATAAATTTAGAAAGGACTAAGTAAAAGAATTATTTAGAATTACAAGTTTCTTGTAAGACTTTAAAGGCATGGGTGAATTTTCTGTAGTTAATACCTAAGCCTTAATACTCTCTTACTTATATGAAATACTCTACTTGCCAAATAGTGTTTAAGGAAATGTATTGGTGCATTATTATTCAGTAAGAAATTTTTAAGTTTTTAATATGCTTGAAATCAAGAAATAGTTAAGTTTAGAATTCATAAATAAATGTTCATAATTAGACATATTTTAAAAATCATTAAGGATTCAATTATTTTGTCGTTAGAATTCTGCAAGTTATATTAACTTGTAGAGTTCGAATTTATATTTTCAGCTTTCATTTAACAGTAAAATATAAAAAAGTTGGATAACTATTATTTTATCAACAATTCAAACAAAATTAAATCTCAACTTCATCACACAAGCGGAATAATTTCTCAATTACATTGCCTCCTCACCAAACAATAATCGGTGGGCTCAAACTTCACAAACAAAATTTTTCATTATTAAATTTAAAAGTAAAAATGCAAATAGCACAAATTATAATTATGTATCTCGACGACTAAATTTCATATTACACTACTTGTGAAGGTATAATTAACAGTCGAGTTTAGGATTGCTTACAATAATTTGCTTATGCGATCGAAAAAGTGCATATATCTAAAGGTTTATTTAAATTTAAATGTTACGGTATTATTTTTTAAAAAAATAATTTTTATCAAGTTGCTAAATAAAATAAATGTGACCGTTTTTTACAAAATTTAAATATGAAAATGCACACACATATATATAATTTAAACAATCTGCACTTGATATTTGTGACATGACAAGTGTCATTTGTTGTAGCACAGACTTGTGATGAGTTGACATTGATATACCTCACAAGCATCAACCTACATTTGAAGATTGATTGCTTTCGATAAATATATTTGGAGGTGAGAAAAATCGCCAAATTTTTTACCACATTTGTACCTTTTCTGCTTTTGGCGAGGTGTGACCACAATGTTTCTTTTAGCCCGAAATTTATTCAAATTATAACAACTTAAGCGATAGAAAATTAATGTAAAATAATTTCATTTTATAAAAGTGAAATTTGTCTCAAAAATATTATAATTATATATATATTGAGAAGTAAAAATCATTGAGCATGGACTAAGTAGATAACCGAATAATTTGACTTTGACTTTCAGTTTTGCTATTTGTGAACTCCAGTTCAACCATAAGTGATTGCGTTTATTTACAGTTAAGTTTAAAACACAGGTCCCTATTAGATCAATTAGATATGGTTATATAGGCAAGTTTCTAACTAAATAACAGGTAGTAAATCAAGTAGTAATTTCATATAAGTGATTTAGCAGAAAATAAAATTTTAAACCTTTCTAAAAATGTCATGTAGAAAAACAAATTTTAAAAATTTCATCTAAATTCTCCAAAATTACAATAAATTTTCACGATATGAATAGTTTTAAAAATCAAGTTATTTTTCAGCGAGAAACTAATCGATTCTACAATTTGATAATAAGTTTTTAAATGTACCTTAAAACTTTACTTTTTTAAGCATGTATGCTGATATATATGGGAGGAATATAAAATTGCCTAAAAATATATAATGCTATATTCCAATAAATTATATTGACATTCCAATAAGCTTAATTTTAAAATTTTCAATATTTAGTTTAGAAATGAATACCCAATTATAATTTTTAATAAATGTAAATAAATAAGAAATTTATGAAAATTGATATTTGGTCACGTCCTCATACCATTACAAAGTCTTGAGATCACTCTGAATGACTAAAATTTTTTGAAGAACAACTATTTTACAATTTCTACTTTTTACTTAAAATCAGTTTGATAAAAAATAGTAAATGGTTTTGCCATTCAAACCTTCATATTAAGAAGTAATTTTGTGTTGTAGTACATAATTTCATTCTTACATAAATTACGTTATTTGTTAACATTATTGCGAAGACTGTGTTCCAACAGAAATAAATACTAGGAGACGAGTAAACAGTAATTTTGCTAAAATATTCTTTTATTTTACGTTATTATATCGGTGAAAAATATTATATTACCAAGAACAAATGCGGTACAGTAATAAAATGGGGGTAATATTTTTGTTGAAGTAACATTTAAATGATTATAGTTTGAAAATCATGTGTGAAGTTTGGTGATATCAGTACCAATGCAAATGCTGTTGTGGCATAAGCATAATCCACTGTACCTAGCTTTGAATTAGGCGGTATCAGCTAACGGAAACAGTGGGATGGGAGTCTTCATAATTTAAAAGTAGAGAGCAAGGTGGAAACGCTCTAATATTTGACAAGCTCTACACAAAGAGTTATCATTTCACTGGAGGAATTACAATCACAACTTCATTAACGTAACTGAGCCGCCTTTAGGGAAAACGATGAATCTTCAATTAAGCTAGGAAAACAACATAACTTTACAATAATAAGAAAGACACCTTCTCCAACCACATTTCAAATATTCATTGGGAGGATCCAAATATTCATTGGATGAAACTAACAATAAAAATGTGAAAAGCTGAAACATTAATAATCGATGCATTTGCAAGAATGTTGAGTACAAGCAGGCAAACATGTGAACATGTACCTTAAAGTTTCTGGATGTTAATTTGTGGTTTGGAGTTCTATACTTGTTGCATCGGATCTGTCCATACAGAGACGGTTAATGCTGGTTGCGCATGACGCTGGAATTCTGATTAAATGATATTCCATATGCATTTGTTTGGCTATATATCTGGGAATCTAGCAGCACAAGATATCACGCAGACACTTTGTACATCATGTTCGGATCCAACAGAGGTAGGAGGGTGAGCGTTATCCTGCTGAAAACATAACTCTTGAATGTTGTCCATGAATGGCAGCACCATAGTATGACTGATATTTGCTGTCAGAGTACGCGGTGAATACTCCTACTCTTATTAGAAACTTCTTTCCAGCCCATCATTCTCACAGTTGGCCATGTGTGTTTATGCCATATGCAGGTTTATTGCAGGAGCTCTACTGAGATTTCTTTTTAACTTACACACAACCATCATTGCTATTAAGCAGAATCTTTTTCCTTCCGAAAGCACAACTGACATTTATGCCGCTCTTAAGTTTGATCCCATCCGAGTTGCAAAAGCAAGTGTTTCAGGGTCAATGCAATATGTCTCCTAATCATAAATATTAATATTACTTTCCAAATTGATTTCGAATAATACAAATGGAAGCAAGTAATAAAACTATTTTGTCATTTAAAATTGTAATGTATATTAAATAAACCACGCATGACAAAGTATCCAAGACATGGCTCTCTGTGATTCTTTTTGGTCAAGGTCAAGAATTGTATACCAAGCCAATCTCAGACTATAAACTTCATAAGCAAATTTATAATCAGTATTTTATTCAGGGCTAACACACACATTCCTATAAATATCTAACCATTATTTTTACTAAGATTGCAATTATAAGATCATATTGTTGTCATAAAATTATTGTATTTCTATAATATAATAGTAACAAGACAATATTTTGCCTATAATGAGCTGTTACAGGATGCCCAAAAAAGTTATGCCTGATGCCATAAATTTATAATGCTCATTTTATTGAAATGAAAATGTTGGATGTATAGGAAAATGAATATACGCCCAAGATGAGTTTCAAAATTCATAAGTTGCTGCTATTGTTATAATAATTATACTTAAATAAAATAATAATATGAAAGATATCATTAATAATAAGAACCAATAATGAGCTATCCAAAACGGCTTTGTTTAATCCAACACTTTTGGGTGTTGATTGTTAAAAAAATGGTCATAAATCTACAAGAAAATTGCGTCACAAGATGAATTTCAAATTTGTGTTTAAGATTTAAATAAAAATTTTAATAATTTAAGATATAAATAAAAATTTTAAACTCTCAAAATGGTTGAAATTTTATGCCATGAAATTCATTGTAAAAAATTTATCTTTCAGATTTGAAAAGTTTGCGTTATACATATAATTTTTTGTACTTACACATTAAGCATCAACACAGCCAATTTTGCTTAACTAAACTTAAGTACAATTAGAAATTAACCTATTATTAAAAAATTCATTTTTCTAATTACAGAAAATGTACTTATAATTCGAAAAAGAAATTTTTAATTATAAAAAAAATTCTTTCAATTCTTTTTACTCGAAAAGCTGTGATAACACTAATGGTAAGTAACTGAATCTTATAAAGTCTCGTGTGAGTTAGAATTCCGTAACCTAGATTTATTTATTTTCTAAAAAATTTTTTCCTGTCCAAATATTTCTGCAAAATTGTATGAAATATTTTCTTTTCAAATTCTCTTCGATAAATCCTTAAAAAAATCTAATAAATAGAGTCAAACAACTTAGTTTAAAATATTAAAGATTAATATTGTCACAACAATTAAGTGTTAAATCAAAGCAAAACTCCAGAAATTTTCAAGAAATTTTTCAAAATTCATTGCTTTAGATAAATTTAAATAGTGCATATGTAACAGAACGATAAATGAATGACAGACGCAATAAATCTTATTTTTTTCCAATTTATTGAAAAACGTAGAACATAACTACTACAACAACAAAATACATGATACAAAGCAGTTGAAATAAATAATCATAACTAAAACAGATACGTCAAAACACAAACCACGAGATGATATTGCCTAAGAACAATAGGCATGCTTACAAGAATTGTAAACTCATTTAAAATGCAATGAAGAAAATAAAAAAACACAATTACATACACACAGAGGATAACAGCACGAGTACATATTTATTTCATAAGCGGAATGCCTTTAGGAAATACAATGTAGTAGTTTTTCTGTTTCAATTTTGTATTTAATAATTATGAAAACTGAAAAAATACACTACCACAATTATTAGTTAAAATGCAAAAATTTATAATATACGGATCAAGAAATATGCGAAATTTATATAAATTTTCCTAAATTGCAAATTTATAAATAAAAAGCTTGAGGCTAAAACAGATGCTCTGGATTATGAAGCACAAATAAAATTTAAAGATGTGATTTTAAAAATAAGAACTTTATAAATGATTCTTTACCATATTCAAGTTACATAAAAATCTCCAAAACTGTTCGCCGAGTTAAAGCCCTTTTGAGCTTGTTTTAAT
Source organism: Latrodectus hesperus (assembly GCA_037975125.1). Classification (NCBI taxonomy): domain Eukaryota; kingdom Metazoa; phylum Arthropoda; class Arachnida; order Araneae; family Theridiidae; genus Latrodectus; species Latrodectus hesperus. The sequence continues at coordinate 75,491,583 of CM075858.1, read as the reverse complement.
TTCCTGCCTCAAAATCGAGTTTATGATCACAAAATATCGGTTTCGATATAAAATCGTGTTATATTTTTTATTGAGAATATTTAATAGTAAAAATAAAACCTTATTGAAGTAATATTCAAAAAATGCTAAAATTGTAGATACCAAAACCTTTTTTCAAAAAAAAATTATAATTTCAAAAGAAAAGAAATATTTTGAATTTTAAAAGATGTTTACAAAAAAATTTCGGGCCTTTTAATGGGAAATTTCTTGTTGCGAAACTTTAAAAATGATAATTTTAATTTTTAAATTTCAATTTCTTTAACTGCAAAACGTTTTTGAATGTTTATGCTTTTCTCTAATCAACTAATGTTTAAGTAACAAGTCCTATTTGCTTGTAATATTAATTGTGGCTGTAAAATTGCATATAATAATAGGTTTAGAGAGCTGCAGCTCCAATCAGTCATGCAAAATATTCAAAATATGCATACACAAAAACATCAATATGCAAAATATAGACACCGTATTCAGAACTACAAGAAACATTTCCATTGCTGTCCATTCTGTACAACCCCATCAAATATCGATATTTATAGTAACCTTAATCGATGATGTGGTAATATGTTTTCCCTTTGATAACTTATGGGCAAATAGTGGAATCAGACGATACCCAACCTAGAGTTTCATTTTTATTCTGTTCTGCTAAAAACAGGAGAAGTGGTTCGAAGTATTCCAGGATCGGACCAGCGTCCATCTTGTTTGTAGCGCCCCCTGTCATGATTTTCATTGCTTCGGACCAATGATGAGAGCTTCCCAACTCCATGACTTGACTGGAAAGAAGTTTTGTATATTATTAGAAAATATGACTGGTCAATCTTAAAAAATCAAATTAAAATTTTTATGAAAAATATTTATGATATAAATTTTATAAAATTAATTATTGTAGAAATTTTATCATGAAATTTTTTACAGAAAATTTATGTATGAAATGTATACTGTAAAACATGTTTATAATATGACGTTGCTTGTTCTCTAAATATCTGACATATGTCTGTTCAGCTCCCAACAATTTATAATAATAAGGAGATATTATGTTATGTCCCTCTTAATTTCTTATACAACCCAGAATATGGTTCGATGAAGATGGATGGTCACAGCATTTTTTACAAGTGGCGTAGATTTTTATTCCTCTACTAACAGGCATCCACTTAAAGCAACCACTTGTTTGTCCGAGGTCATACTAGCCTAGTGTTTTGGGCTTCAGCTTTCCATCCGAAAGGGCTGGATTCGATTCCCGATGCCGCCAACGACTCACCGAGCGATGCTCGTTAAATCTGTGGAATTGAGTGTCCTGTGGTCGGACGTTGAGCAGTTACTACGGGTGTACTGACCTGGAGAAAATGTCGTCCCTCTCCGGATCAAAGACAAAATTAAGGGAGTGGATCCTCTGTGGTGCCATCTTTTGGAGGAGTCATAGATCATAGATGTACTTTCACAATCGTGGTGCTCTGGTTAAACGAAAGTCGCAGCCTTTTGATTTAATTTCGCATAGCCATCAGCTAGCGAGCATGGCTTGTCCAAATGTCATAAATAACAGGAACACTGACATTTGTTTGTCCAGCCAGAGCTGTCTAAGGTCTGTGGTCATATTTGATAGCCAACAGAATGTCAGGGGATGTTTCTGTGTACCATTGGTGCTAAGGTGAAATTACTACAATAAGTTACGTTTAGATTTTTCATTCGGTTTCAGCTCTTAATTGGTAAGCGATTAGACAGTGGACGTTTTATTCTAGCTACCCTAAACATTTTAATGTGATCTCATTACCATTTTTGTAAGCATGTGATGGGATCTTTTGGAGATGGGCAGCGTGAGTCTGAGAGATCTTTTTTTGAGAAAAAGAGGTACGCTGATTTCATCATATGTGGAAGATTAGCCTATAACAAGTTGCAATGCACTGTGGCTCTCTAATAAAATGTATAGTCACCCAAAATCCAAATCATAAAATATGATAGCATCAAGCCATATATTAATTGCAATTGGCTAGCTTCGGAAGACAAAGCAAGTTACAGCGTTACATTTCGTTATTGTAGCCTTAAGGCTACAATGCCTAATAAAACTACCAGTATGATCTTCTAAACGACTTCCGTCATTATAATCATATTTAGAAATTAACTAATAATTTTAAGAACAAGTCGAATCTGGAAATTATGTTTATAATATGAATATTATAAATATTTTTCTTGATTTTCCTATGAAACACAATTTATTAGAAAATATCTGCACTGAAATATAATATACTATTATTATTATTAATAATAATATATACGCAAAATAGAGTTATACATTAAAAGTTTAAATACATTTTTTTTGAAATGGAATTATATTTGTTTTATAACGTAAAACTGTTATTACCTTAGAATTTGCCCAGCTTCTTTTGATCTATATATATCACATTTATAAAGAGGACCAGTGTGCCCTGCGGCATCACAAAGTACTTTATGGAATTGGAATTGGATGACAAAGCTCACGAAATACCTAAGCAAAAAAAAATTAATAACATACTATCATTAAATATCAAATATATCAAGGCATAATTTAACTTTAAAAATATTTGTATAAATTTTATTGTTATAAATATAAAAGTGAATGTAAAGTTTTATATATATATATATATATATATATATATATATATATATATATATATATATATATATATATATATATATATATATATATATATATATATATATATATATATATATATGTACATAAAATATTTACTTTTACTTCTTTAAATAAGCTTAAAATGAATAATCACGTATTATTATTAAGTTATAGTTTTCTATAGATTTATTAAATTTTACTAAATAAGTAAATCATAATAAAAAATTTAAGTTCATCATAAAATTGTAACGTATTACTATTTTAAATACGATAAAATCTAATATTTTTAAATAATTTATGGAAGATTTTACGAAAATATTCAATAAACTACTAGTTATTATTTATGCTTTTTAAAAGAATTCGCTATGAATAATTGTAAAAATACGAATTCTGTATGAACAGTTCCAATAGTGAAAATCCTCTAGATTTCACAGAATTTTCGCAGTTATAAAAAATCAAGTCGAGCTAATTAGTTTAGAAAATTTAATATATTTAAAACATTATGAAAAATTAATTTATTAAGGAATTTTAGTTACAAATTATATTAATCATATTAATTCATCACCTTTTTTAAAAAAACTTTCATTAAATGAGAAAATATGTTTATACAACTTGAATAAATTCAAGCTTAATTTTTTTCTGTCAATGTAAAAATTAAAATTTAAAATTTAAAATTTTTTCAATGACACCAAATTTTAAAACTGATTCAATTATATTATTTATTCAAGTTTTTTTATTACTAAATTATGAGTTAATTTAACATCAGAGTACAGTATAATTCCGTGAATAAATAGGGAGTTATTCAATGATTTTCTAATATTTAATACACAAAGTTACGGTTAAATTACATGAAAAAGCATTCGTTACTGTGTTATATTTCATTTCATATTATAGTTAGTATCAAATTAAACTTAATATTCCTTCTTTGAAATCCTTCATTTGAAAGAAGCTTCTTAGATTTATCTCGATATTTTAATCTAAATTATAATTAGTTTAAGTTTTTAATACTATGAAATTATTTTAGTTTAGCTTAATACTGTTTATTTTGAATGCTATTTATATTTATTTTAGTTTAATAGTATGAAAAACAGAAAGTTGATTCAATGATATTTAAATATAAGACTCATATACAAAAACGAAAAATAAGAAATATAACTATAACTTCCAATAATATTAATATAATAAAAATGTATATTCATAAACGAAAAATAATTATAAACTGGAAAAGAATAATTTTGGATACATTCAACCAAACATTTTATTTATAGTAGTCAATATTAGAAAATATGCAAGCTTAAAAATTCTTGAAATTTTACTTAAACTTACATTACTTGAAATACTTATTTTAAGAGACCACATCGCTTACTATTTATTATAAGATAATCAAGAAAACACCTCGTTTATTATAATGAAGTTTGAATGAATTAAATGTAAAATTTTTGGTTAATTTCTTGATTAACAGATTGAATTTATTTCACATAATGATTACTCTGAGAGTTATCATATACTTGGATTTATTTATTTCCTTCTAAAATGAGTGGCACAATTTAAGAATGACTTCTCTTTTATTGTGTTAAAGTCCAAAGACACTAAAAATCAAATTAGCTGGAAGAATGATTACATCATCTTGAATTTTCTGATGTCAGATAGTGATAAACAGAAACGTACATTCTTGTCTGAAACTATTTGTGCACTTCATAACAACGACGTCTTAGGTCGTTATCTGATGGAAAAGTTAACAACCCATGAACGACTACCATTCTTTTGTTGACAATAGCGACTCACCTGATATAAGGGACATTACCGGGAACGTGGTATTTTGCACCTGGGTCGAAATCTGTGTCTTCTCTTTTGACTGGTGGACAAATTCCCTGGTACTTCAACCTGTTGGAAGGAGAAAAATTGACAAAAGGTAAAACAGATTTTTATCACCAAAGTTATCATTTCCTGGAAACACAATAGAAGCTCGATTCTTAATGCATGTTGTAACTGAATTCTAGTGTGTGAATGACTTAACCATGTTTTAATGAATGATTTTTCACTAGTGATGTCTGCTGGAGCAAATGCATCGCTTTGAAATGTCAAGTTAGTATGATGTTAATGATATTAGAAAACAATATATGAGCACAAATGATAACGTACGATATTATGTTTGTTTTATCTACTGTAAGTTTTAGCTTAATTTGCTCAAAATAAATCGAGATAACAAAACTATTCATTTAAGCGTCTACACTTTGAAATATTATATGGTGATTCACAAGCAATTACACTGCAAATAGATGTAAGAATACTGTAAATAATTTTAATATAATTTTAGCTATAACAACAGCTTTACTTACTTTAATTCAAAAAAGATAACTAAGGTAAAAAAGTCTTTAGTGATATAAATTTAATTTCAGTTATATAATTTAACAAAATATTTTACCCTTATACATCATTATGAATAAACGTTTTCATGTGTTAGAAACACTTTTAAGACATTACAATAATAAAAATATTTGAAAAAGCAGTGAAGTTAATGTGAAAATAAAAATACATAAATTCAATGACATAAATAAAAGAAAAATCTAAAAGTGTTAACATAAAAGAGTATGAAATGTAAATAAATACTTTCTTCATATATAATACGGAAAAACCCTAGCGTTAAAAATTTACAATTAAATATTTAGAATGTAAAATTATATTATCCCCATTATTTAAATTATCCAAAATGTGTAATTATATATCAAAGAAAACTATTTGATAATCTTTTTAACAATATGACTTTAATTATATTTTCCCAAATCATATTAATCTAAAAAAATAAAATAAATGAGTTGTAGGAAATTGAAAGCGATAAAATGTTTCTAATAACCCAGGTTTCTTAAAAACAGAATTTTGATGAATGACATTTATACATGCATATATATATATATATATATATATATATATATATATATATATATATATATATATATATATATATATATATATATATAGATGCAATGTAATTCTTGTAGAGTAAGAACTGCTGTATAAATTCTTACATGCTGTCCTTCATTTCATATAATGCATATCAATAAAAAACAAATATATTAATGGAAAAAAGAAAAATTTTAAAATTATTTTATAAAATGTGTTTTTCGAAATCTTGAGACTGTATGTTCTAAATTATTACAGTGGAAAAAAGTACATTTTTTCTTACATGCCATTTTTTTATAACAATGAAATATGTTTATAATATTATTCTCAGAACTTTTTATATTGTGTCTCTCTCAGCCCTAACCTAAAATCACAAACAAATTTACATAAAATAGCCATTTCCATTAACCAGAGTCAGCAAAGCTAAATTCATCAGATAATTTTGTATATTTAGGAAAATTTGTGAAAATCAAAAGGTATTTTTGATAGAATTTCTGTAAGAACGATGATTTATACATTGTATAAAAATCAAAAGAAAGTAAATTTATTTTGATTCCTTAGAAGTAATAAATTAATCTGCAATCTAAATTTATAGTTTTTTTTTCTTTTTTTTAATATTTCTTTAGTTTTCTTAAAGAATTTTTCTTTACTGTAGCTGTGTCCATAATATTATGACCATTATTTTTGTATTTAGATTTGTCCGTGGAAATTAATATTTGGCGATGTCTAGATCTAGCCATTATAAAATAAAATATACTAAATTTTAAAAAGAAAACCAATTTATAATGAAGTTACTTAAAAAGGAAATCCATTGAACAATGTTTACAATTCTAACTATCAACTTATACAAGGTGGGATTTGCGTGAATCGATTTTTGAGTTCAGATAACTTCATGTCTTACCTGAGATCCCACCATTTTGTATTCATCTCCTCCGGTTTGATTTCGCCACTGAAGAGTCCCCACCTCCACAGATCAATGAGGTAACCAGAGGGCAAGAAGGAAACTTTATCCAACGCTGTGCGGAGTAGGAAGTTCAAGTCGCCCTCTAAAAATACCAAACAAGCATAATGGAGTTATTTCGATCTTCTTATTTTCTCGCTAATTTATGGTTCTCTTAAGTTTAAATATATATGGAAGCATTTATTATAAACCATTCTTTAAGAACTATTCTTACTATTATTTATGATTCCGTTTCTTTACAATTCTGAAAACGGAATTGGTATAATTTCAAGGAAAAATGTTTAAATATAATACTAAAATTAAAACACATAAATAATGTGCTTTCCTTTTGTTTAAATTTATTTTATTCAGCTATGATATTGCATATTATTAAAACAATTCCTAAACTCAATATTTATCGAGTTTGATAGATTTTGTTTTTTAAACCCCTGAATTATATATAAGTAAAACAAAATAGATGTAATTAATTGGCTTAAGTATTTTTTTAGGTGTTTTAATTATTTCAAATGAATAATGTTAATGAGTAAAAGAGTTCAATATATAATATTACTCGTCATAAAATGTCTTAGAATAAATTTGAAAGTGTAAATAAATTTTAGGTCCTATCTAAATTTAAAACTCGTCTGTTGATTTATGAAAGTCTAAAACTTCAATGTTGACTTTAAAAAAATTTAATTACTTTTTTTAACAATATTAATTTCTTAATATCAGAGCTCAATGATTAAAAAAAATGAAAAAATTGACTAATACATATATATAAAAAAATTAAACATTTCTAGGAAAATAACTTATGGTTTTATTTCTCTTTGAACATGGATTAGGAAACGATTTAGTTTCAATCTGACGCAATTTCCGCCAACTTTATTGGTTGATGGGCATTATATATATGTTTATATATATATGAATAAAATTCATTGCTTTACCAGGGTCATCTGCGACTTCTTCTAAGAGACCAATTTTTTGTAAATGAGCTGGTGTTGATACAGAAAGTGCAAGCACATCTCCTATAGCCTCATGAAAACCTGAAAACAAAAACGAATTCAAGTCAGAAAGATACACGGTGATCAATCCCAATTTACTATTAAAAGAAAACTGTAAATATCCTTCTGTATTTTACCAGTTATTTACACTAATTTATTTTATATTATCTGAAAATCAAATAAATTGTATGATTTAAAAGTTTGATTGAAATTATTAATTTAAAAATACAGTAATAAAATGCTATTATGTTTACTTAACAATATATATTTATGTAATAAAGATATAACTTTTAATATTCAGCCATGAATTTATATTTATGCTTCATATTGATGCAAATTCTAGAAGATGATGTCATTGTGTTTAGGTTAGAAGTGGGAATGCGAGGAAATCAGTGAAAATATAACAAATAATAATAATGAAAGTTTTTTTAAGTTTAATATTCAGGTGAAGAAACAGCAAAAAAAAAAATTGTGATGTCCTTACTGTATTGATAAGGCATACATATTGTTTAAAGTAAAATAAAAATAAATTTAAATAAAATAAAAATAAAAATAAAATAATAAAAATAAAATAAAATAAAAATAAAGTGAAGTTAAATTTTGTTAATTTCCTAAAATATTTTTTCTTCGGATTGTGAAAAAAACAAAGATTTTTAAAGTAAACATGAGGTACAGATTGCTTTCTTTCTCTGTTTTCTCTGTCCTTTCTTCTGTGATGATGTATGAATGTGGTCCACCCTATAAACGGGTTTGTGGTGGGATGGCGCGGGCAACGCTACTCACCTCCGTGACTTGGTCTACAGGTGCCCGTTGGGTAACGACAAATGAGTAGCAGTTTCTGGGGCCTTGTTGTGGCATAGGGTTCGTCACCCAAGTACCCGCCGTTGGAAAATATATATATTTGGGGGCTGTGATACTCCCTTTTTTCAAATAGCATAAAACAGTGAAATGGTATTTTTTTTATAACAACAGTATTTTGAGTCAAATTTACGAGTAAATGTCATCAACATGTTTACAGTTATAAAATCATAAGACAACATTACAAAGAAAACCGAATCCAATTATTTTAAATGATTTATCAATTATTTATTCACTGTAATATTTAAATACTCAAACAACTAAATATATCATGAGATATATTTAGATTTTTATCTATTTAATACATTAAAAATACGAAATTACCTGGATTGGCACCTTCTCTAAATACATTTGGTTGTCTGGCGTACTGCAAGAAATATTGAATGTGTCCCATTTCGTGGTGAACAGTGATAAGATCCTCCATAGTGATATCTGTGCATTGCTTTATTCTGTAAAGTAATTTAAAAAGATTATTTTTGGAACACTTCTTTGCTATTTCAATCAATAACTTAAATGATTTATATATTATTTTTATGGTGAACACATGTTGTTGTTACTTATCTCAGGTTGTCTACCTAGGTTAGACAACCCCCATAAAGCCAAAAATATGTAAAATGTCTAAAAAATGTGATGGGTCCCGAACGACATCGTCTTTTTTAAAATTTAGTCAGGTTAAGATACGTCCAGGGGATATGACGGAACACCAAGGACATTCTGGAAATGTACTTTGCCCCTGCTAAAAGGTGATTCCTCTCGTGTGCCCATTCAGATAGCGGGAAAAGCAGTTTAATATAATCTTGCTCTAAGATGGAAGGTTTCACCCGGTCTTTTGGCGAAGTACCATGGATGGTTGGGAGGAATTTTCATAAGCTTATTGAATTCAGTTTTCCCCAGACCTTCGGGTTCTTGAAGATGCGTACTTACTCTTTACCATGGTGAACACATTCTGTTACGATATAAATGTGGTATACAATGAACAATATACTTGTTGCTGGAATTGATTTGAAATCTTTAAATGAAAAAGATAAAATGATTTGAAATTTCTTAATCAGCTAGATGTCTTATTTATATGGGCCCCATGATTAATTGTCGAGGAATAAATGTATGTGGCTTTTAGAGCAGTTAGTTCATATTTAGCGAGAAACTATATTATTTAATTCAATGATTTGTAGAAATTTAAACTCATGTATATTTTTGTAATTAATTTAGCAGAATCGAACCTGTAGTCCTTTCCATTACAGAAGTCCCATGCTGAGGCGTGGCAAATGATTTCTCGGTCTTTCGGCTTCTCGATGAGTGAATGCTTCCAGAACTCCTCTGGCATGGGTTTCAGGCCGAGAGACGTGAAGAATTCCTCCGAAATCCTGAACATTTCTAGAGCTGTGAGATTCTGTAAGCGAATAATGATATTAAATAGAACGACAATAAAAATGATTTATGACCATGGAGCAGGAATAAAGAAATTTAAAATTATGAGTAATTATTTTTGCTCTATAATTAAGAAAAAAAAATGACAGTTACTTAAAAAATCTCAATAATTTTCAATTTATTACTGGTGAGAAATTATAACCGTTATAGTTTGATTCTGACATAATAATATTAGTAATGTCGTAAAAATATGGTTTAAATTTCATTTGTTCCTTCATAGCAATTTCCTGGTCACATCGCATTGTTTTACCGGAACCTTGATTAATGATGACACAGAAACACTATCAGCACAATTACGCCACTATACACATGCACACAAACACACACACACACACACACACATATATATATATATATATATATATATATATATATATATATATATATATATATATATATATATATATATATATATATATATATATATAAGGAACAGAAGATAAAGTTGCCACAAATGGTTTGCAGACTCCTACACAATATTTTATCATTATGGTCAATAAATGGTATTTAAAAATATTCGTAACATTTATTAAAAGATTTTAGTAATTTGAATAATGATGAAAATACTTATGCAAAAATTTATTGCAATTAACTGTCACTGATTTTTTATTTGTATTACGTTTGTTGTTATCAAAAATGAAATCAGTGAGATTCGAGCCGACAACATTACCAAAAAAACAAGTCCAGAAACATTGTATTTGTTGCAAATAAAACTTAGTGTGCTAAAGAAATTAAAGTAAAATACATTCTGGAGTTTAAAAATGATTTTGTTTTATTTTACGAGAGAAGAATGTTTTGCATAATTTATAGGAGCTTAATCAAGTAAAATATTAAGTAACAAGTTCATATTAACATATTGTATATACAATGCGTATGGTTTTAATACCGATAACCCTTATTAATTTCAAATACTAAGTGTCGAAACAGCAAATTAAAATTTTGATTATTTTTCTCCTCATAAAATACTGCGCAATCAATTTGCTGATGTAGTATTTAGTGTTTATGGTGATAAAAGTTGTTAGTTGTGATAGAAAAACTATTTAAATCATTCATTTGGATTAGAAAAAAATTTATGACTTTCGCTTTTAATTTAATTATTACTTTTAAATAAAAAATGCATTTAAAAGAATTCACTGAGTCTATTTACTGCTACTAAGACAAATATCATTATTAATTAGTAAATTATAAAAAGACAAACAAGAAAAGTTTATTTATTTATATATAATGTAACATCAAATATAAGTTTACTTCTTTCATAATTAAGACAATAATCCAGTAGTCATTTTTTTAACTGACAATTAAATAATTAATATCTTTGATTTTCAGATTACACATTCAATTCCTCCTTCATGCAGATCTTTTTGTAATGAATCGAAATTCACACACACATACTTGAAAATATATGTCTCTCACTCTTATACCATTAAATATTTTGAGTAAAAATTGAATGTAAATCAACTATCAAACCATCCGTGAACTATCTTTCTATGAAAATAATTTTGGAAGTTTTCACCAATAATTATCAACTATAGAATCCATTCTCTAGTTGATAATTATTGCAATCAGTAAAAAATCGATGGAGGAGCTCTATGGAGACCCCCTCCTTTTTCTTGATTTTTTGAGAGTGCATGGGCTCATGGATCTGATGTGTAGTTCCGGTATTCTGGATGGGATTTGTATCAACAACAACAGTAAAAAATTCAATTATTTAAACTATATGAACATTGTATTGTCATATAAAATAATTTATTTACGTTAGTCCAAAAATATTCATATTTTATATCCAAATACAATATTTAATTTTTTGGAAGAGTGGTAGTTCACATACATAACTAATAATTTCATCAAAAATAAAAATACGATTTTCTTTCCCTTAATTTCTATTTCCCAAAATTTTAAATTATAGAATCGAATTTAAATTAGAAAAGAGCTTTAACTAATTTTAGGTTTGTTTAGAAACAGATATGATTTGATTTTAAAATTACTTACATTTTTTATGATTTTTTTTAAATCCGGATCAGGATTTAACATTCAGCGAAATATAATTTTCACCTATTCCACTTTATTTCAGTGAACAAGATCACTGGTTAACTTTCTTTTAAACAAGGTCAAGAAGTAAATTAATTAAATCTAAAATCCATCCTTGAAACTAGTTAGCTCAGTAGATTCGGAATATATTAAATTCAAACAATTATTCTTCAGTTGCTGTTTTGAAAAATTAAACTAGCAACTAACGGCTTAAATGTTATAAAATAAATTACTTATTTTAAGACAGGAATAATTTCAATTTTTTTGTCTTCATTAATGCATTTATCTTCGAAAATGTGAGGGTTACTTTATAATAAGCAAATCACATAACCTTTTTGTAAGGTAAGAAAATCATAAATAATCACTGGACAGCTGAAAACATGCGCAAAAATGCCTTGATGAGAGCCACTAAGTAAGCAGATTTTTGTTTCTCACCCTTAGGACATTGTTTGCAAAAGAGGGCATATTCGTCAGGTAGTTAGAGATTTATTTTGAACCATAATGGGCATCCACGTCCCAGTTGGAAATCGAACTTAAATCTAGTATAGATGGCCAATGCTTTAACCGTTTTTATCCTAGTGACAATCAGTTTTTCAAATCAGATGAGAGATCTATATTTCTGTCTTACGATAAAGTTAATTTTAAGTCTGATTTTAAGTAGTGTCAATTAGAGAAATCTGACTCTTGAGAAACAATAAATAAATCATTTCGTGCGATGTGTTAAACTTGATTACACAATTGAACAAATTATTTATGTTCGCCTTATCAAAGTTACACGACTGTACATAAATAAGCAATTTCTACATTAATAATGTTTAAATTACCGTTAGTTTCTAGAAACCAAATGTATCTTTAAAATTCTTTGAAAATAAAACTATTATTTTGAATATTATTTTGCAATATTAAATTCAGTATAATAGTAAATGAATTCAATCAGAAAATTTATCACTTTGTTTACAATTTACTCTTAGTTAAAAATATCTTTCGCACTTAACTTAGTTTTCGCAGTTAAAAACTTTTAACAATATTTTTTGTGTACATAAATTTGTATTATTAATTCACTTGAGACCAGTTCTGTATTCAATTGAACGCAAACGTAACAGTAAATTCAGATAACAAAATTATCCACTTTCTTGCACTGTATTCGCAGTTAAAAGAATTTTCTAAAAAACTTCTTATTTAAAATTATATTTATGCTCAGAAGTAAGAAACATTTAGCTATAAATTCATTTAATGTAACATCGTCTATATATTTATTACTTTTATTTTAGCAAAAGCATAAAATTTAAATCTTGAAAACAAAATTATTCATTTTAAACTACAGAATTGTTTAAACTACAAATAACTTAAAGTACCATATTTGATGGCGACCCACTCCTATTTTTTATATACATTTTTAAGGGATAAAACTTCATTAATGTTCATGTTATAATGAATTTACAGTATTTTAAATATAATGTAATACAAATCTGAGAAATACCTTTTAATTTTCTTCATCAAAACTCACAACTAATTTCCAGATTAAATGAAGACTTTCATAAAACCACTTTTAAATCAGCATCCGAGTTTTCAAACAATGAATTGTTTTCAACACCCTCCACATAAGCCCGCGTTTCTTAAATGATTTAACTAATGTCTAAGTTTTATGTAAGTCCCGTAGATTATGCCACTGTGAGTAGCTTTTTGCAGAACCTCTTTAAGATTCTATTAAGTTATCACTTTTTCAGCTGAAGTGGCCGAAAATGCCTCTCTGTTTCCATGTTCTTTAGCGCATGCGCAATCACACGACTATGGCCTGCTATGTTATAGCAATGCCGACATGGTGTTTTAAGCTATAATATGCAAACATGTATACGAAAATTAAAGTGTAAAATCACATTTGAAAGTCGTTCACAAAATCTCGAAAGGTTAAATGAACATACAATAGCTGTGATCTCGATAACAGAGCATGCGCACACTGAACTCTGCGTAATATGCCCACATTCCGAAAGAAAAAAAATACAAAAAATCACATAACTCCCGATAGAAGGAATTTCGAAAAATGAATGAAATCAAAAAGTGAGTATCTTGAGTAATATAAGACGTAGTGTCTATGTATAAGACGAACCCCATTTTCGGATCAATTTTCAAAGAAAGAATAAGTCTGGTGAATAATTTGGTGAAGTTTAAAATATTTTTGTTTTAAAATATAATTTATGTATACAAATGTGATACAATCATTTCATCTGTTGTAACATCATAATTAAAGAAAATTAATAATTTAATAGTTCGTTGCATCATATTCTAGTTATGAAACAATTATCAAGGATTAAGTAATGTAGCATCTCAATTCAATATCCTTGCAGATTCAATTATAACAACTACAGTGGAATATTTTCACGTTAAGATGGAATAACACAAAGTCTTTCACATTCACAAATTTTACTAAACACAATTTTAGAATTAAACTTTACTATAGCTATACATCAAACTTAAACTTAATTAGAGCTACTTTTGGTTTAAACTTTGTATTTTGAGCAGTAAAACTTAGTGTTGCCAAACGGATAAGTTAAAGTTTCGAATATAAGCAAAATTGAGTTATTTTTGGATACTAACCATTATACATTTAAAAAGGCGTAACAAGTAAAAAAAAAAAAAAAAAAAAAAAACAAGCTTCCCATAGTTTAATTTACATTTTACTTTTAAATTGAAATAAGTTTAAGGATAAAGGGGGGAAATTGATTTAAATTATACAAAATCCTTTACTTTAAAACACACAAAATTATAATGTGTATCTTTAGAGGAAAACACCTTCAAGAGATTTAGGTTGTCATAAATAAGGATCAAGAAAACTAAAAGTAAAAAACACTAAAAAGATTTATATCTTATAAATTTATTCATCAAAAAAAGAAAGAACATAGAATATTTTGGCTGAATAGAATAAATTAAATGAATACTAAACTTCACTTAAGACCTTTTTTCTTTCATATTTGTCAGACAGATTTATTCAGTGTTGCAAAAACGATTGTTTAAACTATTTTTTTCACAAAAATGAAATAAAATAATCTCTTTCAGGACATTGTCTTATCAAAATAATTCCATTTGATTACACATTTCCCATCTTTTATGAACAGCTCCACCCCTCTTGAAACTATCAAAACGCGGTTAAAATAAAGAATAATGGAGAAATGTTTACCTTAGCTTCCATGACAGGCGTGACGTCCACAGAGGGTTTTCCCAGGAATGGTTGAGTTATGTCTAGCAACGACACCCACGATTGAGCCCACATGTTTCCTGCGGACAAGAAAATAGTTAGAATGTTTTTATTAAAGTCCAATAAACAATTGCGAGATTTGAATAGGAATGGTCATTAACCAGACGGCGGAAAAGAGCTACAGAACACATATTTTATTCTTCACTAAAAATAGCTTTCACCAAATGTTTGAAAGGGATGTAAGGGTTAATGTTGTTTTTATTTTGCATAAACCTTTAAAATGCTGACATTTTGAAAGAATTCGAAGCATTTCACGTAAACAGAATTAAAATTTTAGCCAAACACTTGTCTATGGGGCATTGACTTCTTTTTCTGTTAAAGTATCATTAATTTAGGAAAAGGTTAAGTATGCCTAAAACAAAATTCGTTTTTGCTCAGGATATTTTTGTTCAGGATTCGCTTAGTTCAGGATATACTCTTAGAATCATCATTGAAATCATATTTTTCGTGCTATAAAGTCCAGTTTCTGGAAGAAAGTAATGTATAATAAATAAGAGTAATGTGGTTTATCTTATTGGAACTTTCCGCTTTGA
This sequence comes from Latrodectus hesperus, assembly GCA_037975125.1. NCBI lineage: Eukaryota > Metazoa > Arthropoda > Arachnida > Araneae > Theridiidae > Latrodectus > Latrodectus hesperus. The sequence continues at coordinate 75,476,000 of CM075858.1, read as the reverse complement.
AAGTAATATAACCTGCAAAAAAAATATAATAATTCTTGCTGATTTCATAAACTCTGTTATTTGTACATTGTACGGTAATGACAAATTTTATTTTCAATAAGGCACAGCACCAAGCACTATTATAGCGACATACCAGGATTAAAATTTGTCACGATAGGAAGCAGGGGACCAATCGAATAGGAGTAGGAAGACGCCTAACACATTATAAGACATCTGGCATAAAAAATCTGGCACCAAAAAGCCACTATCAGACATTTGTATATCAAGACGCAGATTACCTTTTTTGAGGAATTTTTATGATAATAGGTTGTATTTACGTGTCTCAGGAATGAAACACAGAACACTTCCAAGCACCCACTCCGACAAATGAGTATGCAGAACTATGAATGAATAGCCATCTTTATTGATACAACTGTTGCCAATTTAGAGCTTTTGTTAAATATCATATTTCTTTGCTTAAGCTACAATGAACTCTTACCTGTAGTGCCTCATTTTACATGTCATTGCATCAAAATACGTTAAAAGCTTTAACAACTCTCTTTATTCGTATTTATCAAATCTTATTTTGATTTTTTTGGTATTTTCTTAATATTTTTTTTTGAAATACGTTTTTTGTGGTTTGATTTTAAATAAGATTTTTGAATATGCTGAAGGAACACATTAAAAAATGTATTCAAAACACAGTCAAAACATTTTAAATCATTTTGAAAAAATATTAAATAGAACTTATTTTATTCTTTCGTAATTTAATTTTCATATTTTTCTAAACTATATAATTACACTCAACTATAAATTTAAAAAAATAAATATAATGACTATATACAATGTTTCTTAAAAATAAAATTAATCAACGAAATTAATTGTATTCTGGGAAGAAAACATGAATAAGAATATTTAATTTTATATTTTAAAAACTTACCGAACAGATGAGCTGGAATTGGTCCGTTATCTTTTATTCTATCATTACCATACTGCTGAATAAGTCGCCTTCGGACGTATGCGTGCAAATGCTCATACAAAGGTCTCACTTGTTCCCACAGAGCTTCCAGATCCTCTTCGAATGTTTCGCTCTCATATGCCTCCCTCCACATGTCACCAGTATCAGGGAATCCTGGAATACATTTGTAATATTTTTTAAAAATTAATAGAAATTAGCATTTTAACAAGCAAATGTTAGTAAAAATTTTTCTAAGGCAGATGACACGACATACTAGGAAAAGAAAATACGAAATAGTTAATAGTTGAGTGCTCTACAGACTAAAATAATCTCCTTGCTTGTTCTTATCTCAGAGGAAAATGTACTAAAAAGCCCATGACGCAGAATATCGAGGCACTTTTAGTAGACAGGTAGGTACACTAAGAGTGTGATGCTGGAATTTTGAAGAGTAATATGCCAAATCATAGCGCGCTGGCATCTACTCACCCTCACGGTACACTACGAAGGTGGTTGTAAGAAAAGAAAATGAAATGTTCCCAGTGTGGATTTGCTATCATGTGACATCTTCACACGTGGATCGATGTATCCATGATCATGTTCTTATGACCTCGAAGATCCCTCCGCGACATTTTATGGTAAGTACAGAATAATCGCTATGCTTCCATGTCGAATAGGACTATTATTCTCTGATTGGCAACAAGAAACAACAATCATACCATCAGTTAACAAGGTGGCCATTGAGTTTGAACGCACACATCCAGAAACACCAAAAATATTGTCTGTTACTTTAAGACATGACCAAAGCAATACTTCAGAATAATTGAAATATTTATGTTAAGTTACTTTAATATTTTGATCAGTTATATATTTTTAAAACATGTTCTTATACCATTAAGTGTAGCAGCTTCATTGCTAAGATTGACAAATCTTAGATACTTGTCCCTGATTGGTTTCCCTGCAGCATCTCGCCAAGCTTTCCACACATGCGTCAGTTCATCGTAATTCCGGGACTTGGTCAGGATCCTCTGCAAATCTGTAAAAAAATAATGGTATAATAAAATTATGTGATGCAAATATATCACAAGAAATGATTAGAAATATTTATAATGTACAAAAAATATTCATCGTTTAACGTATAAAAAATAAAAATTTCAGCTCAATCTGGGCAAAAATAATGTATCTAGGGAATATCCAGTTAAATGTATAGCTAGTTATTTATGCAAATTATTTTTATGGTGTTTTACAAGCGTTTTGATATTAAATATATTACACCATTCATAATTCAAGTGTTATACTTAATAATATAATGTTGTTAATAAAATTGTTGTAAAATTTAAGTCTGTTTTGAGTTAAATTTTTAAAAAGATTATAAATTGAAATGATTAAGTACACAGAATTTAAACTGTCTCAACATTTTTGCTGCTTTTATGTTGAAGTATTTTGTTTTTATTAATTTGAAGTATTTAGTTTTTAAGTAAATTTTATGTTTACACTTTTGTGCCTAGCTATGTTTTGACCCTCTTATTTAGTGAGTGTGTGTAAAGACTTTAACGTTTATATTTGAGTAGAGAGATAAAAACTATTTTGAACGTTCGATTATTCGACGTATTTTTTCATCCTATATTCTTAGGATTCTTTCTAAAATTAAAAGCATGTAAAATACAAGAACGTAAAATTTTCATGTCAAAAATCTGTTCTGTTAATTATAATAATTTCAAAATTAAATTTTTCTGGTAAAATATTTCCTTTCTATCTCAAAAATAACTTAATAGTAAACAATTATGAAATAATTGAAATTAGAATAAAAAGTAATCATGATTGTATTATTCACCTGAAAAACGTTCAAATATTTAAAAATTATGAAACAATTAGGAATTAATTAAGCAATAGCAATAATTTCTCATCTGAATAATTTCCATGAATTAAAAAGAGCTAATTATAATTAAATAAAAAAATTCTGCTGACTTTTATTTAGATAATAAAATAATTTTACATTTTGGAGAGAATAAATTCTGTAACTGTATGAATTTCTTCTTATGAAAATTAGAAAAATAAATCAGCAGTAGAAATTGTTAAAATGAAAAATTCTTTCATAATAAATAGAATGTAAAGGATAATGCATGTGTGTGTGAAAAGATTATTAATATCAAATTTTTAATTAAATTTGAATGCTCTGAAATCCCTCATTTAATGCTACAATGCATGCTAGACACTTGATATCGAAATTATTTATTAACATTGACCGCACTCTTATAACACATTGATATGGGACATGATAAATCCCACCTACAGAAGCAAGAAATTTATGCTACTTTTCGAAATTACATCAAAAACTAAATAATTGCAAGGCTCGTAATTTATAAAATCACGCAACGAATCTCGAAAATAAATAAATTTTAATGAGTTTCGTCATGGCATTTGGAATTCCACCGAATTCGTTCATGAACAGCATTTAAGGACTGTTCATTCGCTTGGATAACTGATAATTTCGAAAATAACATCAATTCCAATGCCAGTAACCAGGCATTTTATGTGAAGTAATAATAGTTTTCTGAATGCAAACGGGAGGATAAAAAAAACAGAACTCTGTTGGGATTTGGCCTTGAATGCAGAAGTTCACAAAGATTGGTTGCTGTGTCAGATAGCGTGGACAGCTGCATTTATATCATCAACAACACGCAGGAAAAAAAATGGACGATAACAAAGCTGATTCTGATAATCCAAGGTCAAGAAAATTTCAAAGGTGTGCATCTAAGCCTAATTATATACGACACGACTTAGTTAAATACCACTCAAAGCTATTCGTGGTCTTGAAGTTTAATTAATTTTAAGATTCTTTTGGGATTTCCATTTTTGGTGAAAGTTTCTTATTGGAAGAGGAAAAAGTAACGGTGGAATTTTTTGCTTTAGGTTTCAGCCTAAGGCTAGGCATTAAATCTTGTTGGCAATCTTTCGAAGAATTTGGGAGTTGATGTAGGTAAAAACTCATTGAACCCGCATTAAAGCGTCTAGCGGCCTCGAACTTCGGGAAGGTCGGTCACTTGTTCAGGCGACTTTTTTTTAACGATCTTATTTTTCGCTCCTCCTCAAAAAGAAATAAAAAATAAATCTAAGGAAAATTGAAAGTAATAAGAAAATTAATTACATTTTATCTCTCCAAACGTATTTGATTGTTTAGTGAATTTATTACTTTTGAAATATTGAAATTTAAAGTACATTTCTCTAACACAAAAACTGAATATAGTATTTATTTTGAAATATTATTAACTAACGAAGATGAAACAAAAAAAAACTGAATGACTCAAAGTGATTAGAAAATGAATTTTTTTATATGTGCTCATTAGTTAGATGCAATGGTTTGTTTTGAAATATTAGGAGTAAAATAACATGTGTGTTATACCGGAACTGAATGTTTTATTTCTTTTAATTATAAATGACTAAACAAAAAGGAAAACGAAATACTTAGCCAAGGAACTTATTTTAGAAATTAATGATTAATTTCTCATTGTTCGCTTGATTGTTATTTTGATATGTTTGAAACGCATGTGGTTTTATCCTCCAATTCCTTTATAAGATTGGTAAATAATGAATGTAAAATAAAACGAATGTAAAAAAATAGAAATACGAAATGTAAAATAATTAAAGCAATAAGAAAACTAATTATGAAATCCTTTATATTTCCGCGTTTGTGAAATGAAGTGTTTGTTTTGTACAAATTAATATTTTGAATTATTAAAAATTATTGGAATGTTTTTGAAACAGAAGAGCTAAATGCTTTATCCCTTTAAAATAATTAAAAATATATAACGAAAAATCAAAATTAAAAAAGTGGAGAAACTGAAACATTAGTCATAAATTCTTTTATATCTGTACGATTAACAAATGTAGAATTTAATTTAGAAATATTTGTAATAAAATTACCCTTTTATTCCAAAATCTAGTTTCTTTTTAAATAATTATGATCTACTAAAATTAAAAACAAATGGTACAGTTGCCAATTGAGCTACCTAATTCAAAAAAGATTATCTCGTTTAGACTAACATTCTTATTAATTCAAAGTTTGCTAAAATAGAACCTAACCTGTTAAATTTTTATTAAAAATGTAGACTATATTACGTTATATATTAATATATCAAATTATCTTATTGCAGCAGTTTTATGTGGCTTCTGAAGCTCTCTAGAACTTTCGAAACCTGGACAGAAAGAAACAAATTATTTCTTTCGAAAAAAACAAATCACTGTCTCTTTCCAAAACTGAAAATAGAGCCCTAAAGCTTACTAGCTATTGCAAGACACCATTAAAATTCTAAGCATAGTTTTTGACAAAAAGATAAACACGTCATCGTATTTAAATTACCAAAATTGTTGAGCCATCATTTTACATGAAACATTTTTTTCAAAATTGCACGAAGCGTTTCAGGTATTTTTTAATCAAGTAAAATCATTTTATTCTGAACGGTTATAAAAAAGAATCTTTTTTATTGGCGCAGATTCTGGGAGATACCCTGAATCAAAGAGATAAATACATATAAGCTTGCATCAATGTAAAGAAAATTCCTTCAAACACTACGAGTTCATTCAGAGAAACATCCGCAACTTCTCTTTTAAGAATAAAGCAAATATTTCTCAAAAATTACAACCTCACAAAAATATATATTCAGAGATAAAGCTTATTAAATTAACCCGAACTGGAATACATTTTCTCTCAAATTCGTCTCTTCCTTATCTAAACAAATCGCTAGAAAGGGAAATTATTCAACGAGGCAATGAATTTTAATTCCACTGATAATACCAGAGTTATAAGAATAACAACTTAATTTTTAAAAAATGGATCAAAAATGAAGGAAAGAACAAGAGCAAGTTAGGTAGGCTTTGTTAACTCATAAAGAGTCATTTAGAGCCAGTCACTGGATGTTCAGAATTTTAGCAATTCCGGCTGACTTTATACCTTGAAACACCTATTCAATATGCTTTATTGCTGGTATTGTCTGTTCTGTCTAGACTAATCATCAAGCTAGTATAAAATCCCCCATAAATCAATTTCTAAAGAGCCCATTAATATGTGATGTTCAGATGCTTCTTCAAAACACAAACAACATCAAACTTGATTAGGTTAAAGCCCATGCAAGGACATATGGTTATTGAAAATCTGATGAAATTACCAAATATGCAGCAAACTTATTGAGCAACTTTTATTTTATAAATATCAAACGCATCTATAATAATTTTAGGTTTACTGTATATTAAAAATTTTGTAATCAGAATGTACCATAGATAATGAGGAATAATGTGAATAAAACATACATCACAATATACCCACAGTCACATTATACCACAAAATCACATCATACCACAAAAATTGACGTTCAGCCATCTAATTGTTGGCAACGTGAGTGGCATCTTTTTCAAATTTTTAGAAAGGAACCTATCAAACCCAACTTGTACTCCTAGAAATTCAATCTTTAATCAGACATCGTCCATCATCTGACATAACAATTTTCTAATGCAAAATATGAATATTGTTTGGACATATTATTATTATTACTGTCCAATCTAATTATTTTCTATTATTAGACATGCTTGCCTGAATATTTCTCCTTATCTTTCATTTGTTTGTTTAAAAGTACGTGTTAACTACAATTTAAGATCTCATCTGTTAAAAAAAAAAATAGATTGTTTTTATCATTTTCGTTTAAACTTTGTTTTTGATTTTAAAATGAAATGATTTACTGATATCAGAGTTTAATTGGCAATTTACTATTTTTTATCATTAAATGAATTGTGTAAAGATAAATCTACACTTATCAAACAAAATAGTACTTTTACAACTGATAAGACAATTATAAAGATATCAACTTATCTTTTCAGTAAATTTCAATTGCAAAATTTCAATAGTTTTATTGTTATTTTTTAAATTGTATTAAGCAGTAATTAATATATCACCCAGAGTGCTTGAAATCTGCAAATAAAAAATCTCTCTTCAACTATTGCTCATTCTGACATAAAACTATTCAATAAGTTTTTTCTAATAAAGTCAATATTTTTTACGTATTTAAGTACTTTACTGAATTTTACATAAAATTTTTTTATTTTTTTTGAGGGGTAGAAATAAGAACTGTTGTTGTTATTGTTATGTAAATTTAAGTCAGTAAGGTGAGTCTTCGTTTTAACCAGAGCATCTCGAAGGTAAAAGTACGACTTTGCTCTAAACTCCTCCGATAGATGGCACCACCATAAATTCCACTCCCTTAATTTTGATATTGATCAGAAGAGGGAGGAAATTTTTCCAGACCATTACACCTATGGTAACTGCTCTACGACCGACCACAGGACTTTCGATTTCACAGATTTAGTGAGCACGTATATAGCATGTACTCGGTGGATCTTATATGGCATTGGGAATCGAAGCCCGCACTTTCGGACGGAAGGCCGATATCTTAACCACTAGGCTACCAATGCCGAGAAATGATCACTAATTCCAAGTTATAAATCTAAAATCATTTTAGTCGTTTTGCCTTCTCTTGAGATATATATCAAATAAATATGTATTACCTGGTTCTAGTGTGAGGTTGCAGTCTTTTGGATTTTCAACTTCGCCCCTCTTTCTTGCCTCAGGTGAAATGTATGGACATACCTTGGCTGTACTGTAGGTGTTCTTCATTTCAGCTTTTAACCTGTTGAACTAAATTATGTGTTTTATTAGTACATTAAAATTATGTGCAAGGAGACTATTTTATAAATCTAGGTCTATTAATATAAATCATAATTTTACTTTTTAATCAATAAAATGTATTTCTTGATTAATCAAAATATAAAAACATGTAAACTTATGTAAGCCTATCTAAAATAAAACATTTAAAATTTCTACTTATACTTAAAACATGACTAAAACTAAAACTAAACTCTGTGGCACGACAGCCCATGTTGGTCAAGGTCTACAGCGCCTATCTTTGTTTTCTAGAGCGAGAGGCCCTAGGGTGCGAAGCAAATGTCCTGATTAGGTGTTCAGATTGATGCAAAACTCCCTGTGTTTAATTTTCAAGCATGCTTAGTACTCAGTTTATCGACCCACAGATGCTAAAAACATGAATTTTAATAGAATATTTATTTCATGTTTCAAATTTCAATAATTTCATGTCTATCCAATCCTTTTTTTAAACATCGTAGATTTTTTGACTATCAGAATGAGAATTCAGACTTTATTAATTCAATTTTACACTAAATTAATAAACTGAAAGTTCCAAATATTGTCAAATAATAATATTAATATATTCTATTTTGAAAAATATAACTAATATCTTTACGAAGAAGTATGATTATTTTCTTCTATTACAAATATGATGATTCAAAATAAAAGTCTTTGACAAGGTTTTCAGTCGCAATCATTTTAATGTAAAACATTCATCATATTTTATATAATACGTATACAGTCCCAATATTAGATTAAATATACCTAGTTTGTATCAATTTCTATGTACAAATTAGTAGAATGTATACATTTTATTGAGGTTGGTATAAACTATGTCCTTCTCTTCTAAATGTAACTAAAAATTACGAATCAGTTGTCTTTGTTTTGTAGCTTACTTCACCAAAATATATAGCTCAAACCAAAGAACAAATATAAAATGATTTTCAAAATCTAATAACTCATTATTAAACTCCATCCTCAATATTTTAATGAATGTGAAATGTAACCTATCATTCTATTTATGTATAAAAAATAACAGGGTACTGCATTCCAAATTATTTATGTTGGAGTTTGTGGAAGTAGGTAAAAATTGCAATCAAATCATTTGGCTGAGTCTAAAAATTACAAATCAGTTCCTTATATTTATGATAGTGTCCCAGAATAATCAAAGAATATGATGTTCAACAAGTGAACAATCTAAAAATTTGTTTTTTTTTTTTACATCAATCTTAAGATAATTAATATTTTGAAATTTTTTGTCAATAACAAACACTAAACTCTTAGAAAAGTTAATAAGTGAAAAATTTGATTATCTTATTGAAAACTAATAAAAGAAACACAGAAAAAAAATCCTAAGCAAAAGAAAAACCTGAGAAAGTAAAATAAAAAGATTGCATTCTTAAATGTGAGTTTGTTTCTTAAATTGACTTCACAAAACACAGCTATATAAATTAATGCAGCTATAGTGATAATTCTATGACACGAATCAGTTGAAGTCTAGAATTGATATTCAAATAAATAAATACATACCAAATTTTACTTTGTTTACGCAATTATATGGCATTTGCTCTTTATGGATTGTATCTGTGAAAGATGGCACACAAACTAAGTTCTCATGATCTGACTATGACTCAAATTAATAAAATATTTTTCTTGGTTTAATGATCGTGTCACTTCAATTATCAGCCTAATATGTAATTAGCGGACAACAAATTTCAATGGCCTCCATAATATTATGTTAAAAATCAATTAAAGTTCAGCATCAACAATGGCATAAATGATTACGAAATCTGTTTTCTTTAAATTAGAATATTAAATTAATATTTTTCTTTTATTTTTCGCTAAAAATAACAAAAAAATGAATAAAAAAACAAACATATATATAAATTAAGATAATGTAAGAATTCTCCTAAAAACATTTCATTTTATAAAATAAATATTTCGAATCTAAGCCAATAGCAATTTTTTTCCTTAAAAATAATACCAAAAAATTCGTTTTAAAAAATAATAAACGAAGCACAAATATAACAAACCAAAAAAGAAATGATAACAAATGAAAATAAATTTAAATGTGATTTGTTTCATTTCTTGATTTTACGAGGTAAATATTTCAATCACTCAGCAGTATTTTTCACAACATAATATAAATAATCTCTGGGAACGGGATGTTGGTACATTCCAATGAGTGTGAGTGCATGATTTCCAAATAGAAATACTCTAATCCTCTCATGCGTGAGTCATAAATAAACTTCTAATTGAAGAGAAACCGCGGTTACGGTTAAAGGGATAGCAATTAAAGAGCAAAAAAGCGTTCTTCTTAATCTGTTTATTTTCAGCTAAAACACCCAAGGTGCATAAAGAAATGTGTTTGGCTTTACGCAACAAACTTTCGATTGCTCTTATTAATTGTTCATACCTCGTTAAGCTTATCTTCTGGAAGTGCTGCAGTGCCTAGCACTGACAGACTCTTGAACCACCTTCGAAGGTGAGTGTCGTTGAAGGACTTCCAGGCGAAAGAAGTGGCGTTCTTCCAAGCCTCTTTGTGAAAGAGAGAATATTCCAGTGTCTGTTCCAGCTGAAGTGAGAAAAAGAAATTTTATTAGACATTTAATTTTACAAAAAAAAAGAATTTATGATCTTTAATTTTTCTAAAATTAATATACACAAGTATTTAACTTTGAGAACAGCAACTAAAAGTCTTACTAATGTCCAAGCATTTAATTTTCAAAATTGTAATTAAAAATGATTATGTAATTATTTAGAGAAATGAATGAACACAAGGACTTAATTTTAAAAGCAGCATCTTTAAGTCTAATTGATGTCTAATGATTCAATTTTTAATTCACGTAATTAAAAAATAATTATGTGATTATTGAGAGAAATGAATGAACACAAGGATTTAATTTTAAAAGCAGCATCTTAAAGTCTAATTGATGTCCAATGATTCAATTTTTAATTCACATAATTAAAAAATAATTATGTGAGTATTGAGAGAAATTATAAAAACACAAGGATTTAATTTTAAAAGCAGCATCTTAAAGTCTAATTGATGTCCAATGATTCAATTTTTAATTCACGTAATTAAAAAAAAATTATGTGATTATTGAGAGAAATTAATGAACACAGGGATTTAATTTTAAAAGCAGTATCTTAAAGTCTAATTGATGTCCAATGATTCAATTTTTAATTCACGTAATTAAAAAAAATTATGTGATTATTGAGAGAAATGAATGAACACAAGGATTTAATTTTAAAAGCAGCATCTTAAAGTCTAATTGATGTCCAATGATTCAATTTTTAATTCACGTAATTAAAAAAAATTATGTGATTATTGAGAGAAATGAATGAACACAAGGATTTAATTTTAAAAGCAGCATCTTAAAGTCTAATTGATGTCCAATGATTCAATTTTTAATTCACATAATTAAAAAATAATTATGGGATTACTGAGAGAAATTAATGAACACAAGGACTTAATTTTAAAAGCAGCATCTTAAAGTCTAATTGATGTCCAATGATTCAATTTTTAATTCACATAATTAAAAAATAATTATGTGATTATTGATTGAAAATAATGTATAAGAGCGTTAAATCATTATTAATTTTTGAAATTCATATGATTAAAATGTACAATGATAATGAAAGGGAAAAATCAGTCGCAGGAAAACTTTAATTATGAATCTCTCAAAATAATATCAGTCATATTAATTAATAAAATTAACAAGCAAAATATACTTTATTTTAAGGTGTATATCTAAAATATATCCCTGTAAATCCTATTATTTCTTTATATCCCATTAAAATCCAATGTCCAAAGAGTCATTTATTTAAATATTTATATGTCAATATATGTTAGTTTTTGACTTTCAAAAGAAAAACCGTTTGTAAAAATAGCAATTAAATGAGTCATGTTAGTTTGCATTACTAATAAGACAATGAAATCAATTTTGATTTTTATATCTAATAATCATGTAAAGACCAATGATTATTTTTTTATATTTAATAATCTTTCATTTAATTGTCAAAAAAATCCTTCAAACAAATAGCATTTTTGTGGCTCACAAAAATTAGTAAAACTAGCAAGCACAAAGAAGCTTGATTTTGAAATAAATCTCCAAAAAACACATTAAACTTCCACTGATTCAATATTTGAAACTTACTCGCAAAAGAAAGTTAATGATATAAAAGTAAATTGTACAGCTTTCAAACAATTTTAAAAATTAAAAGCATCTTAAGTTCTTTTTCTGATTGCAAAACGTTTTCTTTAGAAGAGGAAAAAAATATTTTTGTCTTTATAACAAACAACTTAAAATAGCCCTATAATTAATTTAAATTGATTACTACTGAACTATGTGACAACAATTCAAACAAATAAGTAATCATTTTAAACAAAAACAAAAAAAAAACCATTCTAAACATAAGTATTTAAAATAAAATAAAACATTTAGTTTTAAAAATAACGACTAATTTTAATCTTATTCAGTACTCAGATAAAATAAATGTTTTTACTTGTATAATATTTTTAAAATAGACTGCAGTTAAAAATAGAATAAATTATTTAAAATTCATTCAATAGCATAGTGTGTTCAATAAATTACACACACACAGCGTGAAAACCCTTTTAACAATAAAATAGAAGGAATTCATTCACTAAGTATACATTTCTTGATTCTAACACTTTAGTGATAATTTAGACGTAAATTTTTATAGTTAACAAGAATAATTGATAGTTAAGTTTGCAATGTTGAAATAGATCTATCGTTTTGGACAGTTTTCCATTTTGTTGGGCATTGAATATAGTATATATGTCAATTGACTAAGAATCGTGATATTTTCTGAAAATTTAACTTCTGATTTTATTCAAAAATTAATCCTAGATAATTTTTATTAAAACTGACTTAAAAGCGATGAACAATTACATATAGTTTTTACAGGTTGATTTATTTAATCCTTGATTACCTTTATAAATGAATCTTTTTGATACAAATAGAAAATGCAGTTCCGTACTTTAGTATAAAATTGGGACACTTTTTTAAACATTATTTAAATTGCTATTTTGTTAAGGTAGCTCTGCAAATAATTATCTATCAACTTGGAGGGGATTGGTAATGAGAAATATGTCAAATATATTGAGAAATAGAAATGTGAAGGCATAAAAGTTATTTAAAAATCTAGATCATTTTTGAGAAAAACATAACTGTTTATGCGAACTTCTATCTATGTTATTATATAGAAAAAAAGATTAGTTTATGATAATTAATGAAGATATTTTATGTTAAATTTTAATACATGTAATTAAATAATTTCTAAAGCAACTTTTTTAATGCTCTCAATTTAAAATCCTTTTTAATAAAAAATCAGAGTACCCTGCACTCTAACGAAACGAGAAATAACAAACAAAGAAGTTAAATTGGGAATTTGCGATTGGTGCATTGGATTTTACGAGTCTATTTGAATTTGAAGACAAATATACAAAATAGTACAAAAAAATTTAAAAAAATTGTGCATCAAAAATTAATGAAACACAAAACCTATGAAACATTTTTTCGAAATTTCATTTATATTTTAAATCAAATTGTTATATTTAAATGATTTATACGCGATATATTTAGTATTATAGAAAATATCGTAAACATAATGAAGAAAATCATTGTTTTAAAAGAAATCTAACAGAAAAAATGGAGATAAACTTTGTGTAAAATACGTATAAAATGAACAATTTAATTAAGAATAAAATAAAAATAAGCATTGCTACATATGAATAACTAGTACGGATATGTGAAACAAATATCAATGTCAAAATTTTATTGTTTGATTAATTTTATTTGGTAATTATTTCGAATGCGTCAGGCTATTGGTATAATATTACAATCCATCTTTTTTCTGTGGAAGTTTATTGATAATATGCAAGATTATTATACGTTAAGTTAAATATCAAGAATTTAAAAAAGTTATTTTTTTTATATTATTAAATGAAATGTGCACAAAATGTTGCATTATATGGATAAGAACTCTAATTTAATATATAGATTTCTCTTGATTATACTTTTAATTATATTTTTCTAATATAGTCAAATAAGATTTTTGTGACAGAAATTGTAACTTTCTTAAGAAATGAAGAAATTCAATTGAAAAATAAAAATATTTAATAACAAAATGAATGTTTTAATATTAGCCTTTAAGAAATCTAAAAAATACAAAATAATTTATAATGGAAATAAAAAATAATTTCCTGAGAAATTTCAAAGGAAAACTTAAAAAAATAAAATTCGAATACAACAAACAATTGATGATAACATTGAAGAAATCAATAACTTTGGATAGAACAAAACAGCTTATAACAAACGAAAACAGTTTTGAAAGAGTACATCTCAATTAAAAGTAATTTCACGATCATATAACAAAAACTCGATTTTTAATCGCAACCATGAGCAGAAGTGCAATCTTACATCCTTAAACGAAACAAAAATAACTAAATAACTAATATTTACAAGGAAAAATTTTTATTAAAAATATTTCAAATGGCTATTTTATCTATGTAATAAAAGCTTTAAATACATGAAGCGTATTTCCCAATGTTAACTTGCTTAGAAATCTATCTATAAAATTAAATATATTGTGAAATTTCTTTTAGTCTAAGTTTGAACAAGTAAAATCAAAAGAAATGAAACTAGTAAATAACAAAATATAACAAATGAACAATAAAGACAGTAAAAAAAACAACAGCCTTGAAAGAAAACAGATCTCTCCCACAAATGGAAAACTATTTTGAACTGATAGAGCTCAATTAAATTTTACAGTCACAGGACGATTTGTAATCGTTGCCATTCACAGAAGTGAAAATAACGAATCTCGTAACAAATAAGGAGTAAACTCATAAATGTCTTCGCAATTACTAAAAATTATAAACAACTTAATCACCATGGTCATTAAAAAAATTACAATCCGTTTCCGAAGCAGCATCTTCACACACAACAAGCAACTGGAACGGGCCCATTAATTGTTTTGACCTTCATGACTTTTTTGTCGACCCACTGAACCAAAGCAGTAATGTTGTTACAAAGTACCTCTTTCATCCATTGGAAATCAATGGACTGCCGGCTCAGCGAGAGGTCAAGCACTGGGCAGTGGTCATTAAATTTGATGATGTGTCATCAAGAAGATAGCCAAAGACCCCCGGGCAGGTCGTTATTTAGCTTTTTTTTTCCTCCACTGGAATGACTTTGCTTTATTTCACTTGAGAAAAGAGCAGCTCAGATGTTGTTGATGACACACATGAAGAGGTCCTTTCCGTTGTGAAACTTTTTGTCATTATTTTGGCAAGCTTTTGTTAGACGATAGTTTAGAAGCTTAATATCGAACGAATAATTCTTCTGGGTTGTTTATTAATGAGGAATATGTCGAGAGATATGTGTTGTTTTCCAAAAAGGCAAACTTGTGTAAATATAATTTAATTATTTAACAGAATAATACCCCATTTTTGTGTTTGAAAATTATTAATCAATTCATTATTTTTATAATTTATATGATAATTCGAGGCTACAAAAACAGGATTCAGATTCTCATTTATAAAAATTGAGGATCTGTATTAGATTTAAAATATGTTAGAATTTGAATAAATAAAATTCTTAAAATCTTCTCTTGCACCCGTATTTGCAATTACATTCAAGAATAAAAACATTTATATGAAGTATATATGTTAAATTTTTCTATACAAAAATGATTTTATAAAATTTAAATTAGATTTTTTCAACTAATCTCTTTTTCAATTTCCTTGAGTATGTAAGTAAAGTATCTCATTTTACTTTCAGAGTTTACTACTAATACAGAAGCTGTTAAATGAGGCCTTTTAAAATTTAACCAAATAAGGAAGCAGGCACATGAGCTGATACAACTCCACTCCACAATGAAATAACTTAATATCTTAAGTAAATTTTAAAAGGGAGAGGTTCAAGTAATTAATTTTCAGTACTAGAATGTATCAAACTCCATTACCCTTCGAATATTTCAGATATGTCTTTCCATATAAAGTATTGCACCTCCAATTTCAAAAATTACTAACATTTCTCATTATAAAATAAAGCATTTTCTTATAAATTAAGTTTGTCAAACATCAGAAATGCATTTTCAGAATTTTTTTGAATTATAATCAAGAAACATTTCAAGAGAGATTATATAAGGTGAAAATTTTATAATTCAAACATTTTTCCTTTAATGCATTTCTTATAAAATATCAAAATATATCGAGATAATGGTTTGATTTATATATATGAATTACATTTAAGAAGTATTTCGAAAAAGAAGATAAAATAACATTGTTTTTCGGTAATTCCATTCCGTTTCTTCAACATTTTCAAAAGAAAAAAATGATAAACAGCAATCGTAAAGAATAACATTTAAATTCAGTTATCAATATAAGAAATAATTTAATGTAATTATAGATTATAAGGAAGTTCTTTTCGAAAAGTATGTGCCGACAGTTAGTCTAAATTCGCAAATAAGCAAATCAATGGCAAAAAAATTTTTGAAAGCGGTTATTTGTTTACTTATTGCATCAACTGCTTTGCTCATATCCGAAATTAGATTCAGAGCAGTTTACTATGTAATTGATTTCAATTATAGTGTTTTAATTATAGTCCATCTCTGTATATTATTGCTTCAAAATTACTGTGTATTTTGAGATCTTTTATGGTAAGAAGTATACAGAATAAATGCTTTATTTCACAGTTGCTCCATATTTAATCCATTTTATCAGTATCTTATGATTCATAAAATGAATACGACCGAAATATTTTTAAGCTTTCAATACTGCTTCATAATTACTGAATATTCAATTATGTCCTATGCTTGTCACATTGCCAGGTTTGACTAGGAATGTCCTAATTTGCAGACAAAATCCCAGTGTCCCGGCCGGCTTAATTCATACCCCGATAAAAACTCAATTTTATCCATGACTAAGAACTATAATTCAGGTGAGTCAGTAACAGTAAAAAATGTATGACTTTTAATTCATGGATCTGTGAGAATAGATTCAGAAATGCTAAACTCATGGGACAATCTGACTAAATTAAATGTGGTTGATAGAGATAAAGATATCGTGATTTAATCGAAAATCTGTCTTGTACTCTAAAGACTATTGGGGCACATTAAATAGTTCGTGATCGCAATGCTTCTAGGGACTGTTCTGCTTGTCGAATGCTCCTAATTTATGAAGAATCTCATCCGACTGCTTCTACAAAACTTTAATGACCAATTTTTAGGTATGTATGCTGATGCAACAACTGCATTTTTGCACCATAATTTTAAATCCTTCTAGTTAAGTTATAACATGTAAAATTAACGCATATTAATATGTTGCGAATAATAATTATAAAATATTTCTAATAGGCAGAGTATATTTCAATGAACTAATATATCATATCCCCGAAAAAGTGTTCAGTATAGATTTTATTAAACACAAGATACAGGTCATCACAATAACGTATACATAAACTATGTATTTCGTTGTATTTGAAAATAAGGCACAGCCTATTGAGTTGTGATCTATGAAACAAAGAGGGAAAATAAAAGTGGCCAAGTTTCAGTAACCCACTAAAACCAAAAACCGTTACATTGGGACGCCAAAAGTTGGCGGCAGTCGTGAGAAAGAGTGTTCTGGTTCGTTGAGCGCGCTATGTAGAATAAGAGTGCATACATAAAAATGAACTCGATGACAAAGAATAAACACAGCTTTGTTCGAAACTCCAGTCTCTCCTGCCTTCGAACGGAGCAGATTTAACGGTTTGATGAGTTTTATTTTTAATAATTCTCCCAATGGGGGAAGGTCATACGTATTTTTTTTTGTAAGTGTAGCATCGACATACTTCCGTATTTTATCTGTAAGGTTATTTACTCCAGATTAGGAATGAAGGATAATTGGAGAGCATAATCGATAATAACACCAATGTAGGGAAAAAAGCATTTTTATCTTTACACCAAATGTGAACTCCTGTTCCTTATCAAATTAATTGCTGCGATATAGCTATAGTGAAATGTTGAAAATAAAATTAATTTATAAAAGAAATGAATCATAACTGAATTCATGCACTGATAATTCACAATGCTTTTAATACAAATCAAACTGCTATGTCAGTTTAAACTAGACAAATTTGAACTAAAATGATTTTTAAAATATTGTCAATTGTGCTTCCAAATGACGGATATTTTGAGAACAAAGTAAAGGCTGTAAAGAACCTTTATAGGTATTTCAAACACGCCAGTACATTTTTTATCAGACTAAATATAAGGATGGAATCTTGCATAATCGTTTAAAAATTAATTTTATGTTAAGAATTTAATCAATATTTCAATAATGAATCTCTCAAATCTTCTATATTCGAAAAAAAAATTACAGATACAAATGTAAGTGTATATCTTTTTTTCTTAAGCTTCAGAATTCTTGATTAAAAAAGATGCAATATTCAGAACTAGTAGGATATATCCCTAGTTCTGATTATGATATCTTATATCACAACTGGCGATTTTGAGATTTTTTTCATCGCTAAGCTTAACGCATGTTTTTGGAATGAGAAATTTCCCAAAGTCTGCCCAATTGAAAAACTGAACAAAATCTCAAATGTTGCCACTTAAAAAATCATACATATAGATATGATGCTAAAAGGACGAAAGCTATAAAAAAATTAAATCTGACAAGAAAGAAATCCGAGAAACAACAAGAACTCAGATTGGCACTACTATAATCAAAACAAAGGAAATTAGATTTGGCGAGAAATCCCTTGAGGGATATATCATACTTATATCTCAAATTCTTGCTAAAGATGAGTCCAATTGAAAGATAATTTGAGAAGATAACTAATAATAACATCACTTTAGGAATAAAACACATTTATCCTTACCAGAACAACTATTTATATTTATAAATAGTAGTTACAGAGTTGTTTTATTAAGAGTGGATAGTTGTTAGAAGAACATACGTATAGCAATGGATTCCCACACTGTAATTTTGAAATATTTTTTATGTTGAAAAGGAAAATTATATTCAAATAAATGAATGACTCCACAAAACTGCAAACATATTTCCTTTGTTTGAGATACAGAATTTCCGGGTTACGCATTTCGATTTCACAAATTCTATTAGAATGTCTACGAAGATTCTAAGTAACGAATAGTCGGTGAAAATTAAGTTAGAATTTTTCAAATATATTTAGTTACATTTTTCATAAAAAAATAATTCAGTGATTATTATTTATTCCATTGAAATTAAAAACCACAAAAACAACAATGAATTAAAATACACGAATTTTAAAAGTGAAAAAATATGTCCTACATTAATTATCTTTTGAGTTAGGACTTTTTTTTCTAATAAAGGCAAAAATAAAATCATTATTAAAAATTGCATTTGTTTCGTAGGGAATCCTTCATTTGTATCTGAAAATCCTTGAGATATTGTTCCAGAATACAACAGAATGTAAATCTTGGTGATGATCTCCCAATAGGGAATATAAATGTACCACCCAATTAAGACAACGCCCAACCTTCTCTGTAAAATTCCTCATCAAGGTGGATCCCGTGTACAGTCTTCATGTCAGATAGGGACACAGCAAGGATAACCACTGTTTTCAGGCGATTGTTAATGGATCATTGTTTGCGACTGAAAAGGGGACCATGAAAAATCACAAAAAAATTCGACTTAACAATTAATTTATGTTAAATAGACATTTTGCTGCTTTATATATGCAGAATAGTAGGGAAAATAACAAAAGAAAACTGTATTGGAATGACATTTTTCATTTAGTGAATAATTGAAGGTTATATCTTAATTTAAACATGCCCTTATAAAAAAGCTCTCAGTAATGTTTTCTTATGAAGTATATTTCTTATAAATTTTATAATCTCATCACTATATACTTCATAATTAAAATATTAAAAATCATTGGGACATTTTTAATGATTTTTTCTTGTTTTTTTCTGTAAAATATTATTTTGTTTTCTACCAAACTGAAAGTTGCTTTTAATTTAATCTTTCTCTTGTATATAAAATCTCATTGTAATGCGGTATCTCTGATAAATATTTACAATTAATTATAATATGCTTGCGAAAGTTTGTAGAATATCATTAACTTTTACAACAAAATTGAAGATTAAGACTTACTTTAAATATTTTCTTATTAAACAAATTCACTAATTTTTTTTAGTCTGAAATATCAGTTAATAATTTGGGATTAAGATTTTTTTATTGTGATTTTCTTTATATTTCCAGACGATTAATATGGCATGATAATTCGTTTGCAAACACTGCCAATTAATTTTTGTTGAATTTAATTCCTCTAGATTTTTTGTATGAAAGAAAACTGTTAAATTTTGAATCTGATGATATATGCAGTATGCTTTAATTTCCTAACAAATAAACCTGAGACACAAGAAGAAGTTAACGTTAGAATAAAGTTCTCAATAAAATTGATGTTTAGAAACTAATCAAGTTTTTTTTTCTTACGAAAAGAAAACAAATTTAAACATTATAATAACTTGCATCAAAAGTACTAGTTGTAATTTTGTTTAAATTTCCATATCGGTAGAAATTTTTTGATTATTTTCTGAAATTCAATCAGAATTTCACGAAATTAGAAGTCTATGAATAAATTTACCACATTTTCATGCTTTTTTTTACATTTATGTCATGAGTTAGCATATGTAATGAGTACCACTTTTGAGTATATTCAATTAAAGGATTGTTTTTTACAGTACTCTAATATGGAAAATGTAAATGTTCAGATAAGTATAAAATAAATATTTCAGTGTTTGTTTAATTTTCCATCTTTTGAAAAATATAAAAAATTTAAACAAACATATATGAAGAGATTATTATTAAAAAATGTCTTATTTATCAAAAATAAGTAGGTTGCAATTTAACTTTCTAAGTGAAATAAAAAAAGTTTAAATAGTTTTATGTCATAATCAAAATTTGTAAATAAGATTTTTGTGCGGTCTCTATTTTATAATAATTTATGGTAGGTTGATTAACTTTTTTTTCATATCTCTAAAGGTTCTCAGTTGATTTTAATTGATTTATACTATTCCAAAAGAGCTACATGAAAGCATTTTGGTAAATTAGAAATCTGTTTCTTGATATTTGCGTAATTTTTTATTTACAAAAAATTTGATGTTGGTGTCAGCAAGTGTAAGGTTAGTCTTTAGATTCAAACGAGGCTGCTTACAAATATTGCAATTATTAATTTAGACTTCTATTAATTAATGAATTTTTTAAAAGAATTAAATCATCCTATCCTATTTAAACTAATCATAAAGTGGTGTTTTTCCATGTCTTTTTCCTTATGTTTTTTTTCTGTTGTCCATGTGCTAACGGCTTGAATCAATGGAAAACGACTTCTCAAATCGATGCTTTGGACCTTATATAGGAAATCATTTTATTAGCAAAATAAAATTCAACAATATTCTCAGACATTCGATAGAGAACTTTACCTTGTTTGCTGCTGCTAGAAGAATGCGATTGAAAACAGGTAGCAAATTCATCGAGAAGTAGAATTAGCAACCTTTTCTTAATACGATATCGTAATTAATTATGTGTGATGTACATAAAAAAGTATCTGATATCATAGATATTTTAAACAAATGGAGAGTTATAATAAAGTTATGTAGACAAAATCCCAACTTGAACGAAAGAACAACCACTTTATGGTAAAAAAAAATCATTAATTTTTGTAGATTGAAATATAGCAGTTTGGATTACTTACATATATGATTACAATTCAAAAACATCTTCTTTTAACTTTTAAAACATATTGTTTACAAATTGGATGTTTAATGAATTAAAGTAAATTAAAATTAATTAACTGGGATTATTCTTCCATGATATATAATTTCTAAAAATCCCCAATCAAAATTACGATTAAATGGATCCGGAAACAACCTAAAAATATTTTGATTGTTCTGTATAGTTCATTTTTTATGATTTGATAAAGTATAAAATTTGAAATCATTAAAGACTAAAAAATCCAATATAAATTCTCAATGATAACATTTAAAATAGTTAAAACTACAAGGAGCGCAATTATTCGATTTATGATGAACTACTTTAATTTTTTAAAGATTATTTTACAACTTTCGGATACAGTATTTTCGAAACAACTAAATATGATTTAATAGAGAATGTTTCTTTAATTTTCTGCATATATATATATATATATATATATATATATATATATATATATATATATATATATATATATATATATATATATATATATATATATATATATATATATATATATATATATATATATATATATATATATATATATATATATCATATATATATATATATATATATATTATATATATATATGTATATATATTATATAATTTTCATCTATTATCTTTCATGATGGTATTAAAATAAAATAAAATATTTATCCAAAGTCACACTAAGCATGATCATTAAAAAAAATAGCATTTACAAAATTTTCGAAGTCCAATGTTTAAAAATAATATTTTAATTAATGTGATTTATAAATAATTTTATTTAATATCCATTTGGTTATAAATATTTAAATCAAAATTATTCAAATGACCATTCACCTCTTACCAACACACACAATTCACTAAAATATATTAAATTGAATTAATTAAATTGCATCACACTGTACTGTATTTTAATCTATTTACAATTTAAATTGTATAAATCAAATATAGTTAAACAAAAAAATAAATATATTACTCAGGATTCAATCATTTCGATTCATTGTTATGTAAGTTAACAACAAAAGGCATGCATTCGTTAATTTTGATTATTTCCCTATAAAGTATGCAACTTCCTATTCTATGAAATCAAGACAATAGCAAATAATATGATGAAATTCATTTCAATCATTTCGTTATTAAATTCTAAAGTCAAAAGATCACATCTTCTTAAACTTTGACCTAAATTTTAATTTATAGTATGTTTGATTTCAAAAACAACATAAGATTCATGTCAGTAAAAAATCAATCATAGCATTTTTATTGACATATTGCATGTCAGCATTTTTATCTACAGTCATTTGAATAACCATTTATCGTTTATTTGTATACAATAGTGATGCTTTTTGAAAGGTTCAGTTGCATAGTGTAAAATTAAATATTTTTTATGTTTAGGCCATCTTTTTTTCTCTCTCTTTTGGCAATTTCTTTAAAAATAACTCAATTAGCTGAATTTTATAAAAAAAGAATCAATGTTATGAAGGAATTAATGTTATGATAAAATAATGTTTCGAAAGAATACTTCACAGTGTAGTTTGATTTATTTAAATGTATTTCATAAACACACACATTGTCATATTTATTATTCAAATGTTTTACCTGATAATTTTGCTATTGAACTTTGAACCATTTAATCAATATTTATTCCAGTTGAAATAATTTGTATGATGGAATACGATTTGCTGTTTCTCCAATATTTAATTTTCAGAGTTCAAGTCATTTTTATATTGCAAACAAATTTTAAAAAAATAATGCTAATTCAAAGTAATATTCAAATTTTTATCATGAGATAATTTTTATTGAATTTTTGAGCCGCTTAAAGTTTATTTATAATGAATAAATTTATTACTTACATTGAATGATTATTTATAAGAATAACATTAATTCAAATTAATTATAATACAACTAATTCAAAGCAAACATTTTGGGCAATCACAACATAGCCAAATATTAAAAAACAAGCTTTTTCCGAAAAAGAATCTGACTGCTGTCTTGAATATAAAGGGATATTATGTTACGTATATGTGCTTTGTACTTGTTAAGGCTAGATGTCAGGGAGTGTTCAAGGTTTTCTCCCTAGCGAAACATGAACATGACCTACTTGTCAAAGAAAGCCCTTCCAGAATACAAAGACACCACTGATGTTTAAACTTTTCAAAAGTCAATTCCCACTGTCAATTTAATTCATTTTTAAATATTTTTTGTTTAATTCAGTCAGAATATTTGCAAAAAAATTCATTTTTTAAAACTTTTCTACAGTAACTGAAATTAACTAAATTTATTTATAAAAAAATCTGTAGCAATTTAAGAGAATTTTATTACATACTCTAATAAAAATCAAAAAATATCTTTTAAATGGATATTTTTACTTACATTTAATTTTTAAGGTTTTGGATTTTGTTCAAAGCAATTATAGATGCCAGGGCGTTAACGCGATTTAATATTAATGTTCTGTTTGCAATGAAATTGAGGTCAATACCAATTGTTTTATTTTTTAATTTATTTCTAATTTGTGTCGTTTGAATGCCAATGAATTAAAAAAAACTCATCATTATTTTTTTTATTCTTCAATTAAATCTTTCTATTTCTCAAGTAAGACAATAAAGTAATATAATATCAGGCTAAAAATTTTATGCCTATTAAATTTAATGCAATTAGTAGTTTCGTGATAGAATTTTTAGCATTACTTCGATTCTTTTGTATTTTTAAACCTATATGCCTAAACTAACAAATAATAAAATAAAAAATACAAATTCATTGAAATTTATATATCTTTTTCCTTTTTTAAATAGAATGTATATCACACGAAAAGTTTACATAATTATAACACAGTTAAATTTAATATTTTATTTAACCTGAATATTATATGAAATAATTCATTTAAGAAAATAGGATTTTTTGTTACATTTAAATTTATTATCTAGCATTAATAATTTGCATATTTGCGTTTTTTAATATTTAATAATAAATGACTTCTACACTTATTAAATTGCTACATATTTTACAATAAAATTTTTAATTTAATTTAAGATTAAGTAAATTTAATTTCAATACCATTTTAATAACCAAAGTATTTATATGTAATGAATACACTTATTTAATTGTATGCTCAAACAAATGTTTTAGTTTCGAAATCATATTCATATACAAGCATTTATAGTAATTCGTCTACATTATTTTGATAAAGCTGATTTTAAAGCCTACGCAATTAATTATGAATATTGTACGATTCAAAATATTTTGTAATCATTTTAATTGACTGAAAATCTTTATACTTGAAAACTATATTGCACAGTAATGCGTGTAATTTGAACTAGAGAAACTTCAATAAAATAAGACTTAGACATAGATTATTTCAGTCAAATTACCATAAACAAAAAGTATGACATGGTTTTGAAATATTTGGCGTTGAATAACTTTAACCGTCATCATGTCTTACTCCAAATAAATTGGAACATATCGTGAGAAAAATTTAAATTGCAAGGAGTAAACTCGCCTTTCTCATCCAGAATTTTATCGGCTGTTAAATTAATTCCGTGTAGTAAAATTTTATTTCTCCGAAGATATTTCTTTACCACAGGAAATAAAATTGATAAATCCCTTTGTTGGCTTCATTTCCGTGAATCACGATGAGATGAACTGCTTCTTATTTGAATTTTAGTAAGGAATATCACAATAGGTATTGGGAAACTCATTTGTTTACTTAACATGAAACTGAACCATACCATACGCAAACGTGCATGAATTAGAACTCGTGACCATGAGTAAAGTTCAGGGTGGTATTTTACTTCCTGGACACCGACCATTTATGAGCTAATTTTCAAAAATATGTTTTTAAAACGCGACCTATTATTTACATTTCAATACAAAAAATATAAATTAGTCTTAATCAAAATAGGAATAGAATGAACTAAAATTTAATTTTCTTTTAAAGGAAATAAGATTACAATTAGCCTTATAAAGTTTTATTGAAATTTTTATGAGCCTTACATTAAAAATATTCTTATATAAGCACATAAATTAATACTCTCAAGCTAGTATCAATGTGATAAAACACTGTAATATATATTGAGAAACTTATCTATGAATATATCATATTGATAGATATCTATATATTGTATAATATGTCTATCAATAAAATGTATTATATTGAATCATGCAATTCACAAAGAAAAAGAAATGCACTTACGAAATTTTGTTGAAATATTTATGGGTCTTAGATTGAAATTTTTATATACTCACAATTAATATCAAGCCAATTTGAATTTAATTTGAACTCACAAGCCAATTTGAATTGTTAAAAATAAACCTATTGAAGTTGATCTATTCAATGGATCACAAAAGATTTCGGGAAACTCCTTTGGTTGCTTAACTCATCGTTTGGAAACTCGTCTATTTAAGGAACTCAAACTTGTGTATTTTGCATCAGAACGCAACTACTGAACAAATCCAATACAAAATTGATGTGCAAAGAATAACCCCTACTAAATGTTGTTGAGACTTTTATGAGGTTTATGTTAAAAATACATAATTATCATCAACACAAATACATATACAAGCCAATCTGAATAGGCTAAAATATCACAATAGATTTTAGTAAACTCTTCTATCAATTCATATTTATCAATTTAATACACGTATATATTGGTGCATGGAAGCCCCGGTTTTATAGAACTCTACCTAAAGGTTATATAGAATCACCAAGGACCTCTTAATTTTGAACTACGGTCTGATAACGAGGTCACACCTGAGCTGGCACCATGTTCTCCACATCCATGCCTCGCCAGATAAAGAATTTTGGACATCAAAGTTTAAAATATCGACACATCTCTTACGTCATGGAGCTTCAGCAGATCAATGAGGGAGAATGTGATCAACCTCCCAATGACTGCCCTCGGTAAAAGATGCTTCGCTTTTCTAATGATGTGGAGAGAGGCGTTAAGCTACTGAGAGATTGGGATTCTAGATCAGTAAAATATTGTTTACCCGCAAACATTCTTGAATTAGAACACATGATAAATAGAAATCATATGTTTCCCTTCTTGGTGTGCTTCAAATATGGTACGTATAGGAGATCATTTTTAAAAAAATTGTGCTGAATAAATAAAATATTTGTTTAACTTGAATGCCGTTTATATTAAAATGTTATTATCTGTGATGTTAACATGCGTTAGTACATAAGGAACATGCCTCAGAACGCTCATTTGAAATTAATTCATAAGTAGATGGACTTTAAACATTTAAAAACACTAGCATATATAAATTAACATAATATGTATGCATGTATGTGTAAATATGACTATAATTTACACACACACACACATGCTTACATATTATATAAATATGGATTTTAAAATAATTTGTAAGTATGTATAAATATGGTTTGTTTAAATATGGGTAAAATATAAATGTAGGTAAATATTAGTGCATATATGGATACAATAATATTACTTAGCACATACAGTAAAAGAATAAAAACAAATATAATATTATACATAAAAATTGTAAGCATATATATGTTTTATAATATAAAGGTGCAAACGTAAGTAGATATAAAAATATCAATATAATAATATCTTCCTGCTTATATAGTAAAACTCAAATGCATAGATATAATAATTATGTTGTAAAATATATATCTAATAAATAAAATCATACGCATAGAAAAATATATACTCATATTCTCAAACATGCGTGGATAAGATGTATACTTTAAAAAAAATCGTAAATATAGATATATAATTATCCAAAATTTAAAAAATGGCTAATACTAGTTAATCACTCATTCTTTCTATTATAAAATTTACTATACAAATATTATATACATAAATTTTAATATTTCTTTTTATCTGCAGAAATTAGAATAATTATTTTGGTTAGCAGCTTTTTCATTTCATATATAATTTATATTTTTAAAGTCATTTTTGTTAACTTTATATTAAAGACTTTACTTTGTATAACAATCCTGTTTAATTTTATGTAATGTTAATTTTAGGAATCTTACAGACAAATTTGAAGTAAATGCTTCATATTTATTAAATAAACTATATTTTCTTACACACCTTAAAATACAACTTTTTCTTTAAAAATTTTAGATAGACCTCTTATTTCATGTATACGTATTTGGTATTTAGAAAATATTCATAAAAAGAGTTGACATAAATGTCGTAACTTAGTGCAAGACGCAATTGTTATTTAGTTTTTTTGAAATTCATTAGATTATTAAGCAAATGTATAGAAATTTCTCGGAAAATATTTTACAACATCATAGGAAACACTTTGTATTTGGAAAATACATTAATTGAATTCAAAGCATTTCTGTATTTTATTCCACACACACACACACACACACACAAGGAATTTGATTATAAAAATATATTTTGTATTAAATTACGTATTTATAAATGTTTTTCATTTGTCAATAAAAATTACTTTGAAATGTTTAATGTATATTTGTGTGTCCATGATATTTTATTACTTTATAATTAAGTGAATATATATATATATATATATATATATATATATATATATATATATATATATATATATATATATATATATATATATATATATATATATATATATATATATATATATATTGTATTCTTATATGGGGTAAATGTTGAAAATGTTTACCATTTTTGCTTCTTTATCAGCTGATACTAATAAATACATTTATTAATTTCATTTTAAACAAAGATTTATTAAATTAACATAAATTAAAGAATTCAAGGAAATCAAACCGTAGATTTTACTGTAAAAAATTTAATAAACTGAACAACAAGTGAAGACGTATTATTACATAATTAATTAAAAAATAATTAACTAACTAAATTATTTTATTTGGCATGCAAGTAAAATGATGTTGTGATCAAGAAATTTTCCTTAAATTCTGTAAAGTTTAAGCTAGATAATTTCGCATTGTTTCCCAGCGTAAATATAAGGAGAATTAAATTGAAAAGTTGGTTAAAAAATGCTAAACTTATGCTTTAATGCGTATAAATGTCTTAAAACAGAAGGTTTTATAAAATCGTTATAGGCATATATATATATATATATATATATATATATATATATATATATATATATATATATATATATATATATATATATATATATATATATATATATATATATATATATATATATATATATATATATATATATATATATATATATATATATATATATATATATATATATATATATATATATATATATATATATATATATATATATATATATATATATATATATATATATATATATATATATATATATATATATATATATATATATATATATATATACATATATATATATATGCATGTGTGTGTGTATGTTGTGTTTGTATGTGCTTAAAATTACACCCCGACCATTTGTTAGGGCTTTGAGTTACAGGGCCAATCATGTAAATATATCTTCACACACATGCGCACAAATATATATATGTATGTATTTATGCATTTGTGCAATGTAAGTTTGTTGTAATGTGCTAATAAATCATGCTCAGTCTTCAAAAGTGTAAAACCAGTAATAAAAAAATGAAGATAATTAATGAAGTTATAAAGTTTCTGCAAGCATATCTGAAGAGTACATAGCGTATATACGGACCACACAACCATGACGGAACACACAAATGTGAAATGTGTTTCATGACGTCCTTGATATTCTTCGGCTAACGATAGCATAGCTGGGTGAATCGTGTGGGAACCAGGGGTATCGAAATCGGACAGAATGCCCGCTGTTTTCTCGAAATGTTCCTCCCTTTCGATTTCTCCACTGCCTCTTATCGCCCATCTCAATCGCGGATGTCGCAATGCGATCCCAACAAAGAGCGCTCCGAAGAATTATGAATGAGGGTAATCATGAATTCCCGGTCAAGTCATTGTTTGCCGGGATCAAAGATTCTGACCTCGTTATCAGCAGCAGCGCTTGTGGGGTGGATTGGGCATAATTTTTCGTTCAGCATGCCATCCTGAGGTATGGCTTTCAAGGCTTTTCAATTGCATTTGGAGAAGTGCCTTGTTTTCGAAAAGAAAGAGGCTGAATGCAGTTTAAGTTTGGACAAGATAATTGCACTAATGGGACTAGTTCACCTGCCTGTTTTAAAATGAAATATCAAGGAACTAAGTTTATTCATAATAAAATTCTCAGTTCTTGCCTTTTTTTAGGTTTAGAAAATATATACACATATACATATATGAAAATAATATATATATATAGACAAAATTCTTCAAATTTTCATTAGACAATATTTTGTTACTAAACATTATATTATTAATAATTATCTATAGATAATTTTTTATATTATTAATGCTTGTTTTTTAAAAAAATCTATGTTGTTCCATTCTTAAAATAGGAACAATGAAATAACATCTTTTCGGTAGAATTTCTCAGTAACCCTCTATTTATAAATTTAGTTTTAGATACGTGACTTTACATGTACTTTAATTTATCAAATATTTTGATAAAATATTTTGTAAATTGTATGAAAATGTATAGTTAAAATTTCAAAATTTTCTTGATTTTTTTTTAATTTAATTTTTAGAGTGAGAATCTTTTTAATAAAAAATATGGTGAAAATAACAGTATTTATAAACATAGCAAGCATGATAAAATAATTTTTCCAGTAAGAAGAAATATATAAAATTGGAGGATACCTTTCTGTTTCTAGGAAATGCACTTTTGATTAATTAATATTCTCCAAATTTTATAGTATATTTAAAATAATTATTTTAATAAACTTAAAGCAATGTTTAGTAAATTTAAAATAAACATAAATTTTCATTTTTAAGTATATAAAATCAATTTTTAAAAAATTTAATAATATTTGAATTTTTCCAAGGTTTTTTTAAATAAAGTAATTTGGTCAAACACTTGATTAAAAGTTACAACTTTAAAATTCTTAATAAATCATTCATTTTATTCGTAAAAATTTTTAAATTTGGATATTAAGTTCTATAAAGAGTTGGTAAGTTATACTATCAAAGATTTTCTGGTTATTGAAAAGTTTTAAATTTATAAATGTTAATAGTTTTTTTTCTAATTTAGGATTAGTCATACGAACGAGAGGGAGAGAATATCTGCAGTAAACTTCAGAAAAAATTAGTTACAGAATTTTAACCTGCTCTGTTTTTGCTTTTGAAATGAACTACGGCAATTTTGGAAAATGACTCTGCGATATAAATTAAACTAAAATAGTTTTATAAGTTTCACGCGTTCTTCTGATGTGACATTTACATGATTTCACTTCCATTAAGTTTTCTGCATGACGTCGGTCCAAATAGGCACTTGAAAATTTTCCGAGTTTTCTCCCTTGTGATGAACTAAGTTTTACTATAAAAAGTCGTTCCAGAAGATAAATAACATAAAGGATATTAAAATGCTAACCTTAGAGAATCCATACCACACTGTTAAAACACTGTTTAAAAGATGATTTAAGCTAACAGTACATTGAACATTTCTTTTAGTAGTAACTAAATAGCGTGGAAGTATTGAACGTTTTCACATGTAGAAATGATAGAAATTTTTAGAATGTAAGACTGATATTCTGCGACAAATTCTTTGAAATTAGTTGCTTATTTTTTTATCAAATCATGAGATATAATATTGATGTACATTATTGATGAAATATTTAGAAATAACGTTGATGTTATCAATAATATTAATATGCAAAATTAATCATACTTTACTACCAATAGATCTTAATAAGAAAGAAATCTACAATCTATAAGTAAAAACAAAGAAATTTAAATCTTAATAAGAAGAGTTTACACAATTTAGTATACTCTATCATCTTCCAAATGTTGGATGGTATTTATAAAACAATAAAAGTTAGTGCTTATTTTGTCTTAGAAAACTGTTTAATTATATTAATTTTAGTAATACTTCATATGTTACCAAAATATTTTGTGCCTGGAAAGCATATTTGATTTACTAATTATTCATTCTATCAATTAAACTATTTCATTCTTCCACATTCCGAACAAATAATTGCTTTGTGATTTTGTAGCTAATAATTAAATGAAAACTGTCATGAAAGTATCAGAGCATGGTTAAATATTTAGTAATTCTATATCATTTGTAGAATTATTACACGAAATCTCATAATTTTAACAATTTACTCAGCAGTAATTGTAATTTAATTGCTATGAGACCTTTACATTCTCAAGAGTATAAATATTTAGAGCTATTTTACCAATCAGGCATGTAAGAAGCCATCAATAATAAAAGTATGTACACTAATATGCTGAAATATATGATTAGTATTAAAAACCAATTAATGGACTCATTAACTTTATTCCAGAATTCATAATGTATAATTATTTCTAATCTGTTTCAAGTTGCGGAAGTCTAAAAACATTAAGTTAACGATTAAACCTACTTCACTATTTCATCAACTTTCCCGTTTACTTTTATAACCGTCATTTTCAATGAAAATAAACTGAATCCCAAATCAATCGTAAAAACATCAATAAAACTAATGACTTCAACCCTACAGCTGCACAAGTTAAAGATAGTTAATTATTTATAAAATTATTTGGAGATATAATATAGAGTGTATGTAAAAAATTTCTCATGAATTTTTATGTTTTAAAAATCATATAATAATAGATTTAGATTCATATAATTAATAAGTTATATTTAAAAAGCTTTATGGCCGTTGTCAATGGACCTAAACTTTGGTACTCATGGTATCATGCATCTTTGGTTGCGCAAAATGACAAATATAAAAAAGGGTGGGCGTGTATGTATATATATATATATATATATATATATATATATATATATATATATATATATATATATATATATATATATATATATATATACATATATATATATATGTATATATATATATATATATAAAATAGTAGTTGCAATTTTGGCTTTTAATGACAGATATATGCGAAATATATGAATTTTTCCTTCTGTAAACAATACCATATTGAAATTCGGAAAGAAAAAGGTCCTGTTGTGTTATATTAAGTTATCTTAGTACCCTGAAGTAAGATTGAGAAACAGTTAATTCGGGCGATAAAGAAATACACCAAAAAAGAAACTGTCAATTATTAACATACGAAGATGATTGTAAAAAAAAGAAATAGAGAAGAACAGGAACTCTCTAAGAAACTTTTTACAGTGTCTGCGATGGACTAGTTAACGGAACATACTTATGAGAGTCACTCTGAAATTTTTGAAACACAACTAGGTTTTTAAAGTTATACTTACAAAATTTTAGGTGTGTTCAAAGTAGTCTCCTCTAGCATCAATGCACTTTTGTAGACGAATTTTCCACACATTAAAATGCCTTCATTTCTTCGAATAAATGAAAAAAATGCATTTAGCCACATCAATCTCTTCTTCTGAATGAAAACGACGTCCATGTAAGTACTTTTTTAGATTAAAGAATAACCAAAAGTCGCACATAGCTAGATCAGGTGAATGCGGCGAATGTTCGATCACTTTAATTTGTTTTTGTTTAAGAAACTCAACTGTTAATCCGGCTGTATGTGAAGATGCATTGTCATGGTGAAGCATTAGTCCCCTCACATTCAGTTCTTGTAGAATTTCTGGAAGATATTTAGTGGTATACCAGTTTGCTATTACTGTCTTCTGTCCTTCCAACTTGATGGCTTTGACCAATCCCGTACTTCTGAAGAAAACGACATACATCACTTTTTTCAGTGCGCGTTGTTTTTTCACCATTGTCGGCGTGGGATCATCTTCAAAGACCCATATTTTGCTTTCTTGACATGTTGGAACGTCAAAAAATGGTATGTACGTTTCATCACCTGTTACAATTTTAGAAATGATGTGATGGCCACCATCATTCAGCCTATTAAGAGTTTCTTTACTGATTCTGACACGCTCCTCTTTTTGATGCTCAGTTAGATTATGGGGAAACCAACGGCAAACTACCTTTTTCATATGTAATTCTTCATGAATGATTTTATGAATGGCTGCGGATCCAATGTTCAGTTCCTTCTGTATCATTTGATAGGTACAGCGATTATCATCCACTAACATTTTTCGTATGGCAGGCACATTATCCGGGATTACTGCCGACGGCGGCCTTCCTGTGTGTTCTTCATCCTGAAGAAAATTGCCACCTCTTCTAAATTCTCTAAACTATTTGAATACAGTAGCACGAGCTGGAGATTCATCACCAAATGCTAATTGCAACCGCTGAACGCATTCTTCTCGACTTAATGCTGCTTTGAAATCGTAAAAATTCAAAACGCGAAAATGTTCTCGCGTCAACTCCATTTTCTCTTCTGTTTAAAATTTATTCCACGCTAAACTAGTTGAAGTAAGTCAGTAAAAAATCATCTTCTGTGTTAAAATACTTTGTACTTTAAAATTAAACCGTTATTTTTATTTTCTAAATTCTCGCCTGCGCGTATCTCAAAAATTTTAGAGTAACCCTCATTATTACTGGAAGGTAGTGAACCTGATTCCCGTCTGAACCGAATATTTTATGGACGAGGGTTTTGTCATTTTTGACGGGAGCACCCGTGCTACTGCACATATCTCCTATACAAATATTGAGTTAAAATGTGCCAATTAGGTTGTTAACCCTAATAATTGAAGTTCTGGGTTCAGTATTTTTGGAAATTAATTTCCAGATACTATGATAGGTTCAACGTGATCTAAGTTGATGGACTTGGGGGATCGAATCGGTATCCGCATTAACGGCAGGTCACTGGCTTACTTTATTAAAGCAAAGATAAAGGACTTCTACATAAGGAGGAATAACATTCTGCAGACCAAAGCCTGGTTGCTTATAATAACCCAAAACCCATCGTATTCACTATAAGCGGATGGGTAAGGATAAATATGTGGTTGCCGCAATGACTTTCAAGAGAAATGATAGATCTTTTAGGTAAAAAAATTCGGAGGTTTCTGCTTGTTCCCTGCTTCCAAACTATGAAGTCACCAACCTACAAGCTTCCTCTTAACTGGTAGAGCCCAACTCAAGTCTAAGTGCATTGCAGCATGATGGTACAACAATATTTTTCTTAGTGCACATGTTAATCTTATTATAAAAATAAATGTCCTTACATCAACTTGATGGAAAATGAGACTGTAAACTGATGAAAAATTAGACTTCAAAGTGTGCCACAGTTTTCATGAATTCTCTTTGTTATAACAAAACTTCTTAAATACAAGATATTACCTAATGACTGATATGGGACACGATTTTATTTTTCAGTTTATTTTTGCAAAAGAATGTGCAAAGACATGTTTAAGTTAATATTCTAAGTATATACATGAACAGTGAGCCAGGTTTTACGTGCAAAAATGCGAAAAAGAAAACGTCTTTAATAAAGAAGGACATACTGAAAAATATATGTTGCGGTTCAAAGATTAGAACCATTTAAAAAATTTCTTACATCCATTTGTCAGAATTATCATTCACTGTTGCGTCCAGTAATTTCACTTTTGGCGGAATTCCTCTTTTTTATGTGATTTTTAATGGTTATGTGAAAAGCATTTTCGTTTTTCAAAACTTTTCTGGGACACAGTGGCACGTGCTTTGAATGTCACACTGAGTTGCAAAGGAGGACAAAGCACGGAATTTTTGCTTAAAATAGGTTATATATTTCAAGGACAAAAAAAAAGATATTTTTATTATTTTATTTTTTGAGACTTTAGAAAGAAAATGGACAAAACAACCGAACTAAATTAAATTCATAACAGGGTTTGAAGAATCAGAAAACATCATTTATTGGGTTGTAAATTGAGCGTATAAGATAAAACCGCTTAAATCTTGTAAACATTGATAACATCGTTTTTAATTACTTTTAAGAGATACGGTTACTTGCGTTGAAAAACGTCGGTGTCTTGATAAAGGGGTAACAAATTCGATACATATCCGAGCTAAAGGCATTATTTTGAGGAATCTATAACAGTTAAAAGTTCTATAGAATCCAATATCACTCTGCCAGCGTAGCGTAGTTAGAAATTCTATAGATTGGAATATTTCTCTGTTAGCATAGCGCAGTTAAAGTTCTATGAAATCGAATATCACTCTGCCAGAGTAGCATAGTTAGAAATTCTATAGAGTAGAATATTTCTTTGCTAGCATAGCGTAGTTAAAATTTCTATAGAATCCAATATCACTCTGCCAGCGTAGCGTAGTTAGAAATTCTATAGAGTGGAACATTTCTCTACTAGCGTAGCTTAGTAAAAAGTTCTATAGAATCCAATAACACTCTGCCAGCGTAGTGTAGTTAAAAATTCTATAGAGTGGAATATTTCTCTGGTAGCGTAGCGTAGTTAGAAATTTTATAGAGTGGAATATTTCTCTGCTAGCATAGCGTAGTTAAAAGTTCTATAGAATCCAATATCACTCTGTCAGCGTAGCGTAGTTAGAAATTCTATAGAGTAGAGTATTTCTCTGGTAGCGTAGCGCATTTATAAGTTCTTTAGAATACAATATCACTCTGCCGACGTTGTGGTAAGAATAGAAGACTGCCAGCTGAGGAGTTAACTTTATCAAGTTGGTCCTAGTTCAAAATTACGCTGTATTGCTGATGTGTGAAATAATGCTGTTTTCTGTGTTTGATGGATTCAGTCGATAGAAATAGATCTCCAGAAAGAATAATAATAATCTAACTCATTCTAAAAATAAAATATAAATTGCTTTTTTATTTAAGAAATTATATGATTTTGATGCTAATAATTTTTCTCGACCGGCGATAATTTTCTCAATTACTTACATTTTGAAATCGAAATAAAAAAACAAGTTTGTAATTTAAAACATAGTCATTATAATACAATAGAAAAAATATGAGAAAATATGCTTGGAAATGACAATTCAAATCGTTGTAAATCATTTAGCATTGTACTACTTGCTATCTCGAAAATGATCGAAAATGCTATCTTATAATATTTTAATAGTATGTAAATATTATAAATCTTCATTATCTAATTGAACTATATAATATTGTTATAAATTTGTTTTATAATGTAAGATAGCATAACGTAAGGAATTTCATAATTTTTTATTGAGTCAAGCAAAATTAAACAGGACAATAATTCTAAAATGAAAGTGGAATATTTTTTTTTCATTTCTCGTGTATATCTGATTATATTGCGCTCAATAAATTTGAAAATATGAATGTTTACAATCATTCCCTTCTGTTAAAATATATTTTTAAATCCCTAAAGTAAAGCATTTTAGCATAAAATGTTCCATAAATTCACATCAGCCAAATATAAACTTGAAATCAAGAACATGAATTAATATCACAGCAGTGAGAATTTTGTTTTTATAGATATAAATCTTTAAAGTGCAAGGAGGGATTTTCAAATAAAATACAATAAACCGAACCATCCAAAAAAGACTTCCTTCTGCTTGCCATCACTTTCATCTCCAGATGACACAAAATTGAAATCAACGAACCGAAACCGAGAAATCGAGAGCAACTCGAGCGAAATTTGAAAAAGTATCGAAACAATTTAAAACCTCTTGTCGCTGCCGAAATCCTTTCTAGTCTGCTGTTTGTTTTTTTCTTGCTTCTAATGGCTGATTCGAATCAAAAGCCAACAGACTTTCACTGGAAGAACAATGCTTCACCTCGTAAAAGTTTCTGCAGGCTGATTGGCAATGATGAATTGATGTCATTTTTCTTTTACGCAGAGAATCGGAGGCGAATGAAGACGTTCCATGTGAAGTAGCGCGTAACTGCGTTAAGAAACGTTTTGTAAAAATAAAGTAAAATCTCTTACAGTTTAAGGAGCATCAATGTTTGCGCGGTAGAAACCTAAAAAAAAATCTTTGCGTTGTTTTTGTTTATTGTATAGTTTTTCTGCCTTAAAAAAGAATTAGGTTCACGAAGAAAAAAACTAGGATAAACATAAACACATTAACTTTTAAGATAAATCAATTTTCAGAATAAGGTTAAAATTTTGGTTTTATAAAAACATTTAATCATAAATACTAATTATTTAATTACCAAACTGTATGTGTGTATTTATATAATTTTGTAATTAAATTATTACACATTATTACAAGAAGCATATGCATGTATACACATTAATAATATATATATATATATATATATATATATATATATATATATATATATATATATATATATATATATATATATATATATATATATATATATATATATATATATATATATATATATATATATATATATATATATATATATATATATATATATATATATATATATATATATATATATATATATATATATATATATATATATATATATATATATATATATATATATATATATATATATATATATATATATATATATATATATATATATATATATATATATATATATATATATATATATATATATATATATATATATATATATATATATATATATATATATATATATATATATATATATATATATATATATATATATATATATATATATATATATATATATATATAGCCTTCTGATGAATTTTATTTGAATTTAATCTCATAAGTAATGTTTTATACTTGCTAAGAGATTAATTATTTTATGATCATAATTTTACGTTTGTCAGTAAATAATAGTTGAAGATTACTGAAATAACCTATCACTAAAATAATCAAATTGAATTTTTTATCCAGATAAAGAATATTAAAATAAAAAAATGTCTCACTAGTTGTGTACCTGATGAAAGTTGACAAGCATTGTATTTTACGTGATTGCTGTTTAAATCTTCAAGTATTTTGACTTATTTATGACTTAAC
Organism: Latrodectus hesperus; assembly: GCA_037975125.1. NCBI lineage: Eukaryota > Metazoa > Arthropoda > Arachnida > Araneae > Theridiidae > Latrodectus > Latrodectus hesperus. The sequence continues at coordinate 75,437,879 of CM075858.1, read as the reverse complement.
TTATTGGTTGAAATAATCACCTGAATAATTATTGAAATAAAATAAAGAATAACCTTTAAAAGTAAAAGTTCTTAAAGGCTCAGGGTTTCCCTATTTCACCTAATATATAAGCTCATTGTGGTCTACAAGAGGACATCACTTTTCAGAGTGGAATTTCTAGGGTACAATCTAATTTACTGCAGAACAGTTGGAAATTGGTGAGACATATATGGGCTCTGCCTGCACAGCTGTTGGGATGAGTGCTTAAGATTTTTACTCGCTTCCCTTAATGTAATCCCATAAGAATATGGTCCACTTCTAGTTAAAGACATCTTCGAAGGCAATAAGGTGCAAAGCATTAAAATGACCCAAGTTGTTGAGTTATCAACATTTCACCTTCAAAGTCAAATCTATTTATTATATTTTGAAATATTAAATTATATAGAACAATTTAATATATTTTTATCTTTTAATTAAATAATAAAAGATAATATTTCGTAAACAGGCATTTTTGATATACTTTTTATCTTGCCCAATCAAAACACGATTTCGTCTTTACTGCTGTATTACAATATTTTGCAAAATGCCTATGTTAATAAAATAATGCATTAATCAAAATAATCCATTTATGAAAAAAAATAATTTAAATATTAAATTTTTTTATTTCTCACCAAAATAAATTAACAAATAAATCGGTAGAGCACGAACAATAAAATAATTTTATCTTACTTGGGGTCATAAAGCTTTCATATGAAACAAATTAAAACAACCACACGTGGATTTCTATGTTTGTTTGTTTTGATAAATGCATTCTTCAAGTGGCTTTTCCGGGGTATTATTTCCAAGTGTTTTTCATATCGCCGGTATCGTAACTTATGCTAATACTGACCACCTGACTCCTACTCCAAGAACTTCGATGATCCAGAGAATTTAATGAATCCATGTATTCTATTGGGCGGAAGTAAAATTTTTAGAAGGAATGTCAAATTGTGTGTATAAAATCCATTCCAGATCATTAAATTGTTTTTCTTATTCCATTGTTCGCACAGGTGATGAGGAAGTAAACAGGTACTGACAACTATATCAACTTATTTGAATACAATAAACAGAAAACATCGGAATTGTGAGTTTGATTGTAATGAAACATTTGAATAAAAAACATTTCTCTGACTTAATTCTTTTTTTTATCAGTCCAGAAAAATTAAATTTTTATTATTCTTTTGCTGAATTGTGACTGCTAGAAATGAGAGTAAAATTATTTTTATGTGAACTGATCAAAGAATGGAAAACAATTTGTTAACTGAAATATGCAGTAAAAGAAAAATCGGTCATTCGGTGGTATTTTTCGGAGCAATTACAACTATTTCTTACGTAATTGGTTTAGTGATTTCTATTTCTTGGAAAATAAATAAAAAAATTTTCTCTTTTATAAATAAAACAATGCAATCGGACAAATGTAGTAAACGAAAAAATAAAATCTTTTTGATTTCAGATAACAAAAAATATCGCATAGGATTCAAATTGATATTACATTACTTGTATAGTATAACCTAATATATTTAGATTACTGAAAACTGTATTAAGATGTTGCAAGTAGAGTGTCTGTACTATAATTTTTCAAAGGATGATAAATACATAAGTTTTAAATTGTATAGTACTCAAATGTTTTTTTTAAATGCTATACTAATGACGTTATTTACAACGTCTAATATCTCCTACGTTGCCAGGAAGATTACAAAGTTTTAGAATATTTTATAAATTTCTTGTAGTGGGGTCTTCAGACTTACAGTGGCTCAAAATCCACTTTAAGCCTTAGGTCTCTGTCCATACCGTAAATTAAAATGTTAATTGTGTTACATTTTTTCAAACCTAATATTATATTTTATATTCTCACATATTTTGTTTATAAAATTGTCTTTTTAGAATAGTAACAAATAAACAATAAATATTTATACTAATAAATACATAAAATGTTTAACTACCAAATACATTTTCATTCTATGTAAACTTTGTGTAGTCTAATTTTTGTAATCACATAACTATTTCACTTAAATTCAAAGCAGGAAAATCAAGGAATCTGAACTTTTAAGAAAACTAGTAAAACAAGGAAGAAGGATATTATTTCTGCCTATATTTGCTAAACATAGACATCCATCTAAAATTGAACCGCGATCAAGTGATGAGTTCGACATCTGAATTGGCACATTTCTCAAATCTCCAAGACTTTTTACTAATGGTAGATCATTGAACATAACTAAATTGCAGTACTTATAGACCCCTTACAAAGTTGGAACTGGTATTGAACCTGTTATCTTCCATATGGGAGTATGGTGTCTTAGATCTCCAGGCTACTGTTAACAATGCATACGAATGATAAAGAAAAGAACGATAAAACTACATTTTTTCTAAAAGCTACCAACACACTGGACGTGACTGCGATATGAAATGAAATTGATGCATTTAAGTACACCTTGACATTTTCATTCCTTCGCAATCAGTTTCAGAATGTTAATTTCAAATTACGTAAATTCCGACTTATTTCTTCTAATTTATGGTATTTTGATATCAAGAACACAATGGATTAGTTAGAAAGGATATAGTTCTCATTATCGGAAATTAGTGAGTTTAAATTCCAACATCTGAATTGTTCGCTAGTTATGGCTAGGGCACTTAAATATATATCGTAGTAGCAATATCTTCTATGTAAAATGATATCTTTGGCTACGTCATCTTGGGGGTATTACTTTATGGTTCCCACACCTCACCAAGACTCAACCACTTTCGTCGTCACACTAGCTGGTTTCTCCACTATATAAAGATACCATTAATTTTCTTTCTTGTGACAAAAAGTGACAAACTATGTAAACGGGCGTTGCATAAAAATCTTGGTACTTTTCCATATACCGCCACTTATGACCTTAAGGGAACAGCATGTTTTTTACGAAGAAGTGAAAATGATATAACTTAGATATGATGATTTTAATGACTCAAAATTTTATTTTAAATTGAATACATTCCAATCAAATTTTTTTGCGTAAAAATTGAGTAAAGAATGATAAACAAAGCTAAAGAAACTAAATACTAAAAATAGCTAAAGCAAGTAGATGCAAAATATGACTAAGTGAAAATTTTCTCCTTTAAAAAGAGCGTTGAGATCAGATATCGCCAAGTTAAAAAATAATTAAATACAGCAAAATTTTATTTTCTTGCATAGTAAAAAAAGGTACTTTTACATTATTCGTACGCAATTAATCATCGATGCGATTGTTAAGCAGGTCCTGCCAGAAATAAACATTGGTGCTTAAACAAGTTTTGCCCATAAGTGATAATTATTTAAATTATAAAAGGTAATAAAATATTTGCATTATTTTTTAATAATTTCTAAAAATGTAAACCTTTTTTAAGCAATTCACGATGCAAATTTAATATTTACGACAGCAATTTATTAATTTTTCTTTCCCGTCATCGTGGAGAAGCACCACAATGTTTTAATAATACGTAACTATTATCTTATTAGCCATTTGCATCTGTATGCACTCAGAAATATCCATAGATTCAAGTCTCAAAATAAATATTTCGAAAGCAATTAATCATAAGATAATTAATATTTTCTAACTTTTGTGTTTATTTTTCTACACTTGATAATAAATGGTCTAGTACACAACAGAGTTTTCATTTGAAGGACGTTTATCTGGATTTGTATATGTTGGATAACGTGACGTATTAACAGTACTTTAAGGTAATTAGCATTCACTGTTGCTAGAAATATATTATTCAAAAAATTATTTTGGAGTAATTTTAAATTGAATTGATTTAAATAGTAATATATTAAAGTATTTAAATCAAATTCGATAGTAAAATGTTATAAATAAATGCTTGTATTCAAAAGATTTTTATGAACATTTGAATTTCATCGAAAAATTACGATCAAATTGTTTAATAAATTCAATGCACTTTGATGTTTTATGCTCCAAAACCGACTTCTTAAACTCACGGATTAGCTTTTAATTAAAATTAAATACAACACCAAGTCGCAAAATACAACACCAAATTTGATGGCAAGTTTAAAAATAGAAATTTTGACTTGAATCAATAGTTTCAATATTTAAATTTAAATTGCCACTCATAATTTAAAAAACCTTCTATGCTAGAAATAACAGGAAATCCTCTACTAAATTAAATCAAAATTTAAAATTGCTTATTTAATAAATAGATGCAACTTACTTTGTATAAAATACAATTTTAAATAATCTATTGTCATAATTTAGAATACTATTTGTAATTGTGTTGAAGAGATGAAGAACGAATGAAGAAAGAATTGCAGTTATTTTACCTATAAACAAAGTACACTTTAAATATAATTCCATTCCTTCAAATTTAAAATTTTTTAGCTTAACAAAATAACTCTAAATGCTTAACATATTTTTTAAATGTATCGTTTGTTTTTTACATTACCATTTTTTGTTTTCATCGTTTGCATTATCATCGTTTGTATATTGCATTGTATTATCATTTTCGGATCCTGAGTGCCACTTCGAATTAGATATATAGTTAATTAAATTTTAATATTACACTTCACTGAAATTTTATATAAAAAATAAAGGCACAATATTTAGTTACGTATTAAAAAAGGAATAAAAATGACGTAATAAATGTTTTGAGAACCATATGAAAATATAAGAAGCAATCATTGTATAAATCATGCAGTGCGTAGAAACATCGTGATTCATACAATCATAAAGTAGTTATTCCTTAAAACCATCCTTTTTTTCTCTATAATGCAAAAATATAACTTAATCTTTATGTAAAAATAATCTTTATTCAATTTAAGTAATTTGTATTAGATTTCATTATTTATATTTATATTGCTGTTATAGAAGACATTCATTTCAACTAAACAAAATTTACTCTATTAACAAAATATTCTGAAACAGGAAAGGCTGAATTCTAGTAACTAGACATAAGAAATACAGTAGTAAATTAGAAATGCTTTTAGATAAAATATAATGAATTTTAAATTAAAGTATATTTTTATTCATTTGGTTAATTTTCCATTCATTTTGGAGGGAATTTTCTTTGAAATGAGTTTATTCACAATTTACATTATATTTATGTAATTTTCTATAATTAGTTGTTTTATTTCTGTATTTCAAATTAAAGTAAATTATTATTCTTATTTAATTAATTACTAAGCATTTCATAATTTTAAAACTGTTATAACTTTTTAAATTGAAATTATTTTATGCTTAGTTTAAAATAATAATTTACATTCATGTGAAATAACTTCATAAATATTTTAATTTTTCAATTACTTAATACTGAATAACTGTTTAAAAATTTAATAATGTAAATATCATTTTATAAAATTTGATAATTACATTTAAACACAATTTAAAATGGTTAAATTTATTCAAAGAGAAAATCAATCAGCAGGTTTTAAACAAATAGTTTTAAAAAATTTCTTTCCGATTTTGTCTTTACAAAAACTGTATAAAATTTGTATTAAATTTAGTTACAAATATCAGATGTGAATTTTTTTAGCATTTTGAAAATAAAAATATTTATATCCTGCTACTTAACTAATTACAAACAATATATTAATTTATAAAGAAATATTGATGAGTTTCTTTAATTAGCTTAAAATTTAGAGTACGTCTATTAATCGTAAAGGAATCAAGTCAATAATTTCCTTAAATAAGTGGAAAGTTAATTTTTTTCAAAACATTTATAACTTTGTGAAAATTTATTCTTGGTTACATCGGGTTTGCATAAATTTATTAGATGATTTATTTTATTTAACAAATCATCCTTTCCAATATCTTATAAGTGCCTGTTAATATAAAAAAGATGCTTTACTGCTGGTTCATTCTTAATTTTAGTTTATTTACGCTTTTTATTATATTAAATGGCAAAAATATGTTATAATTTATGTTCTATTTATCTAAAATCTAACATGAAAAAACTAATTTTGTTTATAATTTTACATGCAGTAAAAATATTTCTTTTAATATAAAATTAGTGTTGTATGCAATCATAATTTTTCAACCGCAATGTTATTATATCGCAAAATATAAAGCAAAAAGTTAGTCAATAATGCTCTAGTAGGCTAAAACTTTTGCTATACTCTAAAAACCAGTAAATATAAAATATATTTTCCAAAATTATAACGTTTAACATTAATTTTTCAATTGACATATCAGAATAAAATTTTCTACAAAATGTGTTTCAGAAAGTGCTTTTACAAGATTTTCATTTAATTAAAATTTTTTAGTATTGAATATTATTAGATTCAATACTATTCATTATTTTGCTAATAAATATGAAATATTACTTTAAAAAAGCATAAAATTATTAAAAATGTTTCCAGTTAAAAGAATGTTCTCCTTTGGCTTTAAATTTAAATAAATTCCCAGACAAAAATAAATCTATTACTTATAAATAATTAAATATTAAATGAATTCAAAAAAATAAGAATACATGAATCTTACCTGTTTTTTCTTGTTTTCTTCAGTAAGATTGGTAGCGTAGTTCCAATGAGCATCTACTAACTTAAAGCACTGTTCTGAGCTTGCTTTATCATGGTAATGCAAGAATTGTACTGCTGCTATAGTGTCTTTATTGGTACCGCTCACGTAACGATCATTCACTGGTTTTCGTATTTTCATCTCAGGTTTTTTGGTTGGCAGTGTTGTAGAATCATATGTTGGCTCTGTACGCACTTTCAAGTCAACTTCTACACTGTCAGTATTTTCTGCCACTTTGGCATCACTTTCTTCTATACTTATCAAATCTGGTGATTTCGTCGAGGAAACCAAATCACTTTCTTTTTTATCGTCATCTAGTGGCTCATCATCTACTTCAGATGAGCTATCATCGATACTGGAAGATTCGACATCATTGGTTGGGATAGTTTCGAAACTGGCTTTCAGCAATTCTTCTTTAAGTACTTCAGAACTTTCTTCTTTTGAATCGTCGCTTGTGTTTTCTTCAGATACAGTTATTGAATCTGTAGTTTTCTTAATTTCTTCTTCGGTACTCGATTCGGAGGTAGTTTCAGTGGTATCTTTCTGAGGAGATATCGTGGTAGATGAATATAATAAATCAACAATTGTAGTCAGAATACTTGAGGAGAAAGTTTCAGGTTCAACTTCAGCTCTTGATTCTACCTCTTCAGAATCATTTTCTATCACTTCGAGTTCAACTATTGAGCTATTTGTTTCATTATTAGCGTCTTCATTTTCTTCAAGTGTTACGTTTTTGTTATTAAAGTATAATTTTTCTTCAAGGCTCACATTCTTTGGATTTTCTCCTTCAGACGAAGGCAGCTTTTCTAAGTCTTCGATTGAAATTGTGGTAACTGGCTTTGGACTACTACTTGGGTATTCAGAAGAAATAATTTCTGATGTTGTTTCCTCGGCAGACTTCTCTGCTTCAATTATTATTTCATCACTTCTTGGAAGACTTGATTCTTCTAAGGATTTCAAATCTTCAAGTTCGGTAGAAATACTATCCAGTGTCGTTGTTGAAATATCATATAGTCTCTTTGCATCTGTGGTATCAGTCTCATAGCTGGATAAATTAGAATCTTCAGTGGTTATCTCTTTTTTACCTTCTAATGTACTCGAAATACTTGTAGTTTCTGGTGTGTTTGTAGTGCTAGTTGCCTCATGCTTTTCAGAAAAAAGTTCGGCATGTTTCAAAATAACAGAGCTATCTTCTTTCTCTGTTTCACTTATTACTGCTGCTGAAGTGGGTATAGTTTCATCTTTCACAGATGATTCGGTATTAATTACTTTCTCTGGAATATTTTCCGCTAATGAAGATGATTCTACTTTATCATCAGTACTTACTTCTGTTGATAAATCTCCAGATTTTTTCACAACATCAGGAACAAAAACAGTTTCAGTAGTGTAGACTTCATTAGATGTAGTTTCGTCAAAAACATTTGGTAGTTTAGTTGAACTAGAAACTATTACTTCTTCAGAGGATTCCTCTTTAAGAGTAGTGGAAGGATTAGAAGATGTTGGCACTACTTCAGTAGTTTTAACATCATCAGAAACATTCAATGCAATTTTTTCGGCCATCATCAACATATGTTTCATAGGATCTAATGGAGGAACATATCTTACAACGGGCACTGCATCATCAAGTTTGGATTCTGTCGTAGTCTGTGTTGAGGAATCTGATTCTGAACTCACTGAACTCTTTGTTGATGTAATTTCGTCCAACGCAGAAACATCTTTGGAAACTAAAGTTGTTATGTCATCAGTTCCATCCTCTACATCAGAACGATGCTCCACCGACGCTTTATCACTGGGAATTATTGTTGTTGAAAATGCATCTTCTGTAACCTTAGATTCTAAATTCGCAGCTGTTGTTTCGTAAATAGCCGATGATTCAGTCGAATTCAGGAGATTCAACGGTTGAGGTGCAGAAGCGACGAGATTCGACCAGAGCACCAAGAGTGCGATCACCGACAATTCGGTTTTACACCCCATCATAAAGAAGAGAGAACTTCGCGTTCACTTTTTTATAACCGCAAAGTTGGTTCCTCCACCTGTGGCTGTTTCTGCGGAGGGATGAAGATGAACTGACGGATGAAAACGAGAAGAGAGTGAGTTAATAAAAGAGAGGAGAGAATCCGAAATGGTTGGGAAAGCCGGTTCCGCGAGTCTGGTGTCGATGCACTAGTCACGTGAGGTGTATGCTTCGGGGATCAGACCTGACGGTCACTACCTGCTCGTTAATTGTCTTGTTTTCTTTTCACGTGTGTTGTTCTTTTTTTTTTCTTCCTTTCTCTTCCTTCAGTCGTCCGCCTGGCTGGGGTCTTCCCCTTATTCGAACGTTCGTCCACCGAAACAATGGGCTTCTAATCCCATCATTGCCTGTCCTTAACCACTTTTTGGAGAGGCCTTCCAGGGAATAAGTTGAGATGTTCATGACGTTTTCCGCATTCGTTTTGCTAAATAAGCATGTTTGACAACCTTTTTTCATTGCAACATGCATTCTGATTCTCATGTGTTATTAACTAGACTCTCTTGAGAGCCTTGCAAATAGTGTTTAGACTGCTGTTTTTTTTTATTTTCTCTGTATTGATGGATACAACAAAAAGGAAAAATGTGAATCTTATATATGAAGGAAAACCAAAATTGCAGTCAGATCTTTTCTAGACAGAAATGTGACTAAATTATGCTTAGATAAATCAGTTAATAAAATTATAAAATTTTCATTAATTTAAAATAATATACAGTTACATTATAAAAGCAACTGCAAAAATGAAAAATTTCATTCATATATAAGTATTTGTGAAATTACGAAGATAATAAAGAAATAAATGTAAAGGATACACATTAAATAAAAAGATATTGTTATGTTGACATCAGATTCATATAATATGTTAATAAGGAATTCTTCGATTAAATACTTCATATGTTTATATATATATATATATATATATATATATATATATATATATATATATATATATATATAAATATGTTAAAGAACAACTCATTCAATAATCTGTAAGTAATTTGATATAAGCAAAGTAATTAATACAATAACCATAAAATTAACAATAATATATTTGGTATCTATAATTCAAACTGTTCAAAAATTTTAATTTAAATCTTTTAAAAATGAATTAAGTTCTCTAGAATTAAGGAAATTTAATTCGCAATAAATATGCAAAATTTTACACAAAAAGTGCTTTATAATAGCGAAAGGTTTTTCATGTTTTTCCAGTAGAATATTTCGCTGCATTGTAGTTAGCATGATGCTTAATAAACCTTTCTTCGTGAAAAAAGAAACTTAAAATAGCATTCTAAAAATATTATTATAAACTTGTGATTAACCAAATTTACTTAATCAGCGAACAAAATGATACTTATAAATAATAAGGTGTAATTTATATTTGTTATATTTTCTGAATCTAAAATATAATAAAATCCCATTATAAAACCAATGAAAATACTTTCGTAAAATTCATTCTGATCTTCGTTGTAATGAAATATTTTACAACGAATATTTTCTACGTCTAAGCAAATTTATTGATTAAATAAATATACTGTCACTAAAGCTTTAACTAAAATTCGGAAATACTAACAACATTTATTTTATCATCTTATTTCAAATTACACAAATAAATCTATAATCAGAATGAAATATGTGAAATCAACTTAAACAATTCACTAATAGAAATTTCATCTTAATAGAATTTTGATTTACGAGGTTCATAATGACTAAATTATTTTAATGATAAAATAAATGAACTATGAATGAAATTTTAACAGTAAAATAACAAAGATTAATGAATGTTTATTAGATTATTTGATTCAAAATTAAAACAAGCACTGTTGAAATTAAATTTAAGAAACCGACAATGATGTTTTAATAGCTGAAATTTCCTTGAAATGAATTTTTGACTTTTACCATTTTTGATGACTAAATTTTTTGCTATATAGATCAATTCACTATGGTTAAAATGTTTACTAACAGAAAATTGAATAATCAGTAATTGGTGTATCATTTGAATCTAAGTTAAAACCTATTGTAATTAATCTTATGAAATCAACGAAGATTATTTCAAAATTTACTCCAGTAATATTTTATTGAAGATTTTTTTATATTTGATTATTTCTAAGAAAACTCCAATAAGTTTTAATAGCTCTGTGAGATGTTCATTTTACTTTATAATTAAATGGGCACAAGTGCCGTATAATCCATTATTTCAAATTCTGAATTTTTTTGGATCTGAAGAAATGTTACCAAGATGACGTATGCTGACGTGCGCGATAACGTAAATACTAGGGTTACCAAGATAGAATTTTCTGCATAATTCTTATAGGTCTCCATACATATGACGTAATAAAAACTAGGTTGTTTAGCTGCAGATACTGTGGATAGAAAATCCACAGAAAATCGCCAATCTCAGAATTTGGCATCCTGGATTATGCGGCACTTGTGTCAGAATGAAATTCTTAGATTATCAAATTTTTTATACTATTTTTTATTCCATCATCAAAGTTATTTTAATTTTAAAAATCCTTCTCATTTGTTCAAAAAGTTTCCTAAAAATATTTCTAAAAATTCCATTAAAAAACTATTCCCTAAGAACTGTACTGAAATTTCTTCAAAGAAAAGCAAATTGTTTTCTCCATTTTAATTTCATGGTCATTTGAAATTCATAATAATTTTATAAAGATTCTAAAGGATAAAACTGTTTAGCTGTAAAACCTCAAACATCCACTCAAATTTATATCCCTACATACACATTCAATGTCTTTATTTTATATAACAACAACGATGCACAATACATTAAGAACCATTTTTATCTAAAACTGATTTTCTATAATAAAGAAACAATTTTCTTTTCAATAATAATAATAATAGAATTGCAATAAGTCTTTAGTTGCCATGTCTGGTGACTAAAACTACAATACACTGACAAACAATTGGTAATTTTAAACCACGGTCAAGTGACAATATCAAAGCCAAAGATGGCACTAGTTTTAGCAGGACGACCTTTCATTTAATGAAATATTGCGCTAACAACATATCGAATAACAAATCAATGCTTTTTCTCATTAAAAAACCGCAACCTCTAAAAAATATTGATGTAATATATAACTAAATAATAACAATAATTTATTACACCAATTATATTATAAATAATTGCGATCATGTATTGTATACTCTTCCTGATATGTTATTAAATAATCACTTAGTACTTAATATTCAATTAATATAAATAAAAAATAACTTTTTTGCAAAATGATTTAAAAATTTAATCCTACATTCAATAAAAATGATAATACACTACTGGCCATTAAAATTGCTACGACAGGAAAGCGGCACACCACACACGTGAAATTTGCATGAAAGGTAGAACTTGCAGTGATATGCAAATGATTAGATTTTCAGAACATTCATACAAAGCAGACGACAGTAGCGACATCTACAATGTGCATAAAACCAGAGATTTAACAGCAGTTTTCTTATACTCAATTTCCGTTTCAACGTTGTTTTCGGCAAAGAAAGTTGTTGTAATGCCTCGTGTAAGAAGAAGATATGCCTATCAGCACGTGTCTGACTTTGATGGAGGAAGGGTTATAGCCTACCGGGATTGCGGTTTATCGTACCGCAATATTGCTGCTTGCGTTGGTCGAGACCCCAAGACTGTTAGCAGAATATGGAATCGATGGGTTCAGGACAATCATACGGAACGTCATGCAGGATCTCAGTGACCCCCATCACTAACAGCAGAGAAGACAGACATCTTATCTGCATGGTTACAAGGGATCGTACACCACGTCACGAACCCTGAGTCGCGAAATGGAGTCATTTGCAAGACAACAAGTTTCTGCTCGAACAGTTCGATGACGTTTGCAGCAGAATGGATTGTCTGCACGGCGACCATGTCTTCGGCTACCATTGACGCTGCGTCACAGACAGGAGCGCCTTCAATAATGTAATCAGCGATGAACCTGGATGCTGGAATGGCATCATGTCATCTTTACAGATGAATCTCGGTTCTGTATACAGGACCATGATGGCCGCATCCGTGTTTGGAGGCATCATGGAGAACGCGCTTTGCCAGCTTGCATTGGACATCGCTATACTGGCCCAACTGCTGGAGTGATATCATTGGATACACGTCTCGATCACTTCTTGTTCGCATTACCGGCACTTTGAACAGCAACCGTTACATTTCCGATTATGTTAAGTCCCGTGGCTCTGCCCTATCTTTGAGGCCTCCCTAATGCTTTGTTTCAACAGGATAATGCACGACCACATGTTGCCCGTACTGTTCTGAACTTCCTTGATACAGAACAGGTTCGACTGTTACCCTGGCCAGCACGTTTTCCTGATCTGTCACTAATTGAGAACGAGTGGTCAATGGTTGCCGAGCCATTGGCACGCCATCATTCACCATCCACTACTGTCGATGAACTGTGGCATAGTGTTGAACGCATGGACTTAGATCCCCGTACATGCCATACAATCTCTGTTTGACTCCATGCCTAGGCTGCTCTGGGTACTGATTTCTCAAGATCTATTCATCCTAATTTCCTGTAAATCTAATCACTTGTTCTTTCCACTATAATGTATGTGTCCAATAAATATCGTTCTGTTATTTGCATTCCTTCTTGATGTAGCAATTTTAATGGCCAGTAGTGTATTTATTAGAAAAGCATTAAAGATATATAGTAAATCTCTATACCCAATCAATTAAATGTTTAAATTTGAAAATGTATCTAATCATTTCTGATACATGAAATCTGACTAACAACTAAGTGGTCATCATCAAAACGTTCACTTTAACTGCTTAATGTATGATCTCCTGGCTGTGTGCAGCGACATCGCTTGATGTTCCACATTGATTTGCGATATATTCATTTTAATTTGTGTAATCTAGTAGAAATAGCTCTTAAAAGCTGAATCTAATATTGCAATAGATATCAAAAAAAAATAAAACCAATCATGCAATGAAATCGTAGTAAAGTAAATGATCTATTTTTTGATGAATTTGGTATCGAGGAACTAATGCTGTCTTTTCAAAACTTTCACTTCCCATTATGCAAGACATTAAATCATTAGCATTTAATTGGCTATGTTTTGATCAAAACCAAAACATTAGTTGTCTGATTTAGTTTGTATTGAAATATCTACTGATATTAGCCGATAAAGTTTAATGTTAGGGTGGAAGGATAAATTTATTTCATTTATTTGTGAAATCTTAATATTGGATCATCTATTTAAATATAATTACAAATTAAGCTTATTGGCTTATAATCATAAATATTTGTTATTATAAACTAATAAATAAATATATCTATATAAGTATATATGTTCGTATTTATCTATATTATATATATTTTTTAATATTTTATATGAAATCTTTACGATGAAGAAGTGTGATTTTAATAATTTATGCAGTTTCCATTAAACTAAAATTTATTGAATATTTCATTGCACAGAAAGTCCCATTTTAAAAATATATACTATGACAAATTTTCACATAGTCACTCGTTTAATTTGAATGTTCAAATAGGTACTTTAACTAGAAATAATTAATGTCCTTGCTTTCAATTCAAGGGTATGAGGGTTCGATTCACGTCTCATTAATGAACATCAGTAATGGATTAAATTCACTTAAAACTGCATTCCCCATCAAATTACCTCTCTTGTACAAAAATTGACAGCAAAATGCCTAAAATATCAACCAATTTTCAAAGAAGTTTTTGAAGCTTTATTCAATTCAAATTTCTAGACCTCTGTAAATTAACATAATTAAATTTTAACCTGTACTTAGTTTTCTATAAGATTTGAGTAAAAGTTATAACATTTAAATAAAAGTTATAAAATTAAAGTAAAAATTGAATGTACTTTAATAAACATGTGTCAGTCAACTAAGCAATCTAAAATACTGCAAAATATTTAGAAAATTAAAATAGTTCGAAACAGTTTTTGTATTTTAATTCAAGTTAATAAATGTAAAAAGTAAGAATCATTCTATATTTTTTACATTGAATCTAATAATTATAAATCATATTAGGTTATATTAGTGCGACATATTCCTATTTTGGCAAATCAAAGATGCTGAACGCAACCACTTGACTTATTATTTTTTTAAATAATTTTTAAAATTATTAGCCAACAGCGTCGACACCCGATCTGATACTCTTCTTCCTTCCTTCCTTAGAGAAGTGGACAGACAATAGATCTCATGCAAATGACAATGTGCTCTTTGATGTCAAATGGTCTTTTTTAAATAATGGCGATAGGTAGGGTATTTTTGAGATTATCTAGTATAGAATGCAATGCCGATTATATAAAACGATTAGTACAGTTCATTATTGGGGAAATATTTTTACTTGGAACTGTAACGTTGTTCGTATAGTCAACATATCCTACATTAAGACTCAAATGACATGGAAATATTTTGATACCATGAGTGAAACGATGTGCAATGTTATTTGGAGAAAATTATTATGCACATTAAAAGTTAAATAATACCATATTTAAAAGCATAAAAAGATGTTTCAAAAATTGACAAACTTTATTTTTTACTAAACATGCTTGTGTTGTCAATGCTTACTTAAATATTGATTATATTTTCTCCGCGACATATTTTTTAGACATTTTTTTTACAAAAAATAATTTTATATTAAAAATCATACTTTAAATTAGTGTTTCTATAAAAATTAATTTACCCCTCAATTAACAATGATATCAACTGTAGACACGAGGGTCATCTGGAAAGTAAGTTTCCATGGCTCAAATAAAGAAACAAAACATAATTACCTAGAAAGATTTATTGCAAAAGATACAACAATATTTCAGTTATTTCACAACGTAACAACCATTGGAATGGTAGCACTTGTCATACCATGGGTTAAGTTTTTGTATTTCATTATTATAGAAGTCTGACGCCTGAGAATGAAACTAACATGTTACAACTATTAACACGTCTTCGTCTGTGGGGAAGTGACCGGAAGTTCTTCATGTGCAAGAACACATAGAAGTCACTAGAAGCAAGCTCGGGATTATAGGGTGGATGTCAAATACTTCCCAGCTAAACTTTTCCGCCAGTTTATTCTCTTTTCATTCGCTATCTGAGAGCAGGAGTTTTTTGTCATGGAGTGACCAAACACCTGTACTGAGTATCCCACGCCTTTTGTTATTTCTGTCTTAATTCACTATCTGAGGACAAGAATTGTCATGGAGTAACCAAACATCTGTATTGAGTATCCCACGCCTTTTATACTGAATTTCTTTTTTAACTCCCTATCTGAGGGAAAGAGTTGTCATGGAGTAACCAAACACCTGTACTGAGTATCCCACGCCTTTTGTTATTTCTTTCTTAATTCGCTATCTGAGGGCAAGAGTTGTCATGGAGTAACCAAACACCTGTACTGAGTATCCCACGCCTTTTGTTATTTCCGTCTTAATTCGCTATCTGAGGACAAGAATTATCATAGAGTAACCAAACATCTGTATTGAGTATCCCACGCCTTTTGTTCTGAATTTCTATTTTAACTCTCTATCTGAGGGCAAGAGTTGTCATGGAGTAACCAAACACCTGTACTGAGTATCCCACGCCTTTTGTTATTTCTTTCTCAATTTTCTATCTGAGGGCAAGAGTTGTCATGGAGTACCAAACATGTAAGTACCAAGAGTAAGAGTAAGTGCAAGAGTACCAAACACCTATACTGAGTATCCCAAGCAAGATGCACCAAGTACATGCGATATACATGCTTGATAAATCTGTGGTATCAAAAGCATTGTGGTTGGTCAGTGAACAGATACCATGAGTGTAATGGTCTGGAGAAAATTTCCTCTCCCTCCAGATCAATGTCAGAATTGAGAGAGTGGATCTCCTGGTGGTGCCATATATCTGAGGAGTTTAGAGAAAAGTCGTATTTTCACCTTCGTGGTTCTCTGTTTAAACTAAAGACGCACCCCACTGACTCAAATTCACATAGCCAACGGCAGAGCAAACTTGGCTTGTCCAAGTATCATAAGTAACAACATGATCATGTAAGGTAAAAGTTAGCAACGGTTGAACAGCTTAGTATTTTATTAAACACTGTGGAATTATAAACTCTAGTTGTTGTAGAAACCACTATAGAATCGTCATATGGTATTGTTAGTGTACTACTCCTACATCTTGTAATGTTAAAGTTCTTATTTTATGTACTTAATTTGTGCCTGAGTTCATTTTTCTTCTAAATCCCCAACCACCATTGTGGAATTTTGAAGAAACACTTGTGCTACACTTCTTTGGATTGATGAGAGTATAAGCGTTCTAACAGGAAATTCATTTGCTGAAATGAATTTTATTAATGTGATTATTGGGAGAGTAAAAGGAGGTTATAAGTATATCAAGATTTAATGAATTATCAAAGATTGATTATAAAAACCTAAGGATAAATATTTTTGGCATTTGAAAAAGTTACACTATCGAGGAAAATTACTGCATCGTTCCCAATAGTTTATTTTTGAATAAGTAACTTCAACAAATATTTGATACCTGTCCGCATATTGAAACGATAACAAGTCCTCAGACAATAATTTATATGGATTTGCCACTCTAGAACTCCATCTGTCAGTTTATTTCTAAACTATAGCTTCAATAAAGTAGAAAACCATGATAAGCATGATAAACTACAGTAATTTCGTGGAACTGTAATTTTCGACTGTAATATTTCAATAACAATGCTACTGATTAGAATTCTATGGATGGTGTGAATGCTATTTAACATTTAAAATCTTTTTTATAATGAAAATTATATTAATTTTTGTTCAAGAAACTTTTAAAATAGTTAACTAATGCTATTGTGTTTCTTAAAAAATAGACATTTAGAAAAATGCTTATTGTAAAAATAGCTTCATTTATTACTTTTTTTTCATATCTCAAATCAGAAAAACATTTAATTTCAAAAATTTCCTTTACTATAATATTTGCTTTAATACTAATACTTTTTTTTAAGTAATTTATACTTAATTTTGACATAAATTTAATTCATTGCTAGCGCTATATATTCATTTTCCTCATATAAGCAAAAAAACTAATAGCTTTTTGTTTTTAATTAAAAGCAAATTTTATATTAAAATTCTAACTGTGTTATTTTTTTAAATATTTTCAATCTACTATACGTGTATCTGAGACTTGAAATCATAAGAGCAAAAATTGAACACTCATTTCCCTTAAGAAATAGGTTCGATACCAGACCCAGCCAAAGCTTGCAATATCAAAAAAGCTCATGCATGCTCATCTTAAAAATTAAATAAAGTCTGATGTTTGTGTAAGCTGATGTAATGTAATATAATTATAAATGTTAACCCACAGATGACGGTTAGGTGTCAGGTGACAACGATTTAAAATGAGCAGTTATTAAGGTATGTTTAGTGGTTTTGATTGGAGAAATGGTATCAAAACACATATATAAATAAAAAAAAAATATTTTTAAAATTAAACCATATTGCAGGCATCCATGCGTTTATATGTACTAACGTATTTTTTTTATGCTTTACAAATTCTTGAACTGATATACAAATAATTATTTTTAATTCTCTAAATATATCATTTCTATAAAATCTGTATAAAACTGTGTAAGAGTTATTATTATATAGCATTTCTAATAAACCTCATAAATTAAAAAATTATTCAAAACATCATATCAATACCTTTGAATATTTATATATTTCGCAGAAGTACATTAATTGCACTGTCTCTTCAGGGCATATGAACTTTCTCGGTATGTTTGAAGGTCACAAGTGTTGCTTGGGGACAGGGAAACCTTCTTCCGACCATTAAATATTTAGATTTTGAGAGAACATTTTGACAGTGATTACTCCCTTCTATAATTATGCATCTTGTCGCAAACTCTATATTGGTTAGGATAAAGCTATATTTAGACGCATATCAAAAACCGATCTGCATGTACAAGATGGATAATCTTATTATTAATGATACAGATGAAAGTTATTAATAATATTTCACAATCTGTATGCCAAAAATTTCTAAATATAAAATAAAAGAAAATTATGCTGAAAGATCGAAAATTACTTTATGCAAACTTCACTGCAAGAAAATCTGAGGTGGAACCTATTTGAATCCAACTCTTCGCCAAGTGTAATAAAACTGAGAAAAAAAAAATTTGATCCATGACCAAGCTGATAATTTTCAGAAAAGGTTATTTTAAAACTTTTATGAATGTTTAATAGTTTGTAAAATAATTCTA
Source organism: Latrodectus hesperus (assembly GCA_037975125.1). Lineage (NCBI taxonomy): Eukaryota > Metazoa > Arthropoda > Arachnida > Araneae > Theridiidae > Latrodectus > Latrodectus hesperus. The sequence goes on along the minus strand of CM075858.1, from coordinate 75,419,151 downwards.
TAAGTGTTTTAAACGTAAATTAATAAAATAGAAAATTCTAAATCATCTTGCCGATTAAAACTAACCATAAAGTAGATATTTTGTCTCGTCTTTTCCATTTTGCTTTTTCTTCTGTTCTATTGTCAACGTGTTAATGGCTTGTACCTAAGGAAAATGGCTTCTCAAGCTGATTCTTGGGTCTTTCCATAAGAAATCGTTTTATTATAAGAAACGGAACTTACATAATATATATATATATATATATATATATTTATTTATTTATATATATATATATATATATATTTATTTATTTATATATATATATATATATATATATATATATATATATATATATATATATATATATATATATATATATATATATATATATATATATATTTATTTATATATATATATATATATATATATATATATATATATATATATATATATATATATATATATATATATTATTCCAACGACATAGTATATATTTTATATATTATTTTATTCCAACGAGTTGAAGCCATAGTATTTTTTTGATATGGGTGTCATGTGCAAATCAGTTAGACGATTCTTAAGAGCATTTGGCTCAAAGCGATTTAAAACGATTTCTAGAATAATGGTTTTGGATACTCGTGGCATTCAATGTTTTAAACGCAAAATGCTCATCAAATGAAAAATCACAAAAACAGAGAGGGAATTAGAGAAGTTGTACGGATTTAAAGAGAACGTGAAATGACGCAAGAGATGTTGGTGAGCCTGAGAGCCAGGCAAGAAAACTTGAATCGGTCAAAGGCACAAGTTAGAAAATATAACAATTTAAGGAAATCTTGGACTATAAAGATTTGAAAATTTGAAAAGTAATTATTTAAAACAACAGGTAATTTTCATGATTTTAAAAACTTTTACAAATGAAAAAATTATAATTAAAAAATACTTCTTAAAATTACTCATGATAATTATAAATGGATTTTTTTCTCATCACCGACGACACTCAGACTTTCGAGGGTGAACTTCGCCTTGTTTGTTGCCGCTCGAGGAATACAATTTATAAGGCAGGCAGCGAATTCGTCGACAAATTGGATTTGCGAAGCCGTCTGAGTACGATGTCTTAATTAATTGCATGTTACGTAGATTAAACGTTATCTGACGTCATGGATATTTTAAATATAATGGATATTTTAAATATAAATATAATGGCGTAGTAATATAATAAAATGGCGTAATAATGAGCTTAACTGGAACGAAAAAACTAACCACTTTATGTTTAAAAATATTGTATTATAAATAAAAATATATAACTCATTTACATATTACGTATTTTTTGCGCATACTTTTAAATATCGTGTTTGACACAACTATTGCCAAGCGTATTTTTCTATAGGTCATTGGCATTATACAGTATCGTCAAGTAGTGTCGAAATAAGATTAAACCTAAATTCGAAAATTAATAATAATTTTCCAAAAATGATTTAAAAACAAAATATTTTATTTTTTTACAATAATATATTATATTATTTCTATTGAATTGAAACAATTTCACTAAGTCAATTCCTTTATTTCAATAGTCAAGAGACGATGTCAACTTGGTATGCATTGTGTTTCACTATTTCTAACCTCCAAAAATCCCATAAGTGAAGTTTTAACTTATTATAACTAATTAATTTGCTTCATCCCTTATGGAATTATTTTCAATAAGGAACTGATTTAATTAGTTTTGGATTTTATCATTTTAATTAGCACTTTTTTGTTGACCTTTGTTTGGATGCTAATAGTTATTTAATTTTTACATTGTTTTTATTAAGTTCTGGTTTTTGGCTTAGGACGCTGGTTTGTTTTTGGTTTTGGAATTTTGACTTTTAAGGAAACATGTTGTAATTTAATAATTAGGTAGTTACATCCAAATCATCCAGATATATTCTATATAAAGGTATTGGCATAATCTATCAGTTAATTTGAGAATTAAACTTTTGATACAATATTTAAATACTTTTTATGACAGCCTAAACATAAAATATTTTTGTAAAAAAGCGATTTCTACATTGCTAGATTTATTACAAATCAAACTCATTCAGTAGAATATATTCTTGAAATAGTTCAAAGAATTTAAATGAAAGTACAAATATACAGCCAATAATATCAGTGGTTAAAAAACTTTTATGTTGTTATTACTTATGACACTCGAACAAGCCAAGCTCGCTATCCGACGGCTATGCGAAATTAAATCATAAGGGTGCGTCTTTCCTATAATTAGAGCACCACGTGTTCTAAGACTCCTCCAATAGATGGCACCACCATTGGATCCACTCTCTCAATTTTGACTGATCTGGAGAAAAATCTGGAAAGAAATTTTCTACAGACTATTACACCCATGGTAACTGCTCAACAACACCGTAAGTGAAAAAATCACAACTCTTCTTGAATCTTGGTGTCATTTAAAATAACACTAAATAAGAAAATTTGAAATGAACACAACCATAAAATAGATTATAGCTGAGAAATGTTGAAATGTTTTTGTGTTCATAAATTTAAATATAAGTCATTAAAAATCAATACGTGCAATTTAATTACTTTTTTCTGAGAATGAATTTGGTATGGAATTGTACATACACCGTGATACAAGAATATGACCACAATAAAGAACTAAATGCAGCAAAAATATTAAATTTTACTCATGTAGCAAAGCTATTTTTTTTGCAAATTTTATTTTGTTTTACACAATAAAAGTAAAAATTTTTCAAATGCCAAACTTTAGTAATATTTTACAAATATTTTACTTAATTAACAATTTCGAAAAAAAAATGTATTTCAAATGATTATTTATTGCCAAAATTTTAAATAAATCCAAATTTTAAAAAAATAATAACAAATCATTATCTAAACTAAAATGTGTAACCAGTCAATTACTCCAGTCAATTCTCTTTGTTTCCAATTGGTTTATTGTAGATATATGTTCATCATATTTTAATCCTGATATATCTGCAGCATTTACACCAATAATACATGCACTTTTTTCCACTTTGCTAATCATACTAAAATAATTATAATGCTCGATTGTATATTAATGCTGAACATATCTATGAGAAAATGTACACATCTTCCATAAACACGGGGCCAACATGTCTTCAGAATAATTAACACTCAGGTCTCTTCAATTTAATAGTACGTGGGTTCAAATCTCACCTTAGGCATGGATTCTTACAATGATTAGAAATTCACTTTTAAATCACATTTTTACAAATTTTAAATTAAAAGATCCAATAAGGCCTGAACTTAGGACTAATTATCACTAACTGGCAAAAAATGACTACTGAGTGACGAATTCAAAATTTATAATTACAATGTTATTGAAGTGTTATGATTTAAATAGGAAATGCTGTAAACTAGAAAAGCCTAGTAAATTTAAAATATTTTTGGACAAAATTCATAATATCTTTAATTTATGAGAAAACGTTTGACCTCTTTAGACTCTTTTGTTGTTTATGAATGAAATGAAAAAAATCTATAACTGCTCTTGTGGCCCACCTAATATTACATAAACATTTATTAAAGTGAAAATTTAGATAAAAATTTTGAAAAACATTTCCCACTAATTTGGTTCTTATGTCATTTTTCGACACGCGCACTTTTAATCTTGAAACTTAGAACTGTTACTTTTCACTGGATTAGAATAAGAAATTGCTGAATGCAACAAACAAAATATAACCAATTTCAACTTCTTACTACAACGTTCATAAAATAATAACAATATGCTTATAATTATAAAGTGAAATTTCGTTATAACTGTATATTACTGTTTCTTTCCTTCTTTTTCAACTGCTTTACGCTTGTTGTTTCCCAAAAATTGGTTCGTCAAATAGATTTAAGCTTGTTAAATTGAATAATATTTTAAATACTTATTTGTTTTTGAACAATTTAGTAAAACATAATTTGGAGTTATAAATGTATAGTAAATAAGTTATCTAGAACGTTAATAATTAACTGCTTATTTTTATTTGTTGGCTTCAAATTAAATTAGGAGACGATAATTAATTGGATGTAATTTATATTTTTCTATTTCCGTACCCCTCTATATGCAAAGCGATTATGATTTTAATTGACATTCAATGCATACAGAGAAAATTTTCTCATTATATAACATTGATGAATTTAAGCAATGATACCAGAAATATGTTTGCTTTATATTTAATTCATTTTTATTTATTTCTGTCAATTATAGTTAAAATATGCACGAACATTGTGCAAATGATAATAGCTTAGTGACAATATTTGGTTACCTTTTAAAGAAAAAATAAAAAAATACAAACAAATACAGATTTCCTTGATTTCCCCCCCCAAAAGAAGTAATTAATGCAACAAGTGAATTTAAGAAGGCAAACATTACTTATATACAAAATTTTATCATCAAGAGACCAAAAGCATATATTTTTGAATTAAAAAATAAACAATTTATTAAATTTGATTGAAAAACATATAAATAAATATATCCTGTTAATGCTAATCTTTGTTAGAGTTCTAAAATATTTTTATCGTGAAACAGAATGTCATAAAAATTATTTACGTGCTAATGATTAATTATTGACACGTTTTCTTTTTTATATTGAAACCTTCCTTTTGGTATATTCTGAAAAAGAAATTTGAATTTATTGTAATTGAGTAAAATTTTAAATAATAATTCAAAATAATAATTTTATTTTAAAAGAACATATCATCCTACAAAACATTATTAAATTGTCAGAGACATTCAAAATTTTTGTAGTAACTTTTTCAAAAAAAAAATAATACAGATGTTATTTGTCACTCTAAGCTAATTCAACATGGGCTAATTGAAATATGACTTTTTAGTGGATTTGAGACCATTAGAGATATCCGTGATAGAGGTGAATTATAGGACTGCCATTCAGTTGTCCACTTAGTGAACAACATAGTATTAATTATCATCTTTCACAATACGTAACAAGTGAAATCTTGATTTTATGTGATGTTTCATACCCTGTAAAAGCATACTAATAATTAAAGAAATTAAAAATTAATTAACAAATAATGATCTGCATATAAATAGCTTATTGCAAAGAAAAACTCTCTGTCCTAACTGTTTACTTTCATGTTCATATACATGTTAATGAAACTATGAAAATGAACATATTAATGAAACTATTTACTAAAATAATTTCATTAATATGTATATTTCTTTTGCTAACTTTTCATATTTTGTTATTGTTTTAATTTTCATAATAATGTTATTATATGCTTATTCAATAATGAGATTTGTAATTTCTTACAATTGTTTCTTTGCTTTAACCTAAAAATAAACAATTACTACATTAAGTTTTTTTTTTGAGAAAATTTCAAAGGAAAATTTGTACGGAATACTCAAATAAATTATTTGTTTGGACATTAATTATTAATAAGCTTTTGTTGATAATAATAGAGAACTATTTCTAACATATTATAAATATATAAATATTTTATTTCTAATTAGCATCATGTTTTTAATGCTCATGCCCAAATACTTTTCAAATTGTAATCATTAATACCACTGGGAATGCACATTTATTAATGGGAGTGAAAGCTAAAAAATCTTGTACTCCTATTTTCATTAAATATCTTACAATCATAAATTTATTTTTAATCAAACATATTTCTTATGATAATTTAACACGTGAAATCCATTTTCAACAACAATTTTTCGAATAAAAATCGCATGAAAATTATATAAGTTCATGTGCATTTATGTGTCTTATAAAGAGAAAGATCATTTTTGTTAGCACAGATATACAAGTTGAAAAACTTGAAAATTGATGTACAGGATCTCATGATTTTAAATTATTAAAAAAAGATAATGTTAAAGTAGTGTAGTTTAAGGAATTTAAATGTAATTAGGAGGTTTGGGTTTTTTTAAGGAGATTAAGGTCATTTATTTACTTAAAAACCCAAAATCTGTTGATTTGAAATCTAGAATGCTTAAAATTCTGCAGATGATATGGTTTGACCTAAAGAATTAGCATCAACAAAATCGAAATACAAAAGTTTCCATTAAAATTAAATTTCAGTTTACAACATATTTTATCTGTGTTTAATAATACAGATTATAATCGATAAATTCGAACAGCAAATAAGTAAGTAATGTATCTCTTTCCTATAAATAATCAGGTACATTATGATTATCATAATCAGGAACAAATTTCCCTTGAACTGTCTTTCCAGGGTCACGATGATAAAAGACAAATCAGCACACATTACTCCATCCATCTTACCTCATCGTATGACACCTTTCAGAATGATTTCTGGCACCTGACAATGTTAAGACAGCTTCTACGTAGTGTTGATTAAGTAACTAATCCTTGTAATTGGTTAACTGCATCCGTAACTCATTCAGTATGCAAGGAGTGAAATGAGATGAATGACTTCGGATAAACAATGGTACAAGCGCTTGTGTAATCTATCCGATAGTCCCATTGAGCTAATCTTGGGTGAATCTTTCCGCTGGTATGGTGTCATTTGCATAAACTCACGAGAAAGGACCGTAGATTTGTGCTTCCGCTTTTCCAGTGCTACTTGTAAGCATTTGTCTTTTGAAAATTATTTCGAATGCTGATATCATTGCAGTGAAAGTAAGCGATGGAAGTGATTAGTTTGATCGAAATTCGTCTCTTTATTACTTAACCAGAACAGTTCAATGAATTTTTAAGTGATTCTTGGACGACATTCTTTAAATATTTCATATCAATATATTTTGCTGCCAAATCATTTCATTAATTTTTTGCTTTATATATTGTATGACAAAATACCCTCGTTTTAATTATTATATTAAGAACTACTGTCAAAAAATTACAGCAATTTTTTTATATAATAATAGAAATTAATGTTTTTTTAATTATTTCCATTGTAGTATATTTGATACATAATCATAATATTTTTTACCGTACATCATGTTTTACTGCGTAATATATAGAATTCATTTTGGTAAGCATAATTAATATTATTTGCCGAAACAATTCAATCATATTTTTAAATCAATATTCAATTTTTGTTTCGAATTATTAATATTGTAAGATTTTAGGCAAATTTTATTATAAGATAAATAAAAATTATAAATAAAATTATATATATATATATATATATATATATATATATATATATATATATATATATATATATATATATATATATATATATATATATATATATATATATATATATATATATATATATATATATATATAAAGAGAGAGAGAGAGAAAAGAGGGAGAGAATTTTTTATTTTTATTGATTTTTAAAAATTATAATATATTTCTAGACAGTAAAAAGAAATTTAATAAACTATAACTCAAAAATATTGTTTATTAATTATTTTCATATCTTCATATATTATAAATGAATTACTTTTATACACTTTATTATTTTTTATAATTTTATAATCAATGTATATACCTTTTTATAATCAATGTTATAGCTAACCAAGACAATTCAATTACATTTTTGAATAGATTATTGAGATTTCTTTTAGTTTTCACCAAGCAGGACGTATCTGTAGAATTATTTTATCAATTTTTACTTCATTATTTTTCTTCAACATATTGTATAACGTGTAGAATTTCATCTTAATGACAAGAATATCAGCCAAAATACTTCATTATTATTTTTTAATGATTATCATTAGCAATATTTTCCACTTATTCGACATTATACTTTTGCATATTATTTTTTAAAATAACATGATAAAATAATGAATTAAGATTTCCTTTTTATTCGCAAATTTAATAAATAACATCTTTTGATAAATTATGCAATGTATTTTAAAATAATGTTTTAAATTTCTTTTTTTTCTTTTTTAAAATTTGTTCCATTTATATATATTTTTTTGCTTACTGATCAACTTAACTTTAATTAAATACTATATCGTATAATATAGAAAAGTAATTTAAAAATTATAGTTCATATTTTAATTTACAGAAAACGTTCTATAATAGTTTAAAATGACTTTTGAAAATTAATTTTTTGTAATATTTCATATAATACTTTCAGAATAAAATTACCAGATTATTTTATGTAATATATTATACAAGAAAGAGATTCCATTTTAATAATTATATAAAAATTATTGAGTTAATTCAATGATTATTAATATAATATAAGAGAATTTTTTTTCAGTTCGTAATATATCTTACTGTATAGTTTTATTATTCCATACATTATTATTTTTATTACATACATTCTGTAAGATGTGGAGTTCATTTTAATAATTTTACTTAATGATTTATTTGGCTGAAATATTTTTCAATAACATTAAAACATAAGTATTTTTTTCACATTAAGAAATTCATTTTGAATTATGCTGTTAATTTCATAGACAGTCTTACTACTTTTTCAAGTAATTCATTGTAAAATAAAACGTGATCTGATTTTAAGTTTTTTTTTCAATAATATATTTTGTTAAATAACTCAGTGACTTTCAAAATGATCTTAGAAATTATTCTTTAATTAATTACACCCTCATATTTTTTTGTTTTATAAGCTATTTTTCAAAGAAGATTTTGCATATAAGATAGAAGAATTATTTTAATAATTTTATTTGACATTGCAATTTGTCAAAATTATTCAACGATATTATTTAAATAATTTCTTAAATTAACCTATTTTTAATTATTTGTATGATAACATTTTTACTACTTAATCTTCTAATTATACTTTTATACGATGTTCTGCATAATATGCATTTTTCATTTTAATAACTATATTTATTAATATAATTTACCAATTGAATAGTTCCATGATTTTTTTCAAATACATTTTCTATTTTTTTATGAGATCATTATAACATTACATTTTTTTGCAGTCAGATTACTTCTAGTTACATTTTTACTAAATATCTTGAAGAGTGTTTTAAGAAACAAATTTGTGAGAATTGTTTGCTAATTTTTATGAATGAATTTTAGATATTTTTCTCTAAATTATTTTCGCAATTTAATATCCTTTCTATTTTTTATATATGTTGTATACTGTTTAACGTTAAGAGTTTGATATCACAAGATTTGATTGAATTTATGTAGAAATAAAACAAGTTTTTCATTGTAATAGAAAAGTTAATAAAGTCAAATTTTAATTCATGAATTCTCAATTAATGCGCTTTTTTCTTTAAAAAAATTATTGAATAAAAATGTAATTTTCTATATTTTTTACGGTAAATTATAGTGGACTATACTAAGATGATTTTTTTTTAAAAAATAAGAATAAAATTGAAATAACCTTAATTTTAGTTTAAAAATCATTTTAATTAATATAAAAATAATAGTCAATTTATTATAAGTCAGTATCTAACATTGCGAAAATTAAGGACATCTTTTCTATGGATTAAATAGTCATATCTCGGATGTTTTGTTAGCTATAAAAGTAATTATCTTCATCCGCCATATATTTATTTCTGGTAAAATCACAATGGTAAAATAAAAAACGTTTCATGGTTATTATAAACATGTCATGTAAAACATTTATCAAATGGTATCCTTGTGTTTATCAATAAAAGACATCAAAATATTAAAACAATGTTTAATGTTTCATAAAAGTGTTGATATAAATTACCTTTTATTTCTCTGTAAACATAGAAAAAACGTAAAACGCAAAACGATTTGTATGTTAAAATTTACGAGGTAATTTCTTTTTGGATGATCATCTATAACTGTTGGCAAACGTTTTATTGTTTTGTTTCTAGTTTTTTTATTACACTATCCACAACTATTCAATAAGAATTTCCGTGGAACAAGACGACTCAAGCTTGAACTCCTAAAGACGATAATAATGGTCAGGCATGCCTCTTACTTTCAACGCTTGTCCAGCGGACACAGATTGGGTCTGTCCATGGCCCCGAAACCAAGCAACCGTTTCTTGATAGATTACCACGGGAGATCTATGTTAATGCGGAAAAGGGGAAGCATTTTGTGTTCTGTCCAATGTCCAAGAAGAAAGAATGGGACAACACGCTGGTTGTAAGAGATAATCTCAACCGGAAACCGCTCGGTGATTAATTGTAAGATAGAAATTCGAAGGAATTTTTTTCCCTGTGACGGTGGAATTTCATTTCTAGTTATCTTTAAAAAGAAGCGATATTTTTTCAATTGGATGTGGGCGTAGAGTTGAAATCAATAGTGACCATTGTTACTGCGACAGTATACAGACAATTGAATGTTTCTCTTTAATTGCAATTAACAATGTAAACTCCCCGACTTCTTCATAATGTAAAAGATATGGATAGTATACATGCATAAAAAATGCATTTGATTACGAATAAATTGTAGGAATTCAATTAAAAACAAAAACAATGCAAAAGATAAGAATATTCAGTGAATGTTAAGTTTTCATCCATGCTACTGTTCTTGATTTTACCTTAAAATTTCCTAAATTGGGGTAATAACATCATTTAAAATACGCACCTATTCCTAAAATGCAAAAAAGAAAGAAATAAATAAAAACTTAAAACATATGACTAAATTTTATTTTTATATTTTTATTTTTTCCAAAATTTGACTAGAAAAATAAATAAAAAGTAGTTTTTACATATAAATAATTTTATATAATAAAATAAACAAACCTAAAAATTTTGAGCAACAACATATGAATACTGAAATAGTCGTTCTTTTTTTAGAAAAATTAGGTATAAATAAAACAAAATAAAAATAAAACTGTGAATAAGAAAGTAGCACAATATTACAAAAAAAATATTTTAGATAAATTTAATACCAAATGAATTTCAGAAATATTTGTACAACATTAATATATATTAATTTCTGTCAGTATAATATTACAATATTTTGATAAAAAAAACAACTTTACTCTACGAATTAAAATTCCTCAAACGTCATTGACAATTTTTTTAATTCACTTCAATTCAATTTTTAATTCACTTCAAGCTTCATTGTGTTTTTAATATTTCAGAATCATAAAAAATTATATAATATTTTTATAAATATATATTTAAATAAGTATACGTATATAGATAATTGTATTTTTCCCAAATATTTATATATATTTATATATTAAAATATATGTTGGAATTACATATATAAAAAGAATTTCATAAGAAGTAAAATTTATAACAATATGAACAGTTAATACATAAATAGCCATGAATAATTTAATAAAAAATTTGCTGTATATTTAAAATGTGCTCCGTAGCTTCTATTGGATAAAGTGTTATTTTATTATTTTTAATGCAAAAAAAAGTTATTTTATATGCAAAGAGATATTATTTTTTAAATACATAATTGAGGCTATATAAATTAATATGAAAAATACAATTTTCTTGCTGATGTCAGGGAAATAGATTTGTCCGTTATATTGTAGCCAATTTTTTATACATTAAAATCAAACTTCAATTAAGTAAATAATGATTTTAAATAAGTAAAAAAACTAATTACAATTTAACAATTTAAACAAGTAAAATAATTTTGGAATACTATAATTTTTATTTTTAAATAAACTTATATTTTTAAGAACCCAAAATTTTCCTCTTACACATATTTTGAAAATTAACTATTTTCATATTAAATTACTTTTAAAAGTTTAGTATTATTTAGCAGTTTTTCATTGAGAGTGTTTTAATTTTATTAACTATTTACTTATCTTTATTTGGTAAAAATAATTTATATAATTCAAAAAGAAATGAATTCACTAAATTTTCCTACTAAATTAACAATAAATGCGCCTGTTTTAACTAATACAAAGTACTTAAAATTTGAGTTTTAATTTCATGAAAAAAAATTAAATTAAATTACGCCAAAAAAGTCTGAATTTATCAATTAGAGAAATTGAAAGTTAATTCCTCTTTTATAAAAACTTAAAAAAAGTAGCTTTCACCAATCGAAAGTATACACACTCTAAATTCTAACACAATGAAAGCATCAATCATTTTCTTAAAGAGAATCTTCTTCAAAAGTGGTGAGGGCGTGAAGAAGCAGAAAAAAAAGCTTTTTTCATTCCATGCTGGCCCCAATTCGTAACTAGGTAAAAAGATCGTCTGCAGTCCCAGGAAGAGAATCTTTCTTGGTGTGCAAAACATGTCGAATAAGTAAAAACTCTTTCTTTTGGACAATGCTTTTTTTTATTTGTTCCTCTCTCAAAGCTATTCAGACATTGCCAAATATGTGGGTCAAATGTGGATTTTGGTCTTATTCTCCATACCCTGCCCATAATTCGCTAACTTTCCTTTTCATGCCGCTTCCATTTGCTTGTGGTTGAAATTAAATGCGTTTTTCTGCAACATTGGGATCGAAATTGTTCGATTAATCTTCATTTATGAATCTCTTTTGTTGTTTAATCTGAATAAAACTAAAATCTTTATTGTAGGTAACTTATTTAAAAAAATTTCAGCTTAGGTAAAAGACGTTACTTACAAATTAAATTTGATAATAGTATAAATACAGAAAGTTTCACTTATAACGTATGTAATAGCATCTAATATTTTTATCATAAGGTCTTTTTATTAAAAATAATAGATTTATCAAAAAAATTTAATTGCAATTTGTCGTTTCAAAGAAATTTATTAAATCAAATAATTGTGGAATGAACAAGGACCATCAAGTTCAGAGGAGATTCGTAGATCATATAACTCAAATAACGAAGATATGTCTAAAATATCAAACTTTCTTCTGATGTTATATATAAAAATATTTCCTTTAACTGCTGCAAATTTTTACCAAATTTAAAATTGAAGAAATATTAAAGTTAATGCTAGTTACGAACAATTTCAAAATAAATTAGCAATAAGCAAATTAATAGGTTTCTTAATTTATGAAATATCTTAGCAAAAAGTCACTCTGTTTTAGAATTATTTGAATAAAAGTAGTCATATTTAGATATGATGAGATAATTAGATTAGATCTACTTATTTATACTCAGATGTATGACACATGATAGAGATTCCATATCTGTATTTAAAGGAATTTTATTAAAAATGTTTTACTTATATGGATTTAATACCAATCACGGAAAATTAGTTAAATTCGTAAATAAAATATAAAATGTAAACTTAATCAGTACTTTAAAGCATGCGCTATATCAATATTTTCTATTGCATTAAATAACAATAACATGCTTTCATATCCCGTATTTTTTTAATAAAATGTGCTTAAAGAAATATGTTTGCATTTACCAGCTTACCAGTTTTTAGCCGTTGCTACATATGAGAAGACTGTAACTTCGGCATGCAGTCGGCAGTATTTGCAATATATTGTAGAAGTCTCAGTCTCAAACTTATCCTTGTTGAAGTACCAGAATTGTAATAATTTGCTTTGAGTGAAATGTAAAGAACTGAACTTAATAGCTTATCCTTTGCTACGTGTGACAAGACAGTCATGTTTAGCATGCAGTCCGCAATATTTTGTAGACTAGGAATTCTCAAACTTGGCCTAGTTGAAGTACCAGAATTGTAATAAATTACTTTGAGTGAAACGAAAAGAGCTGAGCTTAACATCTTAGCTGCTGTTAAATATGACAAGACTGTCATATCTGGCATGAAATTGCCAATATTTGCAATACAGTGAACACTAGGGATTATCAAATATCTATTAGTTGAAATACCGGAATTGTGATAAATAGTTAAAAATCCATCTTTATACAAAAATATTGAATTGCAAAAGGAATGAGAATATTCATCGACATCATACTTAAATTGAGATTCTCATTACTTATCTGTACCTAAAATTCTAAGGAATTAAAACATATATTTTAAACATATTTTTACATTTCATGTCAGAACAACGCTGAATAATTATCAAATACTTCCATACGACATAAATTTCATGATTACTGTTTTAAATTTTATTTTTACCCTCGAGTTTCAATGACATGTACTGTGAGGTAATGCAGAATTAATATACGTAATTAGTGAGTATGTAATTCGGAGGATGTTCTTTTGATTCAAAAACTACCTTATTTTAAATCAAAATTTCTTGATTTTAACGTAGTGATGATTAACACATTAAGGGAGACCAAATATTTTATAAAGATTACAAACAGTATTCATATATATACTTCCAATTTAATCATGTGTCAGTAATTTATTTCAAATAACCTAAATTTTATAATTACATTTTCTAGTCTTGACAATCTAACTTCATAACAATGAAATATGTTGTGGAACGAATAAAAAAATTAGTTTCTTCCTAGTAATCCATTAATTTCGGTTTCAGCGGCTGCAGATAAAAGCATATGATTCTGATTTATGGAGATTGCAAAAGCGGATGAGATTGTGTTTGTTGATTTTAATTAAAAATTAAAAAATAAAAATGGAACTTAAATTTTTAACACCTATTTATCAAAATATTTTCATGAAAACAAATATTGATATCCTGACGATATTATTGAATAGAAGCTGATCCGTTAACACTTTAGCCTTCAATTAAACAGCGCCTTGTACTTTCGTAATTTATTGGAATGCATTTTAAACTATAAATTTTAAATGAAAAAGTTCTCCCTTATAAAAAGTAACCATAAAACGAAAAACGAACCTCAATTTCTGTTACACTTTTAACATCAATTAAATGCTAGTAGATAATACTTTATGAGCTGGTTTTATGAAACATAAGATTGACTGTGGAAAATAATTAATGGATATTTTTCTACTGAATGTTTTTAAGTACAAAAGACTGTCTTAAGGAATTTAGTCTCGGAACCAGATAGGTATTTTAAAGTGGACTCTGAATTATTACAAACATGCTGGGTGGGATTTGAAATTAGCAGTTGTTGAAAGATTTGCGATTTACCGCCGTAAATGCTTTGTACAGAAATGCATTCCAGACCAAGGATTCAGTTAATATAGTCTACATTTCTGTGGAAAGAAAGGCTTTTTTAGAAATGTTTTAGGAAGATGAGTTAGGATCGTAACATTCAACCAGGAATAGTTTGGTAATATCCTCCATATGGAAGGAATATAGTTAAGGAAACTTCGACTTCGAAATCAATCTAAAGTTGTTTTATAATAATATATAAAGTTTGATTAAATTATTTCTTATATACACTTTATTAAAAGAAATGTTCAATTGATTTTCCCCAAAAAATATTCATCAAAAATGAGAATTTTTTGTTAAAGGATAGTATCTTACCAAAAAATCTCAACAGTTGAGTAGCTAAGTTAGGTTAACTTTTTTTTTCTTATTTTGTAGGTAAGGTAAATTTATTAAGAACCAAAGAATTAGAAGTGGATCCTTATCACTGTAAACAGCAATATTACATGAAGTTGAACGCACGAACTGTTGATCTGTATGATCAAATCAAACGCCATTCATTTACTGGATCAAAAGAAATATCGTAAATAAATAAAACTAGTTTATTTTCTGGTTTATGTTTTGATCAGCTCATGCATCAAAATTCTAATTAAATCATTTTAGAATATATTAATGAAGAAAGTAATATCCTTAGATGCTGTATAAAATATTGATATATTTTTCTTAAGAAACATATAAGCATAACCATCTAACGAATTCCAGTATTTTGAAATTTAAATGGAATTCCAAATCATTACAAACAGCACTCACCAAGGAGGAAGTTAAACTACCAAGAACTGAACAGTAAACCGAGTGTTAATCATTCTGTTGCCAGTTAGAATAAATAAAAAATAAAATAAAATTACTTTATTTCCTAACTAATTATCTTTGAAACGAATGCCTTCTTTTAGGTCGAGTTTAATAATTGAGCAATGACCTTTAAACAAAATATAAAACAGGTCAGAAATTGACAGAAATTTCTTTTCAAAAATATTTCCTTATAACCATTTTACAGTCATTCTCCAATGATTTTCAATTTAAACGATTTCCGAATCACAACAGCTATTTACGAGAAGAGAGATAGAACTACGAATAGTTAAACTATGTCTCGAATGCTAACCATTCATCTGTCATTTTAAACAGTAAAGAAGAAAAATTAAAAGTACCTTAAAAACAAAGGTTACCATTACTTATTTAGAGCATAAATATTCTTTAAATCAAGGACTGAATCAAGATGTTATCTAATTAGCTTTTGAATAAAAGACTTCTTTTAGAATGTATTGAATAACCGAGCAATGACATTCGGACACGCTATGGAATATGACATTTGCGAAAATGCTTCCCTCAAGAATGATGTAGTTTCTCGTCTGATTATCACAGTATCTTACGTCTTCGTGATTACAGTCTCTGTAGACAATTACAGAGGTCTTGAAGTAAGAAAATATATAAACTACTTTCACAAATGGAGTGTAGGAAAACTGTCACTTCAGCGTTCTAAAATGACACCAATGAAAACACGCAATACAGAGCGAAAAATAGAATTACAGTCATTACGGTTTTTCGCTTGTGTATTTTGATAAATAAGAGTAGAATGACTATTCTCAAATGTCAGAACGATCTCCTTTTGTGTAGTTGCAAATTTTAGTTATTATTCCGGATAAAAAATCTATCTCAGTCTATATATTTTTTTTTTTTTTTTACAGCTTGAATATGCCAAATTTAATAGGGCTTTAAATGAAGAAGTCGATAACATAAAATCAAACTCATATTATCTGCCGTAGAGAACTATCCCTGAGAATCTGAGATCTAGGACAATATTTAGCGACAATTTATTGTAATGTTGTGTCAGTCAAGGAAAAATGCTGATATGTTCATATTGGCATTGGCATCAAATTTCCAAAGGAATTCGACTAAGATACATGATTCCATAACAAGTTACTGAATATGAGTATTATATGATTATTTAATACCATGCTCTTATTTTTAAAATATATTTTTATGTCCTTTCAGTTACTTCTTTGGCACGGGAATTTGTATTCCTTCAGAATCTACTTTAAGCTGTAAGCTTTGATCAGAATTATTATATACTATATGTTAAAAGATGCTAATTATTCTTCATTGCATATCAATAAATAAGATTATGGTATATTAAATTGATTGAAGTTGCAAAACATATATAAACAAAATACTTTACATATAAACTTTCAAGTGATTTCTGTTTTCAATTTAATAACAATGCTTTTGGAAATTTATTATTTTTCCAGTCTGCCTGTAACTGCCTTCTAAATATTTTTCTCTGTATATTAACAAGCAAAACTATTGAAACTTAAAGTTACTAATTTTTCGGGAAAAGATACTAATATCTATCTATACTATGAACTCTCTGGCACGACACCCTATGTAGGCAAAGTCCTAGAGGGCCCATCTCATTTTTCCTGAACAAGAGGACCTGGGATGCGAAGCAGATGTTCCGATTATGGGGTCAGTCTAACATGAAGCCCATAGTGTTTAATTCTTCCAATGATGCTTGGTACTCAGTTTATTGGCCCACTGAAGAGATGAAAGGCTTAGTCAACTTTCTACAACTCGAGTATCGAACCTCGCACCTGTGCCTTAGGAGCCTGAAACGCTACCACTAAGCCACCGGGCTACTTTAACGTTTTCAACCGTTCGAAGCTTCAATTTGGAAATCTGGAAGAAGATGCGGCCGCGGACACAAGTAACAACGGTGGGAATATATAGTACATTTAGTTCTTTTACTAATTTACAAATATTTCTTCTTGAAAACATAATACATTTTTCTTAACATATTAGTGCATAAGACTATTAGAGCTCCCATGAACTAGCTTTGTAAAAAAATGACAAAAGTAATTGTATTTTTTAAACAAAATTTGACAATTATGTTTACTTCAAGCAAAATCAGTATGTTTTTATGAGTTAACTTTATCATAGTTTTAAATGCTTTAATAAAATACTTTTTAGCATGAGAATCATATAAAATGTTTGCATTGGATTGAACTACGGTTTGAAATAATGTGTGATTCATATGCATTTTCTAATGCAGAGTATATCCATATGCATGAATAGTACATCCATAATTTACTTTTTATTCACATTCCGATTCGAAATTTCAAAAGATTACACACTAATGTTTGCAAAATCTGTCAAGTCAGTTGGAGTTAACACCCTCCTTATGATTTTTTATAAAACAGAAATAAAGGTAAGGAATATAAATTACTTTAAAAAACTACTCGTTCGTCAAGTCTCAAGGTGACCTTGTCTTATTGAAAAATCCACTTACAGATCTTGTGTCAGATTTGATTCTAGTTATGCAAGAGTTAACGAACTCAGTTTGTACAATATTACTTCATAAAGAATTTTGGTATATTTTTGTTATCATGACTGGATCCAGATATCGCCAAGATCTCAATATTTGGTAAAAAAATTGTAGTTAGAAATATTCGTCAATATTTTTTAAAAAAACTATCAAAATGAAAATCATTCTGAGAAAAAATTGACAAATACTTGAAAAGTGAGGAATTTTTAATTAATATATAATTAAAAATATTGTCTCTAAGCTGATTTGAAAACTGAAATATTCACAATTGTGAGTATTATACAATATTTCTAAAAAACATTTGCCTTAAGCTGCAACTTCTACCTTGTAAAACAATTAATTAGCAAACTAAAAACTGAAATATATATTATACATCTCAATAATACAGAATAGTTGACTTTATAATAATAAATACAATGATATAACAAGAGATAATTAAATAAAAACAAGAGCAACTACATGTAAACGTCTTTCTTGGCGTTTCAGTTTTTTTGCGTAAAATAAACAATATCTGGCTTGAGAATTACGTAAGATCAGCAAAGAGAAGCATCGCTTGCCGCGGACTGTGACTGGAATGGTGGTCACACTCTCCTCACTTGTTTATACTGGAGCTCTTTGGGTTAAATGGTGTCCATATTATTCTGTGACGTCAAAGGTCCTTCCTCTGGTTTGGCGGATATGAGTAGAGGTGGTCTCCCAGCTCAGGTGTGACCTCTTTAATTGGTTACGGCTCAAAATCACGAGGCGCTCGTTTATAGACCAGTATTCTAGACTCTTTGGTCTTAAGTACAATCCTGTGCTCTCCTGCACCAGCTGTATATCTAGTTCGATGGAATTATTATGTGATTAACATTAAAAAGTTTAACAATGACATATTTTAAATTTTAAATATTAGCTGTGATAAACATTTTATTAAAATTAACTTTTCAGCACGTTACTTACATAAAATAAAATGGCGATTTTATCTTCTTGTGGGCTTTATTAAAAGATGTGGCCACAAAATTCCTCCCTATGAAAGTAAACGATCAGAAATTTTAAGGAGAATTAACATCAAGCGCCGTATTTTATATGTAGGCTATATAGTGATAAATATAACTATAGTTTAGAACTTTGAAACTATGTATGTACGGCAACCATTTTGTTGTTATATTACTGTCACAGTAAAAGAACATTATTTGTAAGGGACTAAAAAGCATATATTTGAATTTATATATAATAAGTTAAATTTCAACTAAATTGTAATTTTTAATATAAAATATTATAAGCAGGGAAAAATAATTCCAAATGAATAATTATAAAAAATCTTTAAATACACATATTTATTTCTGAAAGAATGCACAAATTTATACATGGGGGATTTAATTTTTTTAAGTAATGCAAAAGTTCAAAAAATAGTAAATTAAAATCCAATCCAAATGTTAAATATGTATTATAGTTACAAAAAATCATATGCAATATGGCAATAAGCTTCCTTATGACAATTGTAGTTACCACATTACATAAATTTAGCGATGTACATAAATTGGAATTATCGTATAAAATAAAGTACACTTTAATTATTTTTTCTTCGATTTTTCATGCATAAAATGTAATTAAGTATTAAAGTACTGCTGCTCTACAGTTTTATAAAATAAAATTTTCCATTTCTTTTTGAAATAGAATAATCAGCTTCAAAATATTATCACTAATTACTAAATAATTTTGTCTTTAAGTGTTTAACCACTTTGAGATACGCCAACGTCTTTTGACCATTGAGTTGTTGTTTCACAGTTAAAAGGAGAGACAAGACCTAAGAGAACATTCTGTATTATACATTATGAAAAATTACAATGCACTCCAACATTTACTGGATATATATAAGTATCTGTAAACATATATGATGTATGTAATATTTATCAATAGATATATAAATATATTCTTTTATTTAATGTATCTGAAATATACATAAGGGAATATAAATATTTCCTAGTACGTGCTTTATTAACTATTTAAATATATATATATATATATTATACTATACGGCTATATATATATGTGTGTGTGTGTGTGTGTGTGTGTGTGTGTGTATCTATTAGATGCTTCACATTATGCTAGATATACTGAAATTTTATATTAGAAATTAAATATATTTATTTAAATGTTATAAGTATAATGAATGATAAAATTGAATTTATTAAAATATTTTTTAAAAAATGATAATAAATTATGATGAAAAATAAAAATTAAATAAATCCCAAATCATATTTCATCTTGGGAATTTATTTATAACTTAAAAATAAAAATTCATAATGCCATTGACTTTTATTCGAATAATTTAGAAGCTATTATGAATAAAGGAAACGTGCAAACAATCGAAATAAAGCCTTATCTCAAATTTCTCCTAACTTAAAACCCTCGAGGAAAACTTAATAAATTCATTAAGCCAATATCACGTACGCAAGTGTAATCTGCAAAAAAATGAAGAACTTCGAATAAAAATACCATTTAACAAAATAAAAATAAGTGGAGGATAACCGAAAGGGGAGTCCATAGAATGGTCGAAAATCGTGTTCCGAATTTTATTTACCTCGTGTCCAATGTGATTGACCCCACCTTAAAGTCTTGTTTCTTGAATCAAGCATTGCACCTATTTGAAAACTGACATGAATGATGGCCTCTAACTAATCTACTATTTTCTTCATTTGCCATCCATCAGATTATGAGATTCCGAGTGGAGTTGAGTTGAACAACCTCCGCCCTGAGCAAATCATTTTCCGCCCAATAAAATTAATATCATTAATGAGTTGATAATTCGACGTAAAGATATGGTAGCTCTTATGACTTATTTATAATGGATGCCGGAGGTCGGTCATTCAGCAAAAGTCAATATGTTTATTATGGATGAAAAAATATTTTTTTTTACCTTGAGGTTATATATTCATTATAA
Organism: Latrodectus hesperus; assembly: GCA_037975125.1. Lineage (NCBI taxonomy): Eukaryota > Metazoa > Arthropoda > Arachnida > Araneae > Theridiidae > Latrodectus > Latrodectus hesperus. Next base: position 75,398,147 of record CM075858.1, on the reverse strand, counting down.
AAGAACTTGATAAAGACAAACATGATTGAAGCCAACAATTGAGGCTTTGAATCCATTTCCATGCATTAAGATTATTGGTTTTTTATAATGATGAATAACATTTGTTGGTTTTCATTCCTTTTTATTGTATTTAAAAATGCTGCATGCCTGATTGCCTAAGGTCCATTTTGTTTCAAGGTTTAATGCCTTATTTTTTAGATATGCAAAATAGAAATGGAATTGGTATGCTTTTCATAGTTTTTGTTTATTCCTTTCGCTTTTCGAATTACGATTCGATGCTATTGAGATAGCAGAAAATAAAAATATCAATCATTTCTTTATGATAATACATAAGATATAATTTCGATTTTACATTTTTATATAAACGTATTATTTTTAGCTAAATGAACTTTATTCTACTTGGTGGTTACCATAGCAACCACATTCCACAGTAGTTTATTTTAATACTCTATTCGTTTTTTCTTTTGGGCAGCATTTACTTAGATAATAGGTCGTAAACGTGAGTCTCAAATAATTTCTTTGAAAAATTTCTAAGCTCATCCGAATTAACTAAGAAAAATAAAGTTTATTTCCAATTGTTCAATAGCGATGGTGATCAAATTCAGTACCTTACTAGATGTCATCATTCCTTGATGATTCTACAATCCACCATCATGGGTTGCAGAGTTCTCATTAAATGCAATATTTACTTTATAATATGTTAGCTTGAACGAGATAACATTATTAAGAGAAGTATTTAAGAAAAATTTATAAATAGCTTAATTTGTCGCTCATCCGTAAGTGTTCTACTTGCCCATTCTCCTATCATTAGTATACCACTTCAGATGTGAATATTTATAGTGATGAATAAATCCTTGTAATTTGTAGATAAAAGTTAATTTACCATATTTTCCAGAACTTATCTGTCCAATCAAAATTTACTGGTACTTAAATAATAAAAAGGAGCAAAATTAAAAGTTTTATGGAAGTAGATTGTTGTATATTTTTTTAGGTGAGTAATTGATATTTTTCATTTTATTGAATTTTTATAAAGCTTTTTTGAGTTTAATCTATTTTTTGTTGTTCATCTACAGAGATTTTGGGAAAAAATATATATATCCTCTCTCTTTTAGGACTAAGTATGATGTATAATGAGATAATAGATCCTAACTTATTAAGAATGCCGAAAATGAAATATAAACACATATTTGCATGTATTTACGTACACATTAAATAAAAACATTAGAATAGAAGAGATAATTTTATGCGTTCAAATGTGATGTGAAAATCCAAATATGTATTTGTGTATACACTTGCATTAAAACGTGTACTCATACAAAAATTTACGAAAATAATAGATTTCAAACAAACTATTATAGTACGAAACAAAATATTACGGTACAAAATATTTTTTTTGCATTTTCTATAATAAATTGCTGATATAATTTTTAAAATTTCTTTTCTTGAACATTCAAATTAATGGAATAGTTTTAAGTACGTGATTTAGAATGTCTTTGTTATGAAAACGAATTCCGAACAAGAATTATTTGTGAGTTTTCCTTATTTATGTTTTTATTTCTCCGAGTCTCTAATTTTTTCCAGGTATAGAACCACTTTTGAATTGATTTTTTAAAAGAAAATAAGTCCATCATTCAAACTGGGTTTGTATTTTGAATTTGATTTTTATTTACTATTATTTTTTAAACTTTTATTTTCTTAGTAATCCAACTTTAGTGTTTGCTCTCAAAGTTCTATGTATTCTGGTTGAAGTACAATTGAGTTAACGTCCCATTTCTTTTATGGAATTTCAATCGTCATGATCCAATTCTTTAATTAAGGAATTCAACAGTTATTTTTAAAAAAAGAAATATTTTCTATCCGTTGTTCTTTTCACAGTCTCCAAACCTCGATAGAATTTGTAATTCATAGAGGCGTTATTTTGTATATTTTTTTAACTTTTGAAATGTCTCAATTATTTTTTCATTAGAGCTTTCAAGATAAATTGATAACGAGTAATCGAAAATTGCTTTTCTTCTTTTATTTATTTCAACTCAGTTTCATTTATATCTCAACTAGATATGGATTAATAATAGATAAAAATTACAGTAATTAGATTTTAGTTAATATGGAAATATTAAAAAAGTAATCATTTCAAAATAAATAATATAATTGGCAACTATTATTAAAAACCATTCGGGCAACGAGTAAATATATTGTTTTTTCTCAATACTTAAAATTCTAAATACATACTTAAATAAATCATATTTAAACAGAAAGGTAGCAGTGGCTTTGGCATTTATTTTGGTTGGTTAAGACATTCGTTTTCTTATAAGAAGGTTCGAGTTCCGAGCCGAGATTAAAAATCTATCGTGTTCGCTAATATCGATGGCGCATGTTAAATATGCCATGGTTTGCAATGTCCTCCATGTGGAATCATACCTCTGGAGTCCTCTGCTTGGTCCCTGCTTCTAAATTACGAGAATTTACTGTCAGGGCTACGATGGTACATCCACTAGGTGCTTCTTACATCTCTTGTAGTTCTTTGAGATGGAAATCCTAGTAGCCAGACATTATATAACTATAACTTTGAAATGCATTACGCCTTTGATTGACAACCTTAAATTATGTAAGAGTAATTATGAAGCTTTTAAATAATGTAATAGTAATTCTAAAGTTTTTAAATTATGTATGAGCATTTATAAAGCTTTTAAATTATGTAAGAGAAATTATAAGCTTTTAAATTATGTAAGAGCAATTATGAAAATTTTAATTTATGTAAGAGTAATTATAAAGTTTTTAAATTATGTAAAAGTAATTATAAAACTTTTAAATTATGTATGATTAATTACAGAGTTTTTAAATTATCTAAGAATAATTACAGTTTTTAAATTATGTAAGAGTAATTATAAAGCTTTTAAATTATGTAAGAGTATTTATAAAGCTTTTAAATTATGTAAGAGTATTTATAAAGCTTTTAAATTATGTAAGAGTAATTATAAAGTTTTTAAATTATCTGAAAGTAATTATGAAGCTAGTTTTTGTTTCATTTTTCTTTACTCCTAATTTTAACAGAGAGATGAGAATTTTAAAAATTAAAAAGTAATGCTATTTGGCAAACAAACAAAATAAGAAATTTATCTACATAAATTATTTTAATCAACAGTAATTTATATTATTCTTCGTTATAATTTATAAGCATGTTATTTCTAAATAACATTGAAGTGATTGTTATCTATAAGCAACGCGTACATTTAATTTTAAATAGCCATATTAGTATGTAGTCTGAAAACCTATTTCTTAGAAAACTGCAAAATTTACTAAAATAACTTCAGAGCCGATGCTTTGTGAATATACAACAGCTAATAATTTTTTGAAAACTATATCCACTTTTATTAATAATTTAACCATTTTCTCTTCCTAGAATTCTTTCAGACAAAAATGTAAAAGGAAATAACACAAATGACCTTATCAAGAATTAAATTAAGAAACCCATAATGCTTTCTGTCCCTTGTAATTGTTATTATAATTTATACTGGAGAAAGAAACATCAAATACACATAAAGAAAACAGGTAAGGATCGTATCTTTTGTAAATAAAGGCGTTTTCTCTGAGTTAGTAGAAGGAAATTGTCCAGTTTCTGTATCTTAATGTGAGATATGACCCGATTTTTTGGGCGAAAGTTAGAAAAACTTTTTTTTCTTCTTTTTTTTTCAAATATGATGCATACATCAAGTTTCTTGCGGTAAATATGATAGGAATTTTAAAACTTCGAAACCAAAAAGTCTTTCCTGGCTTACATATTGAGAAATTGACATACTTTGTTGAAAATAAATAAAAGTAAGTTACAAGGTTAAATTTTAATGTACACATTATAATACTTAAAATTACAACATCATTAAGAACATTGTTACATACATATTACATAATTATAATTAATAATATTTTATATAAGTTTTATTGATTACTTTAACTTATACTTAAATTTAACAATTAATAATCTATTATTTTGCTTTTTATGAATAAAAAATTCACAGTGCTTTTAAATTTTTATTTGAGCATAGTTAATAAGTATGAAATCCAAAGTATAGCTGTGAATTTATAATAAAGTTTGACTGTGAATTTATGAATTTATTTTTCTTTAAGCTGGTTCATATTAAAATATGTTACAATCAACAGTTAAGATTACTTTCCTTATTGAAATAATACCAAACATGAGTCAGCTGTGGCTTCAGATGGGTATTACCAGTGATTTCATGAATTATTTAAAGTCCAATTAATATTATTTTCTGTTAAAAAAATATTTTACTATTTCTGTTTACAACCCTAATTTACGTATCCTGATTTAGTTTATGTATTGATACATCGGATTGAATTCTAAAAAGTTGTGTTCTTATAATTATACTTTTATATATTCAACAAGGTGTATATACTTATGTTATTCCATTCTATAATTTCAGTGAATAATCTAAAACCGTTCAATTCTTAAATATTTAGGATAAATATTTTTTGTATTTTTTAAATTCAAAATGTTTCTAAAAAAACCCAACTTTTCAAACTTCTTTTAATGAGAATATTTATTATGTAATTCGTTCTTTTCAGAGTATTAAAAATTTCTACTCAGAGAAAATAAATTTTGGTGATGAATAGGTCTATTCACCTCATTCGCTGAGAGGCTGTTCAGAAGTTGTGTATTGTAAAACATCAACTGACAGACGAGTGCCATAATAATTTCTCCACAAACCAACCCATATTGATTCAAGCCACACACTCATTGACACAATCTCTTTAACTATTATTGAGTTGATTCAGAAACATGTCATCAGTTTCGGGGGTTCGCACAACGGTATCAAATCGTTCGATTCAAAACTAAAGATTTGTCAAGATTCATTTTGCAGGAATAGATTAATCTTTTTCTGAACGTCAAAATCATCATTTGATAAGCCATTTCTCTTTGACTCAAGTAATTCTTGCTTCGACATTATCATATAAACAACAAAAGAAAACTAATAAAAACGATTTAAATTTAAAAAAAAAAAGAAACACAGGATTATAATTTGATTATACAGTCAAACAAATGTGACGTGCATACAGAAAGTAAGGGTAAAGTTTCACAAAGTTAATTTCTTTATAAATTTTTATTGCAAATATAAAAATTGCAAATACATAGAAGATTATTTTTAGTTGCAAATTTTTCATCAATTTTTCCTTCATTCAGACATTAATTCTTAATTTTAGAATTAATATCCCAAAATAAATGCAATTCTGTAAAATAGTTTCCATTTGAGACTATGTACAGAGATTACAACATTAAGTTGAATTTAAAGGATGTACTAAATAAATTAGACACTTCAGAAAGCTTTATTTATTTGCATATTTTTTACCATAAAAACGAGGTTTAAATAAATAAATAAAAACATCATTAACACAGCTCTATTAATCTATTTCTGCAAGATTTGGTACTGAAAATAATTAATCAGTTAGAAAATCATGCAGAATATTAAAGGATCTTTCAATCGAATAAATAAAGCAAAGAGTCACTCTGATATTAAAAGATAGAAAAAAAATTCAACATGAGGTTCATGTGATCTATATTGCATAAAATTAAATAGTTTAAAAGAAAGTAAAAATATAAAGAAGTAAATTGCTATATTTTGCTATATGTGAGCAACGTTCCATTCTATATCTAAATATATAATCTATTTCACGAAAAAATTGGATATCTTGATCTTGGAAATATATAAAAGCCTTTTTGGAAATCATGAGCAAAAATTTTAATTATATATTACAGATAAAAGAAAAATGTCCAAATATCACTTTTTTTTAACTGTAAGGAAATTTTTTCTCTGTGTTCAAAGTGATCCGAGATCTTATGTGTGATTAGAATTCTGAAAGTAATTAGTTCAAAAATTTCTAAATGATGCTAAATTTAATAAGAATATTGAAATATATTACACTTATAGTTCAGTATATGAGTAAAAGTTTACAATTAGGTCGTCTTGATTTTTTGAAGCCAAGATATGCGCTAATATGTGACTAACAAGATGGCCGCTACACAAAAGCTAAAAGTAAGTCAAATTTTATCATATACATGTTTCGCAATGAAAGAGGTACCCAATTCTATATCGAACCGCAATGTGTGTATATGTGTGCTAAATATTTTGAAATCAAATAACGCTTCCATATCCATTGACAAAAAAAGTATTTTTTGGTAGTAAAGTTGGGTTTCACCTCCCAGCTCAGATATGTAAACCTCATCTAAATATAATTTAAAATTACAAGCTGTTTATTTATATTTTGTATTCTAAATAAAGATGTCGTTATAGGTAGAAATGTTATCAGAACAAAGTGAAACAGAAATAAATAACAAGAAAATTTTGTTTGTTTTCATTTTAATATTTCTTAAATTTTTTTCAAACGACTTTTTCAAACTAATAAGACAGTTTGCTGAGAGTTTCCTAATATAAAATCATAAACTGGGATTGATGAATGATAAAAATTCAAGTAATATGTGTGGTGAAGCGCAAAGAAGAAGGTGCCAGTTCAGTGTCGACTTTGTCACCTAAATATTTAAAAGTTTTAAGGTGATTAGTTGTTTTTAGGAGCTTTTCAGTCGGTAAAAATAGGAAGACACAGAAGCAAAGAAAATAAACACACAAGTATTATGTTTTGGTTTTATTGCAGTTTAAAATGATTCTCATTTTTGGTTCTTTCTCTGTTATGTTGTAAGTTCTAATAATATTTAAAATATATTTTTATATTTTATACTAATTACATACTCATATAGTATATGTTTTATCCTAATTTCATTGTCATAGCTTATGTTATCTTATGTTAGTTGGGACATTCTATTTTCAAAAAATTTTTGTTAATGTAAATGGTTAAGAATCCAGTTAAAATTTACCTGTTATTATGGCACCTAGATACTAGTATTTGCTAATAAGCCAAAACTATAGATTACTATGCCAAAATGGATTCTTTAGCTTGATGAGTGATAGTGCTTGGTAATTTTCCGTATTTTCTTCTATGCTACACAAGAATACTGCCCACTGTCGGGAAAAACAGGAAAAAATAAACCAAAATACTTCAATAATTGTATTAACTTACAACAGTTATTAATCTGTTAAACTATATATTAATAAATATTTCATTGTAGATTCACCATGACTTAGTTATAGGTTTGTTTTCAAAAAGCGAGATCTAAGGTTGGCTAGATACTTGGGAACAGCGATTGCATGAATATATATATAGTGTTGAGAGCTTAGAACACTTCAATTCTTTTATCTTTGGGAGACTAAACAGCTGTCTCTATGGATAAAAAATATTCCCGGAGGACAATAGTACGTAATGGATACTAAAATACTTAAGTCCATTAAATTCTCCATTGCAATAGTCAGATGCCGTATATATTTGGCGAACTTTTGAATTTCGTATTTTTTTAGAGGATATCTTCGTTTAAATAATAAATTGTATTTGTTATTACGTTCTATTAAACGTTATATTAAACGAGAATACTAAAAATATGTCTTAGATTCTATTTTAGCAAACTTAGTATTTACTTCATCGCCACAGAATTAAGAGCATTTTGCTTCAGTTACACATTTTAATAAGTATTTGAGAGGATAATTAAACTGGATTCAAGTGATTTCCAAAGATTTTATGACCTGTTATGATATTTAAATTCCAAATTGTTGGGTTGTTTTTTTTATTTTATGTTAATTTATAATTCCATTTATATGTATATGCTCTTTATTATTTATCCATATTATTTAATTTATCATTATTCCATTATTTAATTTTATTATTTAGATGCGTAAGATATTTCAGAAAAGTATTTATTAATTCACAATTGCGTCAGTTTGGCGCAACCAAAAATTCTAAAATCTGCTGAAAGGATTATACGGTAGCGGTGCCATTATTTGCTCGCTAATTAGTTTGTTGAATTGTGATAGGAAGCTCTTGCATGTCAAATTAAATCTATGTTATTCTCTTGTTATTTTCAATTTCACCAAAAATAAGTAGTTACGATTGATTGAAAAATTTTAATATTATCGAGTTTTATAGAAAATTTGAGAAATAAAATATGAAATTGTTAAAATCCTTGTAAACATAGCATGTTTGGCAGGGTTTACAAAAAATGTTTCCATCAATGGAATGCCTTTCGTAGAAATGAAAAAACACATAAATCATGAATGCAAAATATTAAATAGCTACGTAGTAAAAGCAAAATTGATAAAATACAATAAATCACCAAATCTCGCCATAATAAAATTACAAAACGCAGACTTTATTACTACTACTCGCATAATTTGGTATCTTATATTATTTTATGAACAAAGCACACATAGAATAAAAACACTATGTCGGAATATGCACCGATGGCGCTCGTTCAGTGTCCAGAAGATTCCAAAGCATGCAAGCACTTGTAAAACAAAATTCACCACAATGTGTCTTGACACATTACATGATCCACAGAGAAGTTCTGGCTTCCAAAGAAAGGAATCTTGGTCTATATTATGTTAACTACGATTGTAACCGTAGTATATTATATAAAAATGAGATCCCTGAAATTAAAAATCCTTTCAGCACTTTGTAAAGATATGTGTGCTGTAAATTTAGCATTTCTATTTTATTGCGATTCAAGATGGCTATCACACGTGAAATTTTAGCCAGGTGTTTATGAATTAATGGAAGAGATTGCTATTTTCTTAGAAGAGTATATGCTCTTTATTATTTATCCATATTATTTAATTTATCATTATTCCATTATTTAATTTTATTATTTAGATGCGTAAGATATTTCAGAAAAGTATTTATTAATTCACAATTGCGTCAGTTTGGCGCAACCAAAAATTCTAAAATCTGCTGAAAGGATTATACGGTAGCGGTGCCATTATTTGCTCGCTAATTAGTTTGTTGAATTGTGATAGGAAGCTCTTGCATGTCAAATTAAATCTATGTTATTCTCTTGTTATTTTCAATTTCACCAAAAATAAGTAGTTACGATTGATTGAAAAATTTTAATATTATCGAGTTTTATAGAAAATTTGAGAAATAAAATATGAAATTGTTAAAATCCTTGTAAACATAGCATGTTTGGCAGGGTTTACAAAAAATGTTTCCATCAATGGAATGCCTTTCGTAGAAATGAAAAAACACATAAATCATGAATGCAAAATATTAAATAGCTACGTAGTAAAAGCAAAATTGATAAAATACAATAAATCACCAAATCTCGCCATAATAAAATTACAAAACGCAGACTTTATTACTACTACTCGCATAATTTGGTATCTTATATTATTTTATGAACAAAGCACACATAGAATAAAAACACTATGTCGGAATATGCACCGATGGCGCTCGTTCAGTGTCCAGAAGATTCCAAAGCATGCAAGCACTTGTAAAACAAAATTCACCACAATGTGTCTTGACACATTACATGATCCACAGAGAAGTTCTGGCTTCCAAAGAAAGGAATCTTGGTCTATATTATGTTAACTACGATTGTAACCGTAGTATATTATATAAAAATGAGACCCCTGAAATTAAAAATCCTTTCAGCACTTTGTAAAGATATGTGTGCTGTACATTTAGCATTTCTATTTTATTGCGATTCAAGATGGCTATCACACGTGAAATTTTAGCCAGGTGCTTATGAATTAATGGAAGAGATTGCTATTTTCTTAGAAGAGTAAAACAGACCGGAAGCCGAGAACTTTCACGACGGTTTATTTCTGTTGAAATGGGGCTACTTGGTCGACATATTCGAAAAAGTAAATAATTGGAATCTTCAACTCCAAAGATCAAATATGCATGCATTGGATACGAGCAATAAAGTTAATGCTTTTTGTGGAAAATTAAAATTGTTGAGCAGAAATTTAAAACAGGAAAATCTAACCATGTTTACAAATTGGATAATTGTGTTAAAACATACAAGGCTGAAAAACAACATTCAAAAATTATTTTTGTAACCATAGAAAATCATTTAGCCATGCTGGCAAAATATTTTAATAAATATTTTCTTGCTTATGACAAGTTGATAGCAAGTTACGAGTGGGTTAGGAATCCATTTTGTATTTACTAGCGAAGGACTCTCAATTATCTATTAAGAAAACTTCATAGACTTCACTACAAGTGGCAAAACTAAACGACAGTTTAGGAACAAATCAGTCTTAGAATTTCGGGCTGGAGTAGACGATGAGTTTTCTGCTCTAAAAAAAGGACATTTCGAATTCTGTTTCCATTATCAACAACCTACCTTTGTAAAAGTGGATTTTTTACAGTGGCTTCGTGGAAGACAAAATATAGAAATTAAAATATCATGAGCTAAATATAGAAAAAAGAGCTGCGAATGGCTATTTCTAATATAAAGCCTTCCTACGAAAAGCTGTGTTCTGCAAAACAGGCCCAAGTAAATTATTAATATTTATTAAATTTATTACTAATTTAGTAAGTTTTTATTAAGTAAGTTGTTTTACTTTTATAAATTAATTATTAAATATCATGTCGAAATGTGTCTTGTTTTGTACGTGCACTTTCATTTCAGTCAGTTAAATACATTTTTTAAAGATTATTTTCCTTTGCTCGCCCCCCCCTCCTTTAGTGTGTTCACTCCTCCCCCTTACAAGGACGATCTTCAGAGGTTGAGAATCACTGCCGTAATATGTGCAGCCAAATTTTAAATGTTCTTGGAATTTGTAAATTTTGTGTGTGTTATGTTTAATATAATTAATCATTATTAATTTTGATAGGCTACAATTTTAAATAGTATTGAGAAAGTGCTAATAATTTTTTATGAAATATTTTTGGAAGTGAGTATTTAGCAAACATTTATATAATTTGATTCCACAATTAATGAGTCAGACTGTAGATCAATTGTCGGCATTAAAATATTGATAGGAATTAAAAAATTATTTCACTTCAAAAAAACAAACGAAAGTGAAATGCAGTTGTTTCATAAATGCAAACGATATTGTAAAAATATTAGAAAGATTGTAAAACTTACTACATATTAAACATAAAAATATTTACATTAAAAATATGTCACGGAAAGCAAGTTTAAAGTATTTTGTTTTTGCGAAATTATTTTATCCTATTATATAGTTGTTTTTATTTTAAAACACATACTATTATGGAAACTTTTTAGCATTTATTGAAATAATTATTATTTATTATTTTTATGAGAATTTCTCAACATATCTTTCATCTGGCAACACAGCAAAACCTTTCTTTGGAATGTTTATACCCATATATTTCTGCTTATTTGCAATATTTTCTTTGCTTGCAAAAGAAGGTCATCAATATTATCGGATCAGTGCACTACGCGAACTAAATTGCTTAAATTATTGAAAAAAGAAGAAAAATATTTAAAATAATATATTTTAAATAGAGACGGAAATAAACGCGCCATTTCGTCACGGAACGAATATCCAGATCGTAAAAAATTCTGAAATGCATTTTATGTGTGGATTGTGTACACTTCAGTTTAACCATGATACAGAATCGTATGACATATCAAAGGTAATAAAATCGTAATTCTTTCTTATGTCGCCATATTTTGCAACGAATCACGAAATATTTTGCAAAGTACACACACAGAGAAGCAAATAAAATTATTCACAAATTATTTATTCGTACAAATAATTTATACATTAATTTCAATAAGAAAAACTTTGCTGGGCGTATAAAACTTCCAGCGTTAATTTTTATGAAAATTAATTTATTCTATTCAATTATTTTTATGCAGTTCTATTTACATTTTACCAAACATTATTTAAAAGATTAAAATTTTGCTAAATAATAAGGATTTCTATTTTGTTATCTATCCTTCTTGAATAAAATTTGCTTTTCCATCTGCTGTGTTGTGTGTATGCATATGTGTATAAAAATTCATTCTTTTGGATGTTTATTATTTAATAAACATATTAGAACACGTCCTGATATGTTTATCAAAAAGTTTAATGCAGCAATTAATCTTTTTAAACATTTATTTAAAAATATTTTTTATGTTGCTTATAAACCTATTTAATTTCATTGACTCTTCGAAATTAGGAGCTTCAATATGTAATTGCAGTAACTTAGTGTTTAAATATGGTTTCAGTCTGGAAATTTAGAATATGCAATCATAATGTACAGCAAAACCTCTCAAACTTTCAATAATTTACGACTCATTTTTCGGTTTTAATTTTCATAGCACTGTAGTAATAAATTGAATTCTATAATAGTTTACTTTAATTCTAAATATTTTACCAGATCTTAATTATAAACCTTACATATTATCAAGATAAATATTAAATTTATATACGTTACTTTTAAGCAATTATTTATGTTAATTGCTTAAAAAAGTAATACATTAATTTTCTTTTTTTATTTGAACCACTTGCATTATTTTTCAATTTAAAACTTTTTTCTCTATATATTTATTTCTAAAAGTGCAAATGTACTAGAAAAATTGTCTAGTCCCTTGCATTTTATCTTATATTATTCTCATGGATATTTGTGAAAATAACCAGCGCAACCTACTAAAAGCGTTATCAAAATATTCATAAATGTTGCACCTTATTCAATTTCAGCCAGTTTCTTTCAAGTCGATTATTTTATCACCACCGATTCGATCCTGAATGTAATTTCATATTATGCTCGTTAATTTCTATTCATTTAATAGATATTTACAGTGATAGATTGAATAAAGATGCTCATTTTATTGCACATGTTTCCTTTTGTGATGGTATGTCACCAATAGAAGAAAACTATTTTTCGTGAATAAATAAAATTGAAAGCAACAGCATTAACTTTGTTTCATATTTTAATTCATTTTTACAAGCAATGCAAACATAAAAGTAATTGTTTCGAAATATTCACCGATGTTACTCTTACAAAGTTTGGAAGATTTCAAAGTATATAAGAATTCTGAAACAAATGCTTTGCATGGTCCACAAAGAAATCAGTCCTGATGTGAATATTGGCCTGATGACAGTTACTAAAGTGAATTATATAAGAAATTATACTTTTTTTCTTAAAATCAATGCAGTGCATTGTTCATATATTGTTGCAAAAAAAGAAGATAATCAAGTTGAAAATTGTTTTGCAACGCTTATAAATTAAGAAATGAACTCGCCATTTTTCTAGAAGTTGAAAAGTAATTGAAAGCTGAAAAGTTCAGAGATGGTTTTTTTCTAACTAAACTGAGAAATTTGTTCACATATTCGAAAGAGAAATTTGCAAACATTTCATATGAAGTGGAGAAATCAAAAGGCATTTTGGTGTTGTATCCTTCTCTGAATAGAGGATATGAATATTCTATTCTGAAACGAAAGAATTTCTTAAGCTGTATTTCCAGCATTTTTCATTTGTTTCACCTGATTTTCTATGGTGGTTGCTTTGCTTTGAAGCTTTCAACTAAATATAGAAAAAGAAACTTATTAATTATATAATTTTTGTTGATAAATTAATTATCAAATACGTTGTGCAATGCTGATATATTTTTAAGAATATAAAATCATTGCTATTGTGTGTTTTATTTTTTACATCTCAGAATATGTTTCATTTTACTTTCTGCAGTAATAAATTTTTTTAAATAATGTATTTTGACTTTTTCTGTAGGACTATTATGGGCCACATGTGGAGTTATCAGAACAACTTAATAAAAAGCATTCCACAGAGCTTGCGAATTATTGGTGTACTCTTACATTTTTTACTTTTGACAAAAATATCTTAATGCATTTATAATAGCTAACAAATGTATAGCTAAAATATACTATGTATTGAACTACAATGGAGTCAATTCATCGCCAAACGGTGATTATCCATTTGTTCCTTGTCATGTGATAAACACCAAATGTAAATTGTATATATTTGTATTTGAATTTTGTATAAATGTGTCCAAATTAATTTTACCTGGGAACCAGATAGTCAAATGTTTTAATGATAAACAAACCGTTAAATTTTGATTTTCTCCAAACTCTTCTATATTAGCATAAACTGCATTATTTTCATAAATAAGTGAAAAAAGAAGTGTTCTGACGTAAGAAAATGGAAGTAGCTATACTGTGACAAAAGGAATTAATTTTCAGTTTCACATTGTTTTGTGTGAATTGAGAAGTGAATTGATACATGTTGTTAATTGAGCAATTTATTTTGAGTCATCGATAGTTGCCAAATGATTTGACAATATAACTCATAAATCAAATTTTGTAGTCATTTTACTTTAACAAAATAAGGTCTCAAGAAATTAGCTAAACTAAAATGCTTATCATGGACAATATTGGAGGCAATATGGTGTAAAAATTGATGGCAATTGGACAATATGACGCAATAATTACCAACGGAAAACTGCTCGTAATCTATTCGATTCAAATTTATTAGTTTATGTGGCGAAAGCATCAAACAAATAGAAAGATCGTCAAGCGTACTTAACATGTGACTTTGATGCCATACGAGAAGTGAGTCAATAATTTAATTCAGTATAATAATAAGTAAATTTATTTTCAAACAAATATATCTCAAAATATAAGACAGTGAATATTACCACATCATAACACTAATTTCACAGTCAAATATTGCCAAATACTGGATTTTGTGTCAAAGTAGTCAATAACAGTCTTTTTGCATATATATATATATATATATATATATATATATATATATATATATATATATATATATATATATATTATTTATAAATTACATTTCAGAAAGGAGAAAGTCTAACTTAATTATTAATTTAATATTTTTTGTCCAGGAATTCCTGAAGATTCATAGAATTTAACGTGGTGAAACATTTGAAAAAAATTAATTTAAAAATGGCAACAGATTACCACATTTTAGAAGCAGAATTGAAAAATCTTTCTGTTCAGCTAAGGCGAGATTTGCATATGCGTGAAGTTCGGAAACTAGCTAGAAAACATCAAGGGCTATTGAAACTGACCACCCAAAAGTAATGTGATGTTTTTTTAAGATTTTTATAACTTAAATTATTTACGTTAGAGTTATGTTATTTACGTTAGAGTATATGCAATAATAAATCTCTGTTATTGCAATGTAATTATATCATATAAACTGCCTCTTATGAATGAGCTTTATTATGGTGAAGATTCAAATGACTTGATGTGTTTGCCGCACTACTCTCCCCTAGTACACTCGACAAGTAATTTAAATGGAATCTACCATTTACAGTAGATGAATCATTGCAAACATTAGCAACCGTGATGCACTTCCACCACATGGCATGTTAAATTGAATATTCGAGAAAAAATCACTCATCTGCTAACATTCTATATGGCAACACAGATGGGAGACGTCCAACAAATCCAGGAGACTCTTTGAACTCTTCCCGAAAGTTTCACGGAAAAGACTACAAGGAGACTTCTTCCTAAACCAGCTTCTTACCGGGCACGGAGTCTTCGGCACCTATCGCAGCAGATTCCATGGGCAATCAGATGTCTGTCCACATGACGGCGATGTACAAGATCCGGAGCACCTTCTCTTCCACTGTAGCCACTACTCCAACATTCGGGAAAAAAACTTTCCCAAGAACTTCCACCAACTACACATCAAGCAGCTTCTCCCTCTTAAAGAATTCAGGAAAGGTGCCAAGGAAATTCTGCAGGCTGAACTCCTCCTTCAGCTCACAGACTAACCTCCACCTCCTCCTTCCTTGTACATATGTTTTGTGCTGTATCTTTCTCAATTAAGTCCATCCGGCCCTCTTCCTGCCACAGTGAGTCCCAACAGAACCCCTTTTGTCCTTCGGTTTGGACAGTCCACAAGAGCTCTACTCACACGCCCTGGCCAAGTGCTGAGCCTGGGTACCCTCCATGATTACTGTCCGACGACGTTCTCCACCGTATACCTTCGGGTGGGACGGTACTCTTTGGTAATGTTATTACCAAAGTTATTATCATCTGCTAACATTTTTTTTCGAAGCATTACAGAATCCTGAATGTTATTAATCATTTTTAATCATTGTCCTTGATCTTCAGTATTATTAACTTTTTAGGTAACATTTAATTCAAAGAATGATAAAATTAAAAAATATACGAATAAAATATATTTATTTTTAGTTAAGGAAACTCATCAACCAAATAAAAATGGGCCATTTATTTCATATCACTGTGATTGAATGTAAGTGGATTGTTATTTCGAACTGCCAGTATGATAAAATAATATTAGATACATACCTAATTTTAAAGAAATCATCAAGTGGTTGGCAAATATTTGACCAACACTCCAATGGCGCACAAAATAAATCTACTTTGACCATTTGTGTATAAACCTTGAAAATCACCTAATTATAATATTTACTTTGCTCTTAATTTGAAATTATGATAGACAAGCACTGGTTATCTAAAAAGATTGCTTTATATCTGCAGAAAAACAATATTCTATTTCAATCAATATATCTTATTTTCAAATAACAAGCTTTCAAATAAAAACTAAATTGCCCCATTGACAATTTTCTTTTTTTAAAATTAAAGTGTTGGTAATATGTATGTGCATTGGTTATGAATTTTGTGAGATTTTGAGTTTCATTGTATGATTAAAATATAGTTTTAGATTTTTCTTGATGAAATTTTTAATAATCTGCGTTATCTTTTTTGTTTTGATTGTCTTATAATAATTTTCATTTAAATTCATTTATACTAGTATTAAAGATATATACTAAAATAGCACTATCAACTACTGATAAATTATCATTAGTTTAAAATAATTTTACTTTTTTATTCATAAAACTTACTAGATCATTTCAAATGAATAATTAAACATTCGAGAAATATTGGGATGATACGAGGGAAAAGAAGTCACTGCCTCAAAAATGCTTATATTTTATTCTAAATGCTTGTTATTTTCAATATTCTAACTTATTATTTTTAACTGGATAAAGTATTTAAAATATTTTGTTAAAAATTATATCATAGCCAAAAAATAAATGTGAATGAATACTGACCTAATGAATGAAAGCACGAATTCAAACAAATACCTTTCGTCATTACAAAATTTTATAATAAAATGAGTAAATTTATCTTTGAATAATATTCGTTAACTAATCTTTAGAATAAAGACAAAACGGTTCTTGTGAAAATTGTGGGAAAGGAATTTAACCATCAAGTGTAATCAGTAGTGCTGCCATCTAGTAACTTGCATAAAAACTAAATTGGAAGATTTGAAGCAATTCTTAGCTATCTTAAAAACAAGGGTATTTAACACTTTTGCAAAACCAAATGTTTACTTTTTTAATTAAACTATTTTCAGTGAATGTTAACAAAAATAAATAGTTCAGCAGACAGTTAATTTATTTTCAATTTTATTAATTTTCTTAAAGCATTATCAAATTGAAAACTTTCATGTTGCCTTATTATGTAATGAACTTTGTGTAAACAATGAAGAAATTTAAATTTACAGAAAGTTTGATTTTTGCAAATTAACTGCAAGGTTTAAAATTATGACATTATAAGAATAATTGCAAGAGTAAAGTGTTTCTTATTAAAATAATCGTTCTGTATAATGAATCAATCTCATTTAGTATTCATTGAATAAAATAAACTTTTATAGTGATATCTAGAAAGCTAAAAAACGAAGAAATTGAATTTTATATAAATATATAAGCAAAAATAATTAATACTTTAGTGATGAATAAAAATTTTTAATGTGCTAATAGCAAGCATTATTTTTTGATAACTTCTTGTTCAACTATAATACGTTATTTTGTTAAGGCTATTTAATTTTATATAACATTATTTTTAAAATTTTAAGAAATAATAATTTTTTGAAAAACAATCTTATCATTTAGTCATGTTATGTAAATTATTAAGTATTACATTGTCATATTATATATAATTATAAGCATTACATAATAACGTTATAAAACTGTTTGTACTTCATACAGATCCATCTTGAGATGAAAACTATAATTAAAATTAAAAAAGTATTTGTTATACATTTCATTATTTTTGCTTTTCTACTTAATATATACAGTTTAGACAAAACAAATGTTTCTCTTTGTCACAAAAAAGAGCACAGGTGCCGTATAATCCAGGATGACAAATACTCAGTTTATGGATTTTTTGGCAGCTTTTCTTATGCATCTGGCAACCTGGCTTTTATTAAGTCATAGAAATGGAGACCTATAAGAATTACAGAGGAAATTCTATTTTGGCAACCCTAGTATTTTCTTCATTAAGCACCTCACAATAGATCTTTTTGGCAACATTTTTTCATCGCCAAAAAAATTCAAAATTTGATATTCTTGATTATACTGTATCTGTTCCCAAAAAATAATTTATTTCGTAATTAAAAATGATCTGTTTACATCTTTACTAAGAAAGTTGTTTTCACTTTGTATAGAAGACGAATAGATATCAAAAGCAAGCTAATAGCTGAACTAGAACCAACAGTATCAATGATATACAGTTCCCAGTATGCCCTAAAAGATAACCAAATAAAGGGTTATTTGGTATATTTACTAAAATTAAAGGAACATTTCGCACGTAAAGTGAAGACAAAGAAGCAGATGATTCAACAGAGAGAAGAGCAGGTATGATAAGTTTTCATGATGTTTTTTTATAACATTTATACCAGAAAAATAATTAATTTTACTAAGGAAATAATTTCTTGTAAAAAAAATTATATACAGAAGTGAAGTTATCTCTCCTTTTATTCCGAAAAAAGTAATCCATTTGTAAATCAATTTGCGTTGGTCTTGGAGAAAAAATAAATCATACGAAATTACAGATGCTAATTTTAATTAATTTTTTAAAGCTTCAGAAAACAAAACACGTTTAGAATCCAAAATCGCTTGAGGAGCTCCTAAATATATTGATATGAAACTGGTATTTCAAAGACAGAAGGAGACTGCCATCTACACAAACATAATAATGCTATATAAGTAAGCTTAGGGAGCCTGAGAACAGAAATTGTCATTACAGGGCAAGTACCTCTCTGTGATACATCCCTGACGGAACTCAAATAAATAAATAAATAAAAACTTTCTTTGCCTCTGTGCTACCCTTCTCCTCTGCAGTCGTAAACAGTGGTGAGGTAAAGGAAGTAATACCCATATGTTGTCTCAAGAAGATTCCGATTTTCACAACAGACAAATATTTCAAGTAGTATGTAAACTAGTTAAAAAGTACATTAGGGTTTTTAATTGTAATAAAAGAAGAAGGAAGACAATAATTTTATCAAAAAATGTGAACACTTTTATTCTTCAAAAATATGGTTTTTTCTTGATAATTTCATGAGCATCATTTTAATTTTTAAATAAACATTTTAACTTTGTCAATAAATACAAAGAAATTTTAAACTTCATTATATACTCCTATACTGTATGAGTAAAATGTGTTAAAAAATGTTCTTAAATTACAACTCTAATAATATTGTTGAACAAGTCAAGATATATGTGGTTTGCATAAATGTGTGAATCAGAAAAGTTTCTTAAGTAATGTGCAGTGCAGTTTCGTTACTTTGTAACTACATATTGACGATTTACTTCTAACATCTAATTAATTGCTTTTAAGAAAGATTATAAAAATAAAATAGGCTTTTCAAATGGCTGTCGTAGTTTTCATATTATTTCTTAGTAAAATCAATAATTTAATATAATCTATGAGACTTCAAATACTAATGATTAAAATAATAAGCATTTTAAAGATTCAATCAAATGATCAGAATTTTAATTTTTTTTAGAAAACACATCAATTCCATATCAAATAATCAATGAATAAAATTTTCTGAAAACAAAAACGCATATTGAGGAATCAAATATATTTATAAGGAAATGTTTCATTAGAAATATAATATAATAAAACATGTGCTTAGCAATTAAAAAAAATATTAATGTTTCAATAGTAATAAATATTTATGACTAAATATTTATTAAGTTAATGTATTTTAAAACTTATTTTTATAATTTAAAATATTATCAGAAAATTAATAATTCAAATATCTAATCATTAAAAAAATGCAGGGAAAATTTTCTATATGTATCATTGTCCATAGATGGCGCAGCAAACATAATACTGAAATTTTTGTTTTTTAAATAAGTATGCCTATATACTGATTTATTTGATTGTATATTCTGCGGCTGTGTTATTTAAAATTACTGCTTGCATTTATGATAAAAAAATGCTTGGAGTTATTACATATTTTAAACTTTGAGCACACAATATACAGATCAAAATTTTAATTTAAATATAGCTTCAAATCTTAATGTAATAAGTTACTATTAATAATAAATCTGAGATATTGTCATGCATAACAGTTTACTTCTAAATATTTATTAATATTTTTGTATGAATTATGTATTAAGGAAGATGATTATGATGTATTAATAAATTTCCTATACTACTTTTTTTTAAATACACTGCTCAAAACAATTAAAGGATATTGTAAGTTTTACATAAAATAAAGATATAAGCGAAATTTTTTTTACTGAAAATTAAAAAAGAGAATCACAAATGAAAATTTTTCTGATTTTCAAACTGTGGAGTATGCTAATTTTGAATTCGACGTCAAAAACGTCACTTCAGCGGCAGTGAATGAAATTTGACTTTCAACTGAATAAAAGACAATGAATACAAGGATGATCGGTATTCAGGGACTGCTTTGTTTCGATGAGTACGATGTCTCAGCGAAGTCATTTAACCGATTCAGAAGCTTGGAGAGTTGTTGGTAGGTTAGAAGGGGGCCAAACTCAAGCCGGAGTAGCGCAAGCCATTGGAGTGTTACAAAGTGTGATGTCCAGGATCTGGAACCGTTTTTTGGAGACTGGAAGTGCAGGCCGAAGACCAGGGCAAGGCCGTAGATGAGCAACAACGCCCAATGAAGATCGTTATTTAGTGTTAACGGCTCGGAGACACCGAAATATGAATGCTACTCTTCTCCAACAACACCTTCGCTCGGATACAGACACCACGGTTTCAACTCAGACTGTCCGAAACCGGCTCCATAGTGTAGGTCTGTATGCTCGCCGACCGATGGTATTTGTCAAACTAACATCAAGGCATCGTCGCGACCGCAGGGAGTGAGCAACCGAGCATGTGAACTAGAGGAGAAATGAATGGAGCAATGTTTTTTTTCTGACGAGTCCCGTTTTTCTGTTCATCCTGATAATAGGCGTATTTTCATCTGGAGGGACCGTGGCAGTATGAATAATCCAGCATTCGTGCATGAAAGTGTCAGATTTGGCGGTAGGGGAGTGTTGGTGTATGGTGGCATCTCCATTGACGGGCGCACAGAACTTTACATATCATTCGAGATGGACCTCTGACTGGTCGCCGATATAGAGATGAGATCCTCAGACCTATTGTAGTCCTTTAAGCTGCAACAATCGGAGATGACTTCATTTTAATGGACGATAACTGTAGGCCACATCGTGTCATCCTGGTAGAGAATTTCCTTTTCAAGGAAGGAATCGTACGAATGGAATGGCCAGCGTGTTCTCCAGACATGAATCCAATAGAGCACGTTTTGTACGCTCTAGGAAGACGAGTTGCTGGCTACCAACCACCCCCACAAACTCTCCAAGAACTGGAAAGAGATCTTCTGGAAGAGTGGGACAGAATACCCCGACTCGTGATTAATAGCCTCATTAACTCCATGCCTCCAAGGTATTCAACGTTACTGGTCGTCCGTGGAAACCATACCCCTTACTGAAAGTGACTTCCTTTGAAGACAACACCTTTTCTTATTCTTTTTTACTCATATGCACAAATTGCGTTTTTTTCCTTTTGTACACAAATGCGCAATAAAATGCATTTTTTCCTGCCAAACATGTGTAATTTATTCTCATATAACCTACTACGTCTGTCGACCACGTATCAATCAGCTAAAAAGTTTCCCAGCCACAAGATCCTCCTAAAACTGCAATATCCTTTAATTGTTTTGAGCAGTGTAATTTATAACACAAGTAATTATAAATTTTATAAAATTTTCTTCTTTAAAATTATTTTGTTCAATGAAATAAACTAAAATAACTACAAGAAGCACCTAGAAGAAATTATAATTACTTTATGCTTTATCAAAAAGGATTTTAATGCTCTAGAAAAATTTAAAATAAAAAGTATTAAAGTCATAAAACACAAATTTCCAGGAATTTTTGAAAAATTAAGTTTTAATTTGTAGAAATTATTTAAAGTACAAACAAAAGCTTATAGCAAAAAAATATACATTAAAAATAAAAGTTTAAAATGTACCAAACTAATGATTACATTTTCCGAATGAAATAGCGAAATTATAACTTATACAAAAAATTCTCGAATGAATAAAAAAAAATAAACATCGTAATTCTGTGTCCTCTATCATACACAAGACATAAGTTATAAATAAAGTAAGTTAATTAAAAACAATCCAAGTATATTTAATTAATACATTCGATTATCATTCGTAATGCAAGTTTAAAAAGTTTCTCAAAAATTGCAATTTTGAGTTACATCAATGCGTAAGTTTTCACTCTTATTTAAATTAGTCACAAATTTTGATTAAAAAATCATCTAAAAATCCTGGACAAAGATCTTACTAGCAATAAGTTAAATACATCGATAAATTTTTTAAATGATATTATAAAAAAGAGAGAACATCTCAACTTAAACGAGCATACGATGAATTCACTAAAAGCAACTGGGGCTCTTAAAATACGTCGTGGTTACAATGTCCTTCAAGTGAAATAATATCTCTGGAAGTGACTGTTAAAATATTGGAGTGTTTTCTCCTAGGTCTCTCTGCTTCTAAATTATAATGACTCCCACAGACTCCTTCCATCTAACTCGTAGAGCCAAAACTGTAGGCTAGGTACAGGGAAGTATGCTGGTACAACGAAAACAAATGATACCTGAAAGAATATCCTTGGAGACTCTTCATCAGCCCTTTGTCACCTGTTCATATATTTTAAGCTTTCGAAATTGACATTAAAACCAGCATTGTCTCACCATTCACTGCTTAACACATAAATGATACTTGCCTAAAAAATTAAATGTCACCATCACAATGAAAAGTAGATTTGAATTGAATCATGCTAATTTGTATTAGAATGATGACTTTTCATGGCATTTTTATATTTTTTAAAATTTAAAATTTTAAAAGAGGGTATTGTGTTATTCATTTTGTGTAATTTTCCCTCTCAGCATAACGAGTTCTAAAAATTCAAATATTTCGGACCATTTATCTCAAACATTATATTTTAAAATAGTGACACCATTTAACAGAAAATGTAAATTCATAGAATTATGGTACGCAAAAGCATCTCCCTTACGTCAGGGAATAAATGGATTCACAGATTTCAGTTGATAATTTTCTTTCTGAGAGAATGAAGAACTACAATAGGAGTAGCTTTGAAAATAATATGCCAAATTAACTGTCGAACTTGTCATTTAACCGGTACAAAATTAGCTTCAGTTGTTTGTGTTTAGAGATTATTTTTGCGAAAATAAAGATGACAATCAATTCTTTACAAATACAATACTGCTGTGTGCTATACCTTGCATGTACAATTGTAATAACATTATTTAGCAAAATTCGCAAAATGCATGTAATTAGCTCGATATTTTCCAAAGATTATCATGACGAAACGGAATTGACAAGTTAAAAATCCTAAAGATCAAATGCCACTTGATTAGTTGACGTGGAAGATGATGCATCTATTGAAGTTTCAATCTCAGCACTTAAACAATGTTACTTAAACAAATTTACAAAGCGTTTATTTATGTTTAGCAACTTAAATTGGCCGAAATAGGCGCCTCGAAACAATTACGTTACCAAGATTAATAAGAGCAAATTTTACAAAAATTAAAACTAATTGCTTTAATGTAACGTGAGGAAATATGAAAAAATATAATATTATGTTTTGATTTAAATTTTTTTGTTACAAGTTAACTATTAAACTAACAAAAATAAACTGTATATTAAACTAATAATTGAAATCCATCATTAATATGCTTTTATTTGGCATTTCAAGAACAAATTGTAAATATCCAAAACAGAAAGCATCTGTATTTTGTACCAATACAATTTACCAGTTCTTTAGGCAGAAAAAAAATCCTTAATGAAAGCTCTAAAGAACTCAGTTTTAAAGTAGCTTCTTCCACTTTTTTTGCTGTTTCTCAAAGCTCTTTTCTCGCTAATCACATTATGTTCTAATCCTCCTTATTTCTTTTCCTTTTTTAATCCTCTCTTCCCTCTCCAGTTTTTACAGTTCCTTTTCTTTTTTTTTTTTTTACTTCGTTTCTTTTGGAAAATTCTATCTAAAAATATCTTTTATTTTTCTTTTCATTAAAAGTTTTACTTGTAGAAAAATGACTTCTATGTGTCCTGTTTCCTTTATAGAAGCTTTTTAGTCAGCTATAGCTTTCTTAGCTTTTCAATAAATTTAATTAAATCTTATATATTAAATTTAAGGAAAAAGATATTAATTGTTCAAAAAATAACTTTAATACAATATGCTCAATTTCTAGCATTAGATTAAAAAATTTTGGTAATAATGTACAATAAGAATGGAAAAGGACGTATTTACTTCAATACATAAATATTTAACTTAATTTTGCAATTTTTTGTATTAGCTAATTATAAAACTTTAATTACACTCACGCACATGCACAAAAGGCAATTCAATAGCGATTTAACAATGACATGTTGTCACCACCTTCTCAAATTTAATCAAACTTAAAATTAATGAGTTGGGAAACAACATTATAACGATTTTTAATCCCGAAAAATCATTTATTTAATTACATTCATTTAATACATTACTTATGCTGACACACACGTTACTTTCAATATGTGTTATTACTTATCACAAATAAACTTAACAATATAGTTATAATGCAAGAAGTATGAATAATCAGTGTAAAAAAACATATTTTTACCTTCTCATCATTCCTCGCTAATGCACATTTAATAGAGTCAAATTACTACTTTTTTTAAAAAAATATCACCAATATAAACTATTTTCTTCATAAACATTTGATTATTTTTCTCTTTAAATCTTCTGGGATGAACGAAACAAAATGAATTTCTAAGGAAAATAATTTGCTAACTCTAAAAACACCTTTTATAAAAATAACAATTAAAATAGGACACAGCACTTTCAATTATCTCTATTTCATAGGAGTTTTCATAATAGTAAGTTTCTTAGAGCTCCTTAAAACCATTTTACTGAGATGAGTCAATAAATAGAGTATTTACTGAAATATTAACGTGTAATACCAAACTGAACAATGAATTTTTTTTCAAAATATTTATGGTGGTTAGGTTTTCAAACGAATTTCAGAAATATCTGATTTTATAAAAATAGATTGTTCCTTATTTTACTAAAATTTTTGAAAGGTCTTTGGCGTTTCTTTTCTTTTTGTGGTGATCATCCTTTGTAAAATTTTTATATCTTATTAATAAATCGATATTTACGAATCATTACCAAATGATATTTCGCTTATTACAAGAACTTAAAAAAAATTTTAAAGTGAATTCTGGTTGTAATCTTCTTTGCATAAAATTGTAAGCCATATGAAAAATTTGTTAGAATTAAGAACAATATCATGGCCCTTGAGACTAAATGCGGTATTCATATTTATATTTTTTTTTGCCGTATATGCATCAAGCAGGGAGTGTGTACATATGAATTTATTTCAACTCTAGAAGAATGGAAATCTGGTTTATAGTTTTAAATTCCAAGCGCTAAAAAAAATAACCCGATAATCGTTTTATAAATAAAATATAAAAAATTAAGCAATTAAAATTTAAAAAAAAATTCATGAATTTTGTTATATTTTTGGAAATATATATAGTTATGAAAGATTTAAAATATATATTATGCCAAATAAATCATTGCCAAAAAATTTAGCCCTAGACTGCCTGTTAAGAATGACGATATTATCACTGTTTTGACATATCTCTAGAAAAAAGAAACAATAGTTGCAATTTAAAACATTAAGTATTCTGATATGTAGTGCTGCCATCTGTCAATTACTTTTTAAGTTAGACAAAATTTACAATGGAGATAAATTTTTTTGTGACAACTGTAGCAGTGTTCGCATATTATAAACTGTTTAGATTTCCATTTAATATGAGGAATAAAGATGACTTTAAATAATGAAAAATACATAAAAATGAAAATTCATTCCAATGACACTTTAAGATAACGTAAAAAAATATTTTTACGTAAATATTATACTGGTAACCATGTATTACATTAAATTGAATCACAATTAATCTAATAACTTTTACGTACTTGATCAATAATCTTACGTAAGTCTGCTGAGGGATTTATTTTAAATCAATTTAAATTTTTAAGTAGTAGTTCCCGCTTAACTGGTAATGTAACAATGGTTAACATTTTTTATTGCAAATATATTTTAGCTTTGTATTCCAACTGAACATGTTTGATAGTTAAAAAATTTACAATTTTATTTTTTTATGAAAATAATTATGCACCTTTTTTACTTTTTTATTTTCTTAAATTAAGAAGTTTAAGTGTCGATAATTCTAGTGAATACGTAATTAATGCAATATTAGTATCAGGTTTAGAATTTTTATAATTTTAACATCTGGCTAATATTAACATGTTTTTAATTTTAATATAAATTAAACCATGCGTTCACTTTTCGGAGGAAAATTTGCTCATGCTCTAAGTGATAGAATTGCTTTCAACGTTATTTGGTGTAAATTTTGAAAGTTATTGGTTGCATGTGGAAAACTATTCGACATATGAGAGAAATGGCAATTATAAAACAGAAGAACAGTGATTTAACTTAGTACGATATTTTACGCTTAAGTATGCTATGAAAAGAAACATATGCACAAAGCTCTCATTTATTTTTCCATCAGATCATACACATTTACATTCCTCACACAGATCCTCACAATGCGGTGATAAATTATCGTTAGCATTTTTGCATTGGGTACTCATTCTATTTAACTGAAATGGATTTTAAATTGTATTTTGTTGAATACCAAGTCACGTAGGTCTTGATGGAAATGTCAGAGCGGATGTGGATACAAATTGTACATCGAATCAGATTTTACCACTTGTTCCGCTCTCAAATAGAATGTTTAGCGATCTTGCCTTCGGTTCAACAGTTCGTGGGTTCGAATCCCACCTTGAGCATGTATGTTTGTAGTGGTTCGGAATCTACTTTAAACCGTAGGTCTCGGTCTAATTAGCCCTCGTGTGAAAAAAAATGACTGTTGAGCGACAAGCAAACCAAAACGCTCTCAGATGTAAGAAAGGTTATAGAGTCGTTTATTTATTCTCTTTGGCAGGAATCGTGGAACTTGCAAGTCACCAATAAACTACATACCATTTCTGCATCCCTTCCCTCATTGTTAGTTTTACCATCACGAAGTGCTGATGTCCGTTTGACTCACGTCCGGACCGCACACACCCGCATCGACACCTATTTTAAATGAATAGAAGCCTAGGCGTGAAACGTGTATGATAAAAGATTTACTGGTTTTCATGTTCTAATGCCATATTTTGACCGTTATCGTTTACAGATTTTTAAGTGTGGTATTTTAAGTTAACCTGATTTGTTGGAAGACTTATTTCACAGAAATCTTTTTGCCTCTCTGAAAGCGATAGATTCAAGTTTTAATTATATAACTTAATCTATATCTATTTATCTCTCTCTCTCTCTCTTTATATATATATATATATATATATATATATATATATATATATATATATATATATATATATATATATATATATATATATATATATATATATATATATATATATATATATATATATATATATATATATATATATATATATATATATATCTTCTCAATGAGGTGATAATATATTTTCTTTCGCTTAAGTAACAAACATCTGAAATCTATAATCTTAAGAAAATTATCTTTCTAATACGTTCGTGGTGAAACAGGGTTGGAACTTATGTACATGACAATAAGACTTGCACTCATTCTTTTAGTCGCATATCTATATAACAATCATGTTTGAAACAAAATCGTTGTTTACAAACAATGTAAATAACTTTTTCACACCTCACCCTAGATTTTGAAATAGGCTCAATAACGGCAGATCTTCACACTGATAAGGAGGCTGCAAGTTACCTCATAGCGTGTATTGAACAGTCACATTTCTCTACTTTGATATAATTCTTATGATTAAACTATCGATGCCTGAATGTCGATAAAATGAGATAAGAGATTGCACTGATCACCCTTTATGTAGGGTTGAAATTTTCTGTAAAAATACAAAATTGAACTAAACAGAAAAATAAATAAATGTTAAACAATATTGATTGCACCAACGAAAAATTATGAGTCAACTTTAAAATATCTTTTAAATGTAAATCATCACGGAAAAGGACATTGTTTCAATT
Organism: Latrodectus hesperus; assembly: GCA_037975125.1. Classification (NCBI taxonomy): domain Eukaryota; kingdom Metazoa; phylum Arthropoda; class Arachnida; order Araneae; family Theridiidae; genus Latrodectus; species Latrodectus hesperus. The sequence continues at coordinate 75,369,834 of CM075858.1, read as the reverse complement.
TTAAAAATCATTCCACAATGCGATGATTTGATAATTAAAACTGTGTACTTTTCCATCATATCATTCGCCTTTCGCTTAATTATTGAATTTAATATCACAGATATAAGAACATAGCATTTTTTCTTTTATTTCCTGATTGAAGACTCAGTTTTGAATTTCTATAGCGTAAAATAAATTTCTTAACTTTATTTAATAACGGTTATAAAAATAAATATATTAGTACATATTGTAAAAAAAATAGTAATATTCATAAAGTAGAACTCCAATAATTCGAATCAAATGGGTCTGGACCCCATTCGGATAATCAAAAATTCGGTTAATTGGATTTTTCGAAAAAAAGGTTTATTTTATTTAATTATTGTATATTTAAAACTGTAGGAAAAACTGCATATTTTTAAAGAAAAACACTTTTAATCAATTAAAAGAAAAGGCGACACTTTTACACGTTAAGGTATTTACAAATGCTGTACATTAGAATAGCATGCATGTACAATGCTGTAAAAAAATTTCACTGCTTGCTGAACATCTCGGCCAGAGTAAACTATTTCACTGCCTTCATCCACTTTCAGGTAGAAAAGTCATATATCAGTTTGACAGTGAAAATTTTCCCGTGATCACACTCGCGCTGACACTCCATGCTCTTCAAAACAATTTCAAAGTTGGCATATGGTTCACTAGCTGATAGTACCGTGTCTGCATCAGTTTAAATATTAAGGTTCTTTTCCTCCTCTACACTTTCAATAAGGTGACCAATATTTGCAATTTGAAATCCAGTGTTTGACTCATAATCTATTCTCTCATGTTTTCAGCACTAACTTCTAAATATCAAAGAATTTTCAAAAGAATGTTAATGAATTCCTCAAGTGACATACTATTCTAATCGTCTTTTTTCTTTTACATTTCTTTTTCTTGAGCTTTATCATTTTCCTCATTTTCCGTCTCTTCTCTTCAGTGCAATTAATTTTTCTGAATTTCTGAAAGTAATTCGTATCATCATTGATTCGGATAGACGAAGTTCGAATAATTAGAGTTCTACTGTACTAGCTTATAATTTAGAAAATATAACCCATAAAATTTTTCTAAAAGATCTGAACTTTGAAAAGAAATTTTCTATAAATTTACAAATTATAAATTAACTGTAATACTCTTATATTAAAAAATACATCTCTATATAGATATTAAGATATGTTAGAATTTTTTGACGTTTACTTTGAAGTTGCTTTACTGGACAAAATGCTAAATGAATAAAACTTTTACATAAAGTAATTTAATTGAAAAAGAATTATAAAGAATACATTTAGTTGATACTATAATATAGAGATCTTAACATTGTAGCATTTACGTTTATTTTTCTAATTAACAAACTGCTATTAATTTACCAAATGAAGAATAATAATCTGTTCAGTGGAGCAAAAGTCCATTTCATATCTTTCAGTAGAAAGAAAAAAGCGAATAGATTGATATTAAAATACAGCCTTTAAAAATTTTATCTAAAAATCAAAAATATGCTTATTTTTTGAAATTTTACTTTTAATGTAGCAGGAATGTATATTTTACTAGGTTTTAAAAATTATATTTCTTGGAATATTCTTCAGCTTTTGAGAAACCAGGACATAATCTTCCATGGTGTCATATCCTTGGCTTTAATTCCCAGTACGGGTGAGGAAGAAGAAAAAAAGAATATATACATAATATGTTATTGCTTATCTAGAAAAAGAAATTGGACAATCCCCGGTAAAAATCGTTTTTCCCCCCAAAGTTTCAAGAGTGGAATATAGAAATCCTCCTCCGGCGGGAAAAGAAAAATCGAACCATTGTTCAAACGACATTTGTAAGAAAGAAGTAAAAGACAATATCTTGTTCTGCTTGGATGGCATTCAGCATTTGATCCTTCTCCCGGCCACCTGAGGCCCGGAAGCAGCACGGTGGCGATGCGACGCGAATATAAAAGCGAGGTAGGATCTTCGAACATTCCTTTTTTTTTCACATCTTCAACTCTTTTTACTCGATACCCCCAAAACAGCTTGCTTCTCTTCTTTTATGTATCTTGACTTGGCTCCCACTTAGAATTTTTCTCCAGGAGGATTAACGCTGGAGAGGAAGTTACTTTCCCCATAAAAATAAAAAGATACTTGTTTCCTCTGATTGTTTGGTAAATGAGATAAAACCTTGATCTTATTGAATCTAGTTTTATACAATCCGACTAAAAATATAATCCTAAGTAATTGTTTGTTGTGCAAAGATTTTACATACAATTCACTGATAGTAAAATTCTGATTTTTTAGTGTATTGAAAAAATTTTCTTAACCTAAATTTAATTTCAAATCAATGCTTCGTAGGTTTTATTAATTCGTTTCTTAAAATAATTTTTGTTAGCAGTGTCTAAAAGTCTTTCTTTGTGGTAAAATGTTTGCTCACAAAGTGAAATATATTCTACGGAATCAAATAAGGATTATTAGTATATTTTAGGTAATCATTTATTATGTTTTCATTTGATGCATATATATATTTTTAGCCATGGGAAATTGGAAGATGCATTTAAGATATTGATTACAAGAAAATCATTATTTATTTAAAAGTAAAATTCATTTATTTTATATTATTCACGATTTTACACTTTTACATGCTGATAAAATAATGTGTAATTGGGTATAAATCAATGGAAATAGACAAATTCAATAGATGTATGATATTTTGATGTGTTAAATGTAAGTAAACGATTAAATTGTTATTTTTTCTTTTATTGCATACTAACATAAAATATTGCAAATAACATTTGTCAAATGAATCAATCACAGAAAATATAGGTTAATTTTATTTACTAAGATCGCTACTTTTCTTAAGAAAATTTTTAATTAGAAAAATAAACTTTGTGAGATAATTCTAGAGTAATAAGTAATCGTGAATTAATATTAGAGTATCAAAAATTTTCATTCATTTTTTAAATTTCAATTTATAGAGTTTTCAATGATATGAGCAAGCTTTTCAGAGTGGAAGGGGACGAGTCGAGTTAAAACCCAGACATTTTGCATCACACACACATCAGTTGGAATGAATACTAGGGTATTTTTTCCCTTGTGAATGTAATATCAGTTACCATCTGTCAGAAATCCTTCCATTAGGCTCCATGGCGCAGATATTCTTAAATCATTTTCCAACTGTAGCTATCGGTTACTCTATATGGAGTTTCAGCTTACTGAGCGTAGTTTTAAACAGGATATTCGCTCATTGCTGTGTAATGATGAACCCCGATTTTTATAGCTTGATCTTTGCTTTTGTCAAAGGACAGGAGAACAATGATAGTGAGTCTACAATCTACAAATAAGTTTTTAATTTTTTTTTTGGATAGGGGCTGGATAGTTTTCGGAATTTCTTTCTTGTGTTCATCAAATGGGATTTTGTGGAGAATCATCATAATTAGGAAATTCTTGTGAAGATTTTAGAAAGTGATAATGTTAAATAGCTGTACTGCAGTCCACCAGTGCTTATATATAGACTATTTGGATACTTGGTAAAGTTATATTAATGTTAGTATTTGATATTGTAAATTTGTAATTTGACGCAGAATCAAAATTTTATTTCTTGTACATTACTTTTTTCAAATCCATATCCACGTTTTGATCACAAATATTATAAACTAGAATGCAAACATTTCAAAGCAAATTTTGGTGCTTAAAATTAAAACATTCAAAATCAATAAAAGGAAAATTCTATTCTTTAGTTAATATACATAACAAAATATTAATTCTAGCCAAGCAAGTTTGTTTTAATAATGGAAGAGCTAAAATTTAATATTAATTTAAAGTAAAAAATTTTATTACATAAATTATTTTTAAATAATGAATGTTAAATAATATGCTAAGTTTAAATAAAATGAGTTTGAAGTTGAGTAGACATATTTTTAGTGTTCAATTACTGTTGCTAAATAATGCCATATTGCTTTCGAAATATCAATATCAAAGCCGTTGGAGTTTTAGGTAGTGAAGATTAGACAAAATCAAATGCCTCGAAAAGGATATTGAACTCGAAAATTTTCACATTAAAGTTACACATAAGCAGAAAGCATATTACACGTAAGGATTATGAAATCATGAATAACTGGCACAATTCGCCATATTTTCAAAAATGTCTTTTTCATTTGTAGATAGAATGAATTTTTCTCTAATGGAATGCATATTGAATGATTTTGTTTTAGTGTTGCTCATTAAGGAGTACTAAAGCACAGATCAAAGAAATGTATGTGACATTCGTGCACTTAGGAAGATTACGGTCAGCTAGCGCAATTGGCTATTATAATGGGCAAGAAAAGATCTACTAAAATGTGTTTAAATGATAATTCAGTAAATAATATCATGTACATGGTCTCAAAATTGATCGATATTCTTATCATTTTTTCTAAGAAATGCTAACTTGAGAAAAAGATGCAGCTGGAGGCTATTACAGTAGTGTACCTCACGCAAATTTAAAGATTAGCATTATTATAGGAAGCCAATTGGTATCGAAAAAATCGGTTGATAGAAATTTAGCTTTTCGATATACAACCCGAGAAACAACTGAGCCGGTTGTTGATTGTGAATATTTAAGTTATTTCTACCACAATGTGACTCATGCAGACATCCCAAAATGAGGTTATTACATTTTTTCTCATATTCTTTTAAGAAAATTAAGCATAAGCATTCTGTCCTTCAAAGGACAAAATTCATCGTTTAAATTATTAAAAGAATTTCTTCAAATGTACCGTCCAATTAATCACCAAAAGTGTCCATATATTTTCTAACTGGAGACAATTGAGTCATAAGCCAATATAGTAGGATGATAAATAAGTTACAATTTGAGACAAATTTAAATTTTAGAGACAAGAATGGAATGGAATTATGTAACTTAAGATTTGGTGTAAAATGATGTTACATAATGATTCGTAGCATTTTCTTGGCTACCATCGCATTGCGTACAATAAGTTTGAATCAACTCTTGCAATTTTGATATCACATTGTTATTTTTAGAAATGTTATGTTTAGGCCCGTTTCAAATCTTCTGGGCAACTTTTCATTGGCACGTGTCATAAGGAAAGGAACCTGAAGAAACATCAATTTAGATAAACGTTCATGCAGAAAGGAAGGCACATTTATGTTTTGTGTATGGATGGAACTAAGTGTTGCAAAACACTCTGCTAAAAAAAGTTTGAATAGATGGTGCTATCGCTTAGTATTTGTATGATTTCATTATCTTAATATTTTGTTTTGATCGAGAAAATTTACCCAACTTTAGATGCAACTATAATTTACCTTAGATTCCACGAATATAATTAATTGTCTTAGGTTTGCGTCAATTATTTACTTTTTTGTTTATTAAAATTGTTTTTGTTATAATACATGATATTATTTACTTCCCCGAGTAATCTATAGAATGCGCTAATTCAATTTTCGTTTTTATTTGAAGTATTTGGAATAACTTGGACGGTTATATATACACACATACATACATATATATATATATATATATATATATATATATATATATATATATATATATATATATATATATATATATATATATATATATATATATATATATATATATATATATATGTATGTATGTATGTATGTATGTATGCATCTGTGTGTATGATACTATATTTAAAAAAAGTTGCTGATTTTTTCAAAAATTAGGGAATGCGGAATACAAACATAGGAAAAATCAGTAGATAAGATTTTATAAAAAAAATACTAAAAATCACATAAAGTCTTTAATGTATTTCATCAACAAATGATTGGAAGATTTGAAAACAAATTATAGCAAACCGAACCTCCGAAAGCCAAATATATATTTGTTTTACAGTATTTGCATGATTAAACAATTTATAATAATGTAGATGGTAAAATTGTCGCCACATATTGTACTGATACATTATACGAGGCGTATTCAGAAACCAAGTATCGTTTTGGAAAAAAGGTGTAATATAATTTTTTTCAAATCAATTTTTTTACATTAAAAAGCAAATCAATTTTCTACATAATTTCTACCAATGTTAAAACACTTTTCGTAACGGGTTACCATCTTTTATATAACTTCTTTACAGAAACTTCCCACCAATAACAATAAACACGATTCCACGGCATTTTTTTACCTCATCATTGGATTGAAAGCACTTACTACCGAAGTCACGCTTCATGTGCAGTGACAAGTGGTAGTCGGGCCTTGAAGAAACTGGGATGTACGGTGGGTGGTTGAACTGCTCCCTAAAAAACTGTTGAATCATCGTTTGAGTGTCACGAGCGTTGCTATGAAGCAACACAATTCTTTTATCCACCATTATCTCCATTTATTTTGAATAGTAAGCTATTAATCGTATTTGAATATATTTTGAATTGTAAGCTATTAATAATATCGGGTTGCATAGACGGTTTCACCTCTGGGAAGAAATTCATCAATCAAACTCCTTTTTATATCCCATAGCATAGGGCATATAATTTTATTGTGCTGACATGGTCGTTTTGAACTTTTGTGGTTTCGGAGAATGAGTGTATTTCCACTCCATTGACTGTTGTCTCGATTCTGGTGTGACATGACGAACCAAATTTCATTATCAGTCACAATTTAGCCTAAAAATTGCTCGCCTTCTTCTCTGTAGCGTGTTAGGTATGTCGATGCAATACCCACTCGCTTGGTCTTGTGAATGTCAGTGAGAATTTTTGAAATTCATCGTGAACACAACATGTAATAATCTAAGTGGTCTATTACGTCCATAACAGTACGGGAAATTTTAGCTCGTTTCACATTCTTGCTTTCAAAAATCGAACTACAGCACGATTCTCACAGTCGGTGGAATCAGTAATTGTCTTAAGAATTTTAAATATGCACCGAAAGCTGAAAACAAAACGTAGAACAACCTTAATGGTTCCAGTTGTTTGCCGATGATCAAGGAAGATTAGTACATATGTAAGGGACACATATACCATAGTATTGAGGTGGCTGTACAGTGAAACGGTACTTACTTTCCGAATACGCCTCGTATGGTCATAATACGCCTCGTTACAAAAACGAGTACTAAAGGAATATCAAATTAAACAACATTCCTTACTTTAACTTTATGGCGGTATCTGGAGTATTTAGGATACACTTCATTTACAACCATAGAAATGTTATATAAGCGCTATATGTGTGTGCATGTTGTAGATAATAAAATATTTATAACTTTGAAAAATTTTCATGCCCGTGGAATTAACTCGATGCAATTTCTTAAATGTCATGATCTGATAAAATTTTTTTAAACTTTTAAATAAGATTAGCATTTTGTTGTAAGATATAAAATATGTAGTAAAGTGTCAATTTATTAAAATTTTTTTGGTAGCGTGGAAAGGGATAAAATAAATTACTATTCGTGGTTACGAAAATACTACAATTATAGAATTGAACTGGAATATCTATTCCTGTTATATGTTTCTTTTTCACGCAAAATGCATATATATACAGATCAGTATAATAGTTTATTAGCTACTTCATTTTAAGATTTATAAGATGTATTAACTATTGTTCATATGATTAAAATGTGGTATTGTACTGTATCCATGTGGTAAAGTTATAACTACATTTGTTATTTCCCAGTTTATAAATAAATCATAAATGTAACCTCTAAACAGTTGTGTAATCTATTACATCGTCAATAATACCATTATTAATTTATGTATTTTATGAATTATTTAAGGAAAAAGAAACTTACAAATTACATTTATGTATAGATATATTTTGCATGCATGTGTTATTGGGAATTTATGTTTAGTTATCTATATTATTAAACTATAAATAGAGACTTATTATTATTTGTAAGTCAATAACAAAGATATATGAGCTGCATTACATAATATAGGTTTTTATTATTTACTAAAAGCCTTAAACATTTTCATATGATAAAAACGTTCATAAAATAATTTTATTCAGCAATCAAATTTATAAAAAAATTTTTAGAAATGTTTTATTTGTCTTTCAGTTATTTCGCCAAAATGATACTTTCTTACATTTGTTACGAGGACAATGCCTTATTTATGACTTTTAAATAAATTACAGCTTTAAAGTTCCTAAGATTTATTCATAACATTTCTCTACAAAATGGTATAAATTGAATATCATTTATTACCTTTGTACAATTATTCAATATTATGACCATCATATTATAATAATATTAAAAGACAACTAAAGTAACTCACATGGAGAAAATGAAGGAGAAGAATCTATAGTTCTAATTAATTATAATGTAGTTCTAGTCATAATTGGAATCAATATGATATATGTAATTATCTTTCATTTGTTGATAAATATGAATCTTATACCTTATTACAGAAATGTACTTATATGATGCGATGTAGTTAGTAGTAATACCAATGCAAGAGTTATGTATGTAGAATTTCAGTTCTTTTTATGTCTATTGTAATAGATATATACTTTTGAAATGATCACAATATGTACACACACACACACACACACACACACACACATACATACATACATATATATATATATATATATATATATATATATATATATATATATATATATATATATATATATATATATATATATATATATTTCTATTATGTATATATATATAAATATGCAATCAAATAAAAGTATAAAATGGATAATGACTTTATTAAATTGATTAACATAACTTCATTTCATTCTTATATTAAAAATAACAATTTACCTGAAATTTTAGATATCAGTGAATTCTTTACACATTTTTTGTGTATTTTCTGCAACCTTTTAACATCCTGAAAATAAGGCATGTTCAGTATGAAATTATCAGGAAAAGACTTTCAAATATGATGAGAATTATGTCTATGCTAAAGATGAAAAATTTCAATCAATCATTTGAATACAATAACATTATAAGTAATAAAGACCTCATTTTCTTTGTTTTTCATCAACAACTATTTCTAAGAAATGATTTTGAAGCGACTATCTGTCTGTTTATTCTTTTTTTCATTCAGTATTCCTTTTGTATCTTTAAAAAAAGTCCTTTTCTGATTTAGAATGAAGCATTTAAATTCTCTTAAAATCATTGATTTTTGATTTTGTGACAAGTGTTAGAAAAGCACCATCGAACTCCTTTTATATAAGAGAGAGATATTTATCACAAAACAGAGAGAACTATTAAAATACTAATCAATGTGATAGGGATTTAAGCTAGCTGCTGAATGTTAAGCACTCTAACCTTTAAAAGAACAATTCAGTGTTGATTTTAGGCACCTAAGTGCATTGTAAACCTTAGGTACTGGTGTAATTACTCGTTTTAAGTAAAAAAAAAATGGTAGAGTGACTTACAAAACTAGCATGATATGAATTTAATAAACCTATATGACATGAATTTATCTAGTTGAGTATTAAAATTTGAGTGAAGGTTTCATAAAATAAAAACAGTTGCATGACATAAATCATGAAACACATTTCCTTTAAATAAATTTCTTATGACGTAATCTAAAACAGATAGTTTACTTCGGTTATTTTTAATTGTTAGATACTTACTGAAAATTATATTTAATGGCCATAAGAGTGTCAGTTTATTTTAACTGGAAGATAATTGTTATGTGTACCGTATATGTGAAAAATTTTATTCGTTTTTTGAAATGGGAAATCAAGCAATAGTTAAAGCGTGAAATTAGAAAAAAACAACAGAGCTATTGTAATTTAGGTATTGGAATGTCATAAATTAAATCGTGTTTAAAAATGACTCAGTTTTTAAATTTAAATGACACTGAAATCTGATACTATATCGCGCATAGAAAATGTAAATTAAACTAGCCATGGAAACAGGAAACAAAAATTTCATTTTTATGGAGAAGTACTTCATTATACATACATTTTATTAATTAAATTAAATAACTCATTTAAAATTTAGCATTCAAATTATTAGACAAAGTATGAAAAATAATATTTAATTTATATTTTATAATTACATAAACTATATACAGCAGCAATTTTTATTTCCAATTACCTATTATATTAACAATAAGCGTATAATATATTTTTCCTAAAAATTTTGTCATTCAAGTTTATTTTATTAATGTATGCAATGGAATTGCGCCAAACATAAAATATTTTATTGAATTGGAATTATTCCTTAAAACTAAGTGTGAAAACGAATAAATAGATTTGATTGCATTTTATAGGAAATGCGTTTTTTGCATATGAATAATTTAATTTAAAAATAATAAAAGGATGTATAAACACGCATTTTAAAAAATTCTTGTTTTTCTGAACACAAACTAAAGTATACAAATGCTCATAAAAAAGTTAATGTGTTGGGCTTGACAGTTTGCCATTTAAGAGAATTAAAAGAATTTATAATCGTTTTGCATAAATTTATTTTCATATTCATGTGTTTGTTTTAAAGTGGCTGTGTGACAATTAAATATGTTTTTTTTTAGATCAAGTCTCTAGTTGTGAGGCTGTGCAGTATGAGAAATGAGTACGCGAAGAAATTGCGCAGCCTTCCCTCTAAATCGGATGAATTTGTGAAGCTTGAGTACATGAGCATGGCTTTGAACAAGGTAATGATGATTTAGTCTCATGTATTTTTTCCTACAATTTAAACATCTTTCGATTAATCTCCATTTTGATCAGAATGATGATATATATAATATGCATTGAAATATCTGGGTATAGCGAGTTGCTTAAGAGATACTTATGTAGCACAGGTAATATAATGTAGGTTCTGATCCTTATAAAACACACTTGTCTAAGTTAATTTACTTTGAAAAGTAACCTAGAGTGTTTTCTGGATTTCTCCTTTTTTCACATATGTATGCAGATTGAAGAACCATCATTTAATCATTTGCTTTTAAATTATCGTTGTCAAAGTGATACTGAAAGGCTTTTAATAAGGAAATAATTAAAAAGAAACTCTACATTATGGGGAGTACTTTTGTAGAAAGATGGCTGAATGGAGTGATCTTATCTTGCAGACATATGTAACAGATTGTATTGCAAGTCAACAGTGTTATTTTTTTGCCATATGAACAAATATATAGTATACATTACAAAAATAATTCAAATTACTGTTTGCTGCTTAACAACATATTTTGCTGAAAATTATTTGCTTTAAAATCTTAAAAATAACTTGATGTATGATCAAGTATGTTATATGTTTATCAACTATTTTACTTTTCCTTATAAATCATTATTTACATTTTACTCACAAACAGTAATATTATCCATTTGGACGCAATTTATTAACAACGAATTGTTTCTTTTTTATAAGATATATTAATGTTTTATTCTCATTACTCAAACAAATCATAAGATTAAAATGTTTCTGGGATTATTCCACTTATTAAATTAATTGTTTTAAAATAAACTTGTTGTTTTATTTATTATAATGGACTAAGTATTTTATTTAATATAGTGAACTTTTTTTATCGAAACAAGTTTCAGATATCACCAACTCTTCCAATTTTTGTTAAAAATTAGAAATGCATGAAAATATTTATATATATTAAAATTGAAGAAAAATAAAAAAAATAATAATTTACAACAGAAATTTGACACTTTTAGAGGAAACTAATCTTTAATTATTCAAAGATTCCAGGGAAGGTATTCAAGAATCAGGCAATTCTTAAAGTAATACAAATATAGCTATATAACTATGATATAAGAATGGCAATAATTGAATTAGTTAAAGATTAAATTGGCATTTACAAAATTCACAAAACAAAATAATCTGTTGCTAGTGTAAACTTAACTTCCAATCTATTTGTTTATCTTTAAAATAAACATTTTTTCTCTCTGTGTTTGTATAGGAATGACCTGCATTACCTTGATTAAATGCTGCAATTTAGTTTGCTTAGTGATTTTCTTCAGTTTGAAATTATAAGATATTATATATAGTAAAACTTTGATAAAACTGAAAAGGAAAACATACTTTTATGATATTATTTTTATAACTATTTGATTGTGACACTATTATTATTCTAATTATACCCATTTTTTTATGCCTTTTTACATGAAACTTAAAATAATAAAAAATACAATCAAATTATTATAACTATCACAAACTATAACTTTTTAAAGTAAATTACTAATCTATAAATTACTTAATCATTAATGATAAAAAATATTAATTAATAACTATTTATTTATTAAAAATGAATTCAGTAAAGGAAATTCATTTAATAATTATATATATATATATATATATATATATATATATATATATATATATATATATATATATATATATATATATATATATATATATATATATATATATTACGTATGTGTGTGTGTGTAATTAATAGTATATATTAAAAAAATTAATAATAAAATAATAGATGGAGAATAATACATTGAAAATACGAAATATAGTAAATAATTGGATAAATATTTAAAATTTCAAAGAAAAATATAAAATAGAATGAAGTACCAACATGGCCAGCTTCGTCAGGGGGTGTTGACCACATTGGCACAAAGTATGGCTTTTCTTTCAAATTTTAAACATTTTTCTAACTATTTACTATATTTCGTACTTTTAATGTATCGTTTTTTTATTTTCTTTGAAATTTTAAGATACATATTGAACATTTTTCCGACTATTTACTATACTTCATATTTTGAATGTTTTATTTTCCATTTGGTATTTTCAATGTATTTTAAATGTATAATTCTCCATCTAATATTTGGTTATTAATTTTATAAAATATACTGTTAATTATATTTTAGTAATTCTATTTTGGCTACTTTTGTGCTCAATGTATTACTAAGCATAAATGTTTTCATCTATTCTTGTACTTTTCAGTTATATAAATAATTTTGCATTATATATATATATATATATATATATATATATATATATATATATATATATATATATATATATATATATATATATATATATATATATATATATATATATATATATATATATATATATATATATATATATATATATATGCACGGTAAGGAAATTAAAGAATAATGTATAAAAATTAATAATTATTATACTTTCTTTACTATGAATATTTTAATGATATTTATACAAATACGAAACTTACTGAATTATGCGGTAACTTTTTATTGCTAAATTTCAACTATTATAATGCTTTAGAGCCCTGTGTTATTAGAGCTGCATTTAAAATATTGCATGTGAAACATTTCTAAATGCAGTGATAATGGGTAATACTTTGCTCATCACTTCTTGAAATAGCTAAAATGTGTTTTTTCTAAAAAAAAAAAAATGATTAGAAAAAATGATTTTTTTTGGGAAGGTAAACTTTCTTTACAAATTACAAAGTGATTGATGGTATAAGCATGTTTGAGGGTATTATTTTAATTTTTTGGCTTATAAAATCATAGTGTATAAGAAACATTGGCAATCATATTTCAGTCATATGTACAACCACAAATGACATCTGAGATTCGCATTCATATGGTATCACTATTTTGAGCAGGCAGAAATTTCTTTCTTCTCTTTACCTAATGGAATATTCTCTTTGCTGTTTGTTCTCTTATTAGAATAAACTCGTATTGTTCAGACTGATCTTGATTACAGGATATGGAAATTTGCAGATCCTCTGAAATTTTCTCTTAGAGCATGTTTTTTGGTATGTTTACTCTTAAAATTTTCATATTTTTCAAATATTTCTACGAGTGTCTCACTTGTTTCAGTATTTGTAATTTATTAGCCAGGAAAAAAATGACTATGCGGTTTGGCATAGCTTCAAACATGATTTAAGAGTACTTTAGCATTTTCCTTTCTAGCATGTAAAGTTCTTCTTTCATTTGATTAAGAATCAACCATTTAATTATTTACTTATGTCATTATTGTTCATGCACGTAATTAACATTCCGCTTGTACATCCTGCTTAGCCGTTTTTACTACACCTTGTGCATTCTTATGACAAAGCTTCTCTTGAATCATCGAAACATCTTTTCACTGAGTCCATATTTTGGTTTTGGTTTGATTGTTCAATTTTATACCACTGCTTAAATGATACGTATCTAGACCACCATATATTAAAAATGTTTGAAGTGATACACCACTTCTTTTATATCTTAAATTTAAAACCATTGCTGGACAAACTTGTGGAGATCTTGAGGTAATAATTAAAAAAAAAATACTTATAACCTTACGTATCGTAAAGCAACTGCTTCCAAAATTTCCATTTTTCTACATCTACGTAAATAAGTGATGTCCAAAGTCCTTCCGCTGGTGTGGCGTGGATGTGGAGCGGAGGATGCCACCTCAGGTTTGACTTTGTCATCTGACCGTGGTTTAAAATTATGAGGTTATTGGTGATGGCGAGTATTCCGAATCCGTTAACATAAAGGTACTGTCTGGGGCTCACCAGGACCACTATATATACATATATATATATATATATATATATATATATATATATATATATATATATATATATATATATATATATATATATATATATATATATATATATATATATATATATATATATATATATATATATATATATATATATATATATATATATATATATATATATATATACAATACACTAGGTGTCAATGGGAGTAATGATTTTGTCAGAGCATTATTAGGAAAAGAACATTTTTATTGTAGTAAACGTGTAATTCAAACACATTTGAACAAATTGATATTTGTACAAATGAAATTGAGATGAGAATATAGACAGCTTGCCTACTGCAAACAAAATGTTTACAATTAAAGATATTCAAAGATATATTTTGCTATTCTAAGAATATTTCCATAGAATAACAAGTATTAATTTGATTTTTTTAAAGATTTGAGAAATGAATTCACCAAAGCTACCGAAATTTTAAAACAACAGCTAAACTTCGTCGAATCGTCCACTATAGAAATGATATTTAAATTTTATCCATTTATTTTAGGGAATATTTTTATATGTAAGGTCTCACTCTGAATATTAATGCAATTATAGTTGAATGGCAACAACAACTTACTTTCGCAATACTGAGAAATTGGACCAGTGGTGATAAGCAAAGAAAACACTTTTCTCATTAAATTTAACAAGTTTAATGAAAAAATCTGTTATTATATTTGTTCATTATTAACTACAATTAATTTCTTTCTTCAAGTACAGTCAATTTTAGTTTATTTTTGTTTTATTAATTTATTAATAATTTGTAAATTTAATTAAATATAATTTCATATTTGCTCGAAAGTTTCAGTTTGTGAACAAATGTAAAATTTATTTTAATAAATGTTGATAGTTTACAAAAAGATTCAAAATGTATATTGTAGCTGCCAGGAACATCCTAAACGTAACTTCCATTGTTCCATATCATAATGATATGTGTCATATAACTTATTAATTGTTGACGAGGAAAAGAATAGGAGCATACTCGACTAGTAACTGACATCGTCTTGTTGACTTATACGAGTGACGTTCCGAATAATAAAAACCGAAATATATCTATATATAATTGAATTTTATTGTATTTTCTTTGGTAATAATATATGAATATTCTTAATATGGTACTCATTTGAATTCTGAAAACTCCTAGTATCTCGCACAGCGAATTGGCTCTTTTTATATGGCTTACTTGGTTTTAAACAAATTAAGAAAAGTTAATAGCATATGATTAAAATTCATCTTAAGAAATCTTGAATTTTTATCTTAAAAATTTTAAAATGATGTTTAATTGAGTATTTGAAATGATTTTTTTTTAAATGTTCTACGATCAACAACTAAGAAAAGAATACTTTCTTCGTAATTTAAAGGTTATTCATAGAGATTATGAATCGTAACTAGAAAATAAATAAAAAATATTAGATGGAAATGAAATCAAGCTGTACAGATTAGGATTCATGTTAACACAGGAAACCTTTGACAAATTATTTAATATGAAAATTTAATATTTCTTGGAAATAAGAAATCAAAGTGAACTGAGTAAATAATTCAGAATTAAATATTTGCTAAAGTGTGTATGTTACTCAAACTTTAAGTTTTAAAATAGTTTTTATCGCTTTTTTCTATCTGAAAAGAATGATTTATGCTTTTTGGAACATTAATGAAAATAACTTTATATGTTAATATGATTATTACAAAAACTTAACCCTAATTCGTGTTCAGTGAGCTTCAAATTTTTCATTAAATATTTCTATTTTTCAGTTGGAACAAAGGGTTTGTACTTTACAAACTGAAAATAGACAATTGAGAGAGAATATAACAAACCTACAAAAATATCTCAAACGGTACCGGAAGTTCGAGAAGGAATATAGAGCAAAATTATCGGAAATGACGTCAATTGCAAAAGAACATTTAGAAAACGCGGTAGCCATTTATGAAGAGCGGTAAATAATTATTACTATAATACTAATAACACTTTCTAATTAGTTTTAAAAAATTTGCAAATTCTAATTTAATACAGCAATTATGTAATTTTTGTAAAGTTATTCAAATCTCTAGTGTTGAAATTTCTAAAAAAATAGCAAATTTATTTAATTGTTGTAGTCGTGTGCGAACTAGGCTGGCATTATGGGGTGCGCTGCTCCACTTTTCCAACTGAATCGTAATTTCGTTTGGAGTTCGACTTCCTCAATATTCACATGTCATAGGAACCGTTTATAGGGTAGGCAACCATTGACAACCTATTCATACAAGGAAAGGTCAAAGACAGGATAGATAGAGAGAGAAAGTACATCCATGCCCAAGCCGGAATTCGAACCAAGGACCTCCCTATCCGCAGTTAGGCACGCTGACCACTAGACAAGTTTGATTGCATTTGTTTAATTAAATAATATATAATATATAAGCTCAAGATTAATTAATTTATGATTTATAACATCTTGTTTCAAATTAGACAGTATGGGCTCATCGCGGCCTAGTTGTAGGACAATCTCTGAGGAGCATGAAGTCCGGGGTTCTATCCCAGCCACTGTTGAACAAAGGATGGGGCATATTGTGCTTTTGTCTTAAGCATGCACGTCTGGTTAAGCGTGTGGCAAACGTGAATTAGGACCATTATCTATGAGATGTGCACCTGGAATGCTATAAGCGGTGTAAAGTTAGGCATTTTGACGAAAGTTTCATAAAAATATAGACTAAAATATTCTAAACTTTTGAAAGATTTAAAAATGTAATTGAAAAAATTGTAGTGTTTTCATTGGAATTATGGTGTTGAATACTATATTAATTTCAATTTAATTATTTAAGTAATCTAATTTTATAGTTTGTTAGAGAAATTAACGTACAACATTTTTGTCTTACAATTACAATCAATTATAATATATGATATAAGGAATTGCGTTAGAATTAGACACTAGCTTTCTTCTATGATGATAGTACCATTACAATTTATAAATAATTGCTTAAAAAATTAAGTAATTTTTGATACGCTTCATTCCATATTGTCATCTCATCCATAGATTCTATCAGTAAAATAAGTGCGTGATAAATCAAGTGATATTGGTGACATTTTATTCTATGAAGTCATCTACTCAATTTGGACACAATAAATTAAGTTGCAGTAAATACATGAAATTCTATTTTATTATCATTACCTGTATAGTTAGTAATTAAAATTAGTTTGTAATAAATGAACTATGTTCAGTTATAATTCTATAAATTGATCAACCGCAATATATGTTTAAAACAGATGCATCATTAATTTTACCTCCAAAAATCATTGATCAATTTATGAACTTTAAAAATTTTTACTTTTATTAATTTTCAACTTAACTTTAATTTTAAGGTTTTAAGAGAAAAGTGACTCCCATGTAAGAAATTAACGAGTTGATTTCATTTCTTCAGGGAAGAGTTGGTTAACAAAACGAAAGCCAAACAAGACCGTTGTGCGGAGGATCTTCATAAAATTGCCCTCAATGAAAATGCATTGAATTTAATAAAAGAAAAGGCAAAGAAATATGAAGAATTTGAAAAAATGCAAGATAAAGAAAGAATGGACAGTAGGTAAGTCCTCTCTTTACCTTGTCAATTAAAGAGAGATTTAAGCTGAAAACATTAATGATTAGATTGATTCGAAATGTCCTAAGGCTCTTGTTGGTGTACTCTCAAATGTGCGCCTCTTGCCAGAAGAAAAATATTAAGGTAAATGGGATTTCGTACCAGCTTACAGGCAAAATATCTGCGATATAAGTTTAAATCCTAGGCAGTCTGTGAGTCAGGATTTGAGACTTTCTTTCAGTAAACGGTTGTATCAGATGATTTATGTTTTCCAAAAATAGGATCTCATTTTTAAAAAATGGTCAATGTAGATGATCGATGAAAAGTATTCACATCAGAAAGGAATGTTGCTCACAATAAATGCCAAACAACTTTTAGAATAGGAGTTATTTAAATAGACAAAGGAAACTGATTGAAATATTTACAATGAAAAATCCATATCAGATAATTTTTGATCCATCCATATCAGATCAACAGATCATTTTTGATTTTACATTTTAATGCAAAAATATAATGAAAACAAGAAATAAAATAAAGAGAAATTGATTAATTTAAGTATGTTATACAACAGCAATGGACTCTCAATAAGAATAGACATTAGGAGACAACAAAACAAAACAGGAATATCAGAAATGAGTGCAAATCACGCATGGAAGAAAGGGTTCTACTCAAATTATCAGTTAAGGTTTTGGAACTAGATAGGTATTCCATAAAAATACAAAATTGTGTAGTAGTGTCATGTGTTGGGCTCGACAGTTACTATCCAGATCTGGATATTTCTTTCAATATGAATTATTTTATGAAATAAAATCACATATTTGCTTACATCTTTATTAATTTAAAAAGAACTAAACACCAAAACGTATGTATATGTGTATTGGAATCTTATTTTTCCAATACATTATTTTCTTTTAAATGAGCTGTTTTTAAAAGTAAACTCAAAGCAAAAACAAGTTTTTTACCTTCCATTCGGTTTAAATTTTTTTTTCATAATTTTCTCTAATTCGTAAAGTTTGACGCTGCGTTGTGGACTGTCTGTGGTTGCACCTGTCCAAACAATATGTCCCGGATTCGAACGCAGCCACTTTTAAACAACAAAAGGTAAACAATGCATTTCTGATTTATGTAAGTCTCTTAGATGGAATGATTGCTGGGAGTTTTCTAAGATTTCTTCTGGCTTATAAATACTGTCCATTATTATTAAAAAAAAATTCTTGTAAAACAAAATATTCTCATTAAGGCCTTATGTTGACTACTAAATGTCAGGTTAGTATCTAAACGGTATCAAATTTCGTTACTGATAAATTAATTTAGAAAGAATTTTATTCTTTTTTCCAATATTAATATCAATATATTCCCTTCCCATTTTTATTTTGAGTTGGTAGCTGAATTATGAATACTCTAAACTTTAGTTTGTTGGTCTGATTTTCATTTTTGATGCGGGATTGTTTGCACATATTCTAAATCTATTTTAAACCATATTTATGTTTTAAACCAGCCAATCATTAGTTACTGTATGATCTGTATTCTCTATTACAGATATTTAATCGACATTTAAGTGAATATGTATTTTTTGTTAATAGTTAATGCAGTTACATTGTTTGGAAAATGTTTTCCTGCCCTCAAAACAAAATTATATGTCATGTTACGTATGTGTATGTATATATGTACATATTTAAAAACTAAAAAATAAGAAAAGTTTCACAGAAATCTATAATTTAAATTAAGAAATTGTAAAATTTTATGTTTACAAAAGATAAAAAACATTATGTATAAATGCTTAACAATGCTCCAAATAAAAATCCTTAATTAATTTAAACATTATGTATACAAATGTCGCGCTTTTTAAAACACAAGAGAAAATTTGGAGATAAGAGTTATTGTGTGAAGCGATGCATTTTAATATTTTGAAAAGCGGAGCAGCTGAAAAGAAAGCAGCGGAACCCTAATTGAGATGAAAGTGCGAGCTGCAGAGTAATCTATTGAACAACGTGGTCTCAAAGAAACCTTCGCCCAAAGGATTATATCTTTCTCATCTGTACTCTAATACATTTACCAGGGTTAATTGTGTCGGATGAATAATTCATAAAGCGATAACATTGATTAACACAGAGCAAAACGCGACACCATTTGCTTACTTACTCGTAAAACTTTCACCAGAGGAAATTAAATATTCCCTTTTTGTACTTGTCCAAGCATTAAGAATTCGGTGTAGTCTTCTTGTGTCACTCCAGTTTCGCTCTCTTTACACGTAATCATATTAAATGAATAAATTTGGGTTCTTCTATTTATTTCCTATAATCAATTTACTAGAGTATAACTGAGTTTGAAATTTAAGATGGATATCTTTGTAACGTTATTACTCTCAAGAAAATATTAGATATCGTAAACATACTTTAAAGACCATGAAACTATAAAGGAAAAGAAGTTTCTGATATGAGCCCCAACTTACACAAAGACTTAAGTTTTTAATCATTCTAATAGTTCTCTATTTCTAATGCATAGCCAATAGAATTATTTTATCTTTCACTATTATAAAGGGTAGAATTGCTGATATTATATTTGGTGGGATATATAATACCAGCAATACATAAAAGATGCACTGCCTTTATCTGAAAAGTGGTTGGGAAAAATCATTGCTTAAAAGCAGAAACTAAGCATGAAGTCCATTTCATTTGTAAGACAGTGTGACTAAGAATCACTTATCATCGCTCCAGAGGTTATAAAGTGAACGCGACCGACAGGCGGGATAATGCATAAAACCCGCACCTACCAGTAAAGAGAACAACTAACTTCTCAACCAAAGATATGTCCTTTTAAGTATTACTGCAATAATTTAAATCGGTTCCTATATGATAAAATTCAAAAGAATGTTCTAAATAAGTCAGTATATATGTTTTTACACCTATAGTATAAATTTTGAATCGTTTTTGTAAGCTACCAACTAAAAGATTTACTAACTTTTTTTAAAATTCATTTTACATTAGCTCACTAACTAAAAATTTCTAGCAGTTATGAAATTATATTGAATTAAAAATAATGTAACAAAAATAAAGTAAAATGGAATATACTTAAAGAAAGAAATTAAATATATTTAATAATAAATAACAATTAAAATATGAGATTTTTTCATTAAACTTGTTAATTTTAATGAGAAAATGATGGTTTTCTTTGTTTATCATCAATGAAACAATTTTTCATTATTCCAAAAATAGGTTGTAGTTAACATTCAGATATTATTGTCTAAGAATTCAGAGTGATTCTTTAAGAATCAAAATAATCCCTAACATAAATGGATAATATTTGAAAATCATTTCTGTAACGGACGATTCGACAAGTTGAAATTATTTCAGAATCTTTTAAGCTTTGTTAAAATCACTTCACAAATCTGTAAAAAAAATACACAATAATGTTTGCTTTTCTAAGGAATTATTGTTAAAATAGCAAAATATATCCTTGAATACCCATAATATCCAATATTTTGTTTGTAATAGTGCAATTTTTTAAATTCTTATCCCAACTTCGTTTGCATTTATATAAAAGTGCTTAAATATGTTTGATTAGTAGTCTATCTTAAAAATTTTCTTTTCATAACGTTGTTCTGACATAAAATATGCCCTCATACAGACTCCTACTGCATTGTTCAGTGGAACTATGGAAATTTCAAACAGCAGTTGCTTTACGATATTAAGTTTCATGTATTTTTCTACCTTCTACTTTAAGAGCTTCACTTGTTTGTCCTGCAATGTTTTTTTTTTAAATTGAAGGTATAAGACAAGTGGTGCATCACTTCGCATGCTTTTAGCATATTATGCTCTAGATACACGCCATTTAAACAGTGAATTCAAATATCAAGTCAAATCCGAACTATGGACTTTGGAGGAAGATGTTTCGATGATTAAAGAGAAGCTTTGTCATAAGTATGCACAAGGTGTAGTTGAAACGGCTAAGCAAGATGTACAAGCGGAATGTTAATTACGTGCAAGAACAATAATGAAATAAATAAATAATTAAATGGTTGGCTCTTATTCAAATTTAACAAGAACTTTACATGCTAGAAAGGAAAATGACAAAGTCCTCATGAAACTATGTTTGAAGTTAAGCCAAAGCGCATTGTCATTTTCTTCCTGGCTAATAAATTGCAAATACTGAAACAAGTGAGCCACTCGTAGAAATATTTTATAAATATGAAAATTTTAAGAGTAATCATACCGAAAAACATGCTCTAAGAGAAAATTTGAGAGGATCTGCAAATTTCCATATTCTGGAATCAAGATCAGACTGAACAATATGAGTTTATTGCAATAAGGAAACAAACAGCAAAGAGAATATTCCATTAAGTAAAGAGAAAAAAGAAATTTTTGCCTGCTCAAAATAGTGATACCATATAAATGCGAATCTCAGATGTCAATTTGTGGTTGTACACATGACTGAAATATGATTGCCAATGTTATATACACTGATTTTATAAGCCAAAAAATTAAAATAATACCCTCAAACATGCTCATACCTGCAATCACTTCGTAATTTCTAAAGAAAATGTACCTTCCCCAAATGAAATCCTTTTTTCTAAGAAATGTTTTTTGAGAAAAAACCCATTTTAGCTATTTCGAGAAGTGATGAGCAAAGCGGTACCCATTATCACTGCAATAAGAAATGTTTAACAAGCAGTGTTTTAAATGCAGCAGTTATAACAGAGTACTCTGATACGATTCAAGGTATTATAATATTTAAAATTTTACTATGAGAAAAATTATCGCATAGTTCAATAAGTTTTCTATTTGTATAAGTACCATTTTGAATATTCATAATAAAGAAAGTATATGAACTAGTAATTTTACACATTATTCTTTGATTTCATAACTGTATGTGATATATATATATATATATATATATATATATATATATATATATATATATATATATATATATATATATATATATATATATATATATATATATATATATATATATATATATATATATATATATATATATATATATATATATATATATATGTATGTATATATATATATATATATATAATTATAAAATAAATAATCCTTACTTAATTCATTTTTAGTTAATAAATTGTTATTAATGAATGATTTTTATCGTTAATGATTAGTGAATTTATAGATTAGCATTTTAACTAAGAAAGTTATAGTTTATGTTTGTTATAATATTTTGACAGTAAATTTTTATTATTTTCAATTTCTTGTAAAAAAGCATAAAAATGGGTATAATTATAATAAAACTAATGCCAATCAAATAGTAATGAAAATAATATCATAAAAGTATGTTTTACTGCTTCAATTTTATCAAAATTTTAATTAAATTTTATCAAATACACAACTCAAGATATTATAACATTTCAAAATGTTGCAATAAGTACGATATTATTAGATTATTGCATAATTCATTAAGTTTTCTAATTGTATTATTTTCTTTTCTCACTTAGAATGTATTGTTCATTTCACATTATTAACCACTTTTTATAAGTTTTCTATTTTAAGCTTTTTCATTACATATCCATTCCTTTTAAGAGATTTTTGTATCGTCGATAATTATATTTAAAGCGTATAAGTATCTAAAACAATTATAATTTTTTTTTACTTTTCAGAGGTAGTTTTACTGTAAACACCCAGGAATCAGGAAATGCTGTTTAAAATCCATTAGAACCATATAAATTTCATAAAATAATTTATACTTTCATTTTTTTGTAGCGTGTATCTTTATATTTCGATTAGATTATTTTCCTAAAGACTTAAAACATTTTAGTTGTTAAAATCTAATTCTTCTAAAAATGTTCTTCTAAAATATTATCTTTCTCTTGTAATATGACAGAATATTTGAATAAATTAAGTTTTAATAATAATTTTAAATATCGTCAGAGAGACATTGCCCATAAAAATAAAAATGTTTTAAGATTGTTTATTGTTTTATGCATATGTACTTCTAGAAAATGTTTCATTCTTTAAATGAATATAAGACGTAACTATATCCAGAATCATTTTGCTGAACACAATCTATTAGAAAAGATAAAAACTTAATTCTTAAATTATATTTAAAAAGGTTTTTGAATCCTACGCTTTAGAGATTGCTGTATGATCAAAAGATATATAAACTCTCTACAATTGAAGTTTAATGACTAAATAACAATGCGGTATATAAAAGTGGATATTCAATGTTTATTAGCATTAAATAAGAGGATAATTTATTGTTGTTACTAAGGGCATATCATAAAAATAAATAAAAATTGTTGTTAATTTTAATCAATAGTTCTGGACATCACTATTAAAAATTCATCTTTTAGCATTGAAATTGGGAAGGAATGAAGTGTAAATCAGAGTGAAATTAATGTGGTTGATTGGTTTAAATTCGGTGACAATCAAGTCCAGGCTCATACGTTAAACACGGCAATGGGAGAAGACATAATGTATTTGTGTTAGTCAATGTAATGTTTTGCTATTATTGTAATAACTAAAGAAAGGTGTGAAACAGTTTATTGTTTCGAGATTGCACACATTCCAAAAAATGTCTGTTAAAATGAAAAACTGAGATCTCCAATAATCATTCCTTAAATGAATCAAAAAATTAAATAACAAAATATTGAAGTATATAATAAATTTCAGATGATGCTTACTTCTCTCTATTGAGATTGTTTCAGCGAAATGTATCCTTCCCGATTTCTTTTGTTTTTAGAAAATAAATGAAAATTGCAGTTAAAAATTTACTGCTTCATGTAAACAGCACTTTTGGGATACATATTAATTAATGTGTGTGTCTATTTTACACACAATATAGTGTATATTATTATGTTTACTTTTCTCTATTGAGATTGTTTCAGCGAAATGTATCCTTCCCGATTTCTTGTTTTTTGTTTTTAGAAAATAAATGAAAATTGCGATTAAAAATTTACTGCTTCATGTAAACGGAACTTTTGGGATATATATTAATAAGTGTGTGTGTGTATTTTACACACAATATAGTGTATATTACATTTGAAAGCAACACATTAAAATGAAATCAGTAAATAACAAGCTTAATTTTAATTTAGTTGGATTAAAGTATATTATTCATGTAAAAGTAAATAAACATATAAGGTTAATGCACGGGATTTCCTCAAAAATTAAATTAAACACAGTTATAATCACATTTCAAATTATAATTACATGGGAAAAGTTAAAAAAAAATTTAGAGTAAAAAATTCTTGCTGTGCGGTCTATTTTATCTTAGCTAACGAACATTCACAATCATATAAAATGTTAAAAACATAAAATGCACACACATATTTATTCATATAATATGATATATATATATATATATATATATATATATATATATATATATATATATATATATATATATATATATATATATATATGCGTGAAAATAAAGGCATTTATTATAACACAATAAATAATTTACGTGGCAGTAAAGTTTGAACATACGTTTGAAAGGAAGAAGCAAAACTAATTAGTAAAGCGTTTCATTTTATGGAAGTTTAGATAGAATTTAAATTAAGGCTGCACTTTTTGGTATGTAGAAATTTTCCTGAAATAATGTTACAAGGAGAAGTACTTTTCAAATTCATTTACTATAGTAAGATAAAATTGAGTTAAATGCTTTTATTTAATCTATTAATTATACTGGAGTTTAACTTTGAGAAGATAAATACTTTTACTTCGTAAATTTAAAATTTAAATCTAAAGAAATTTTTTTGTCTCTCCACAATGATTGAACATCTGAAAGACTGCTTCCTATTTCTAAATTGATTAATTCATTCTAAATTAATTGGTGATGGACATAACTAAATATCATGACAGGATATTTTAATAGAACAATTTAGTTTAATTTACAGTTGTCATTTACTTACTATTCTACTTATTTAAATTTAAAATTTAATATTTGTTTATGTAAATTCTACTTAAAATGATGTTTCAAAATATTGAATTTGTAAAAAAATTGTTGTAATCGGAATATTATTTAAATTAGTTTTATTTTTTTATTTAAATTAGTTTTAATTTTGTTTGTCTTTTCCTATCTAACATTAAAAGTGCAACAAATTCGATTATTTATCTTATCGTCATTCAATATGTAAATCTATGTTCTAATGGCGTTTATGAATAGCATGTTTCATGAGACTTTAATATTGTAGTCTTGTAATCAACAATTGGTGTAATAAAATAGAAAAACTTCGGTAGGATATATTACTATGCAAAATGAAGATCTTCTATACATTTTAAAACATGTATTATGAGTATTACATAGAAAAACATTCAGTCTTCATCCACAGGAAGATAACTAAAATTATTAACTATCGCCAGTTATGTTAGCATATTTTTTAGCTACAAATATTTTGTTTTAAGTTTATTTGTGTTATTTTTTACCAAGAATATTGCGTATACATTGAACTTCAGTATTTAAACATTTTTTCATTAACTAAGAGCAAATCTTTCTTATTGCGCTTCCCATGAAGAAATTGCTTGTGATTTCTGTTATACATAACGTGTAAAGACAGCTTTTGTTTCGGACTGTTTCATTAAACATACTATATGTGCCATGGGATTCTAGAGAGCATAATGTGTTGGAATCACCTACATCAAAATTGAATGCAAAGTTAACGGAATCAGACAATTTTTAGTGAAGAGTAAGGATTAATAACATTAAATGGTTAGCTAAAAAATCTACACATAAAAAGTTAGCTAAAAAATCGAAAATCAAAATTTCATTTTACATTATAGTTATTGGTAGATTCTTTCTTTTATAACACTTGATAATATTAAATTTATTTTAACTTATCTTGTGGAGATAATACTCGAAGCCGAAACATACAATAAATATATTACGCTGAAAACATGATTTCTTAACCATATCAAATATAATATTACGGATAGCATTTAGACCTTGAATTACTGTTAATAATTAACCTTTCCTTTATTATCTGTTACTAAAAAATTTCATTTTTTAAAAGTAAAATATTTATTTAATTCCTAACTATAAACTTATTGTGCATCTATGAAAATTAAGTGTATGAGGTAGTTTTAATTATTTAAAAGAAGAGCAGAAGTACAACAATATTCCACCATTTTATACGATACGTTTTTATCATTTATAAGAACTGAATTATTGTTCTGAATCAAATATTTAAATCCTGTGTTATATTTGAAAAAAATTGAAGCCTTCAAACGTATTATTCTCCTTTTTAGTTTCTATTATATTGTTCAGGATGTGCATTTTTTACTGTTCTCTGCTTATATTACATCTTGTCCTAATGTTTTCTCGCAGTTTAATTTTTCTTTATTTATACCATTGCAGATTAAATAAACGAATCTTATAAGAAAATACAAAATAAATTAAAAGAATAAATAAAACCCGCAACGCATCAGTTTTAAATGACTGGGTATAACAATTCTAGAAAAATAATAATTACACGCAGAACATTTTAAATGGGAATTTAGTATATATACTTATTCACACACACACATATGCATAGATCTTAAGTGTCTCAATTTCTGTGATTTTGTTTGTTCTGTATTCCTTTTTCTATTTAATAAAATTGTGCTTCATAAGTGTTTTTTATGTATAATGAAATTGGTGACGTATATTGTCGTATAATTCAATAAACACCACTCTAGTCTAAATGCATATACAAGATTACCTATAGTAAAGTATCATGCATTCGCCTTAGAAGTTTACATTTTGTATCCTTTAATTGATGATTTTATTGTAAATTACATATTTATCTCAAAGGAAATATCATGCAATAGTAATAAAAATCTTTACAGATAGCTTCCTTCTTTAAAGATATTGTAAATGAAAAATGCTTGCAGTATTCTTGATCAGCTCATTAGATTTTCCTTTTCAAAGCTACATTAATGTGTAATTGGATTTTACTCATATTATATGTTGAAGTAAATTATAATGGTGTACAACAATACAGTTATACTTATCCCATGCTATTGAAAAGCAATCACAAAAAACTAATACTGTATTTCCCTTAGATTTTTAACTATTACAAAAATGGATTTTAAAATGATTACAAATATTTATATAGTATTTTTGATTTGATGAGCATTCAAAATTTGGATTAAATTATACGAACTTTAAGTTACTCACAATTTTAATACTTGCTTTTACCATTATTAAATACATGATTTTTGATATTTTCTGCTGCCGAAATCAGGCGTTCGTATTTTCGGGTAAATTTGTTCCCATGTTTGTGTTGGAAATTGGCTTTTACCATTGTAATTTTGCTCATTGTTCACTGTATTTCTGAAGTACGTATTATTTATTATTGAAGAGCATTTTAAATGTTACATGAATCAAAGTAAATTTCTATCAATTCCCCTTTATAAATGTGTCAGTAATATAGACTAGTTTTGTTATTTTATATTGTAAATCAACGCAGAAATACTTTTTATCTTAAAAAAAATTAAATTTTATGAAGCTAAAAATGCAGCTTATAATAGAGGAGATATTATGATTTGCTGTTTTTGTTGACAAATAGTGATTAATTATAAACATTGCTATATAAAATACAAAAATAACAAAAAACGTTCAACAGATTCTTGCACCAGTTGAGGAATATTTAGAATATAAGTTTTTATTTCATGTTTCATTGTGCGTAAAACTTTGAAATCGGTATTTATATATATCAACAACAGAAATCACTTTTATTTTCTTAAATGCATGATCTGAAGAAAGGAATAAAAATTATGCAATAAGGACTTAAATAATACTTAATACTTCACACAATGATATTTCTTTTTAAATTACCGCAAGAAATATCCTATTCAATTTGTCATACTGACAAAAAAATTACAAATAAGATAAATTTTATCCTAAATAATTAGAAAGAAAAGGTTTTTGATTTCCTGGAAAGCCTTGTTATTGCGAATATCCTGGTTAAATAAAACATTTTATAAACATGGTGTTCAAAAATAAATATCCATGATGAATCTTCCATTATATTTTGAGCTTTTGTATCCAGAGCATTTATCATCGTCCAGAAATTCCCTTGCCATAGGGCTGAATCATTATTTAGTTCAAGTAAGAAAAAATAATGTCAGCTTATTGGCCGTTTATGATCCTAACTGATGGAGCCATCTCAAGAAAAATGATGCAAACTGAAGTAAAACATCTTTTATCACGGTCCAGTGAAATTTCCAGAAATCCCCGTCCGTCATAAAAATGAGGATTATTCCTTCAAAAAACAGCGTGGCTTGTCATAACACATGACATATTGACACAGCTAGTGGAATCAGCTATTTGTCATGTCTAATTGGTATTCAACATCGTTTGTCTCACAAAATGAAACTGCGGTCATTATGATATATTTGGTTTCAATTATCTATCCTTCTTGAATAACAGTGTTTGCATTAACTTGCAGCTTTTTTCTTTTATTACAACTTGTGTTGTGAACTAAAAAGATTATTTTCTGATTCGTATAATTTATTATAATCTATACAATAATTTAATTTCAATGGCAGAGATAGCCTTGTATGTAATTTTAAAACATTGATTTTCAATTCACTTTCATTAGTACAATTTAAATTTAAAATTCAGGTCTTGTGTTCAAGTTATTAATTATAAAGAATAAATAAATACGGCGAATTAAAGTCATTTATAGTAAATTAAAATAATAGCGAAATAGAAACAGCATAAAGTTTAATTGAGCATAAAAATGAAATGACGAGGAGATCATTAATTCAGTTGCCATCTCAGTGTGATCCTGTAAGAGAGAGATTTATTAATTTCCATAATTGAGAAATATATGATCTTACCGAATGCCCAAATTAGCCTTCTTTTGAGGTTTGGTTTCTTCCAACACACTTCTGTGTTTTGTTAGAAAATTTGCCAGATTTGAAGAAAAATTGTCCTTACAAGATATTTTGAACAAAACTATCGAATTAACATGAACTTTTCATGATATTTTGTCTCAGCATATTTCGAGATTTTCTGGAAATCACAAAAAAGAAGACAAATTGAATACAAATCACAGAAAAATATATGTTCCTTCTTGAATGGAAAATTAAATCTGATTGAGCTTGAAGCTTATATCCCGCTATCCCGCAGTAAATTGAGAAGAATTTACACGCACACACACACAATTGTAGATACTTATATAAATCTGTGTATTTAAAAGCATACATTATTTACCTGAATTTAATGTAAATTCAGCAAAATATATGAAATCATGAAAGATAAAAATAAAAGAGTAATTATTAAATTAATAAATAAGTAAAGATAATGCATATTATAACATAAAAGTTTGTTCTTATTTTGCCCAGAAATATTTTTATCTAACTATATTAAATCACTTATATATCAACTTATATAACCACTATATTAAACCAGTTATAATCAGGAAAATCTAAAGAAAAGTAAACATATTCGTTGAATTTAATATCTTTTGCACATTAAAATAGGATAATATTTTTTTTTATTGTTGTAAATCATGAATATATACATTTACATATACGTAAAAGTAAATATAAAAATCACCGTATAATAAAATATAAATAACCTAGAAAATTTTAACAAAAAATTGAAGTTTTTATTCGTTAGTTTTTATTTTCAAATTTCAAGTTAGAAATTTCCAATGAAAGTTTAAGAAATACTGTTTGCAAGTTTTTCTCTATGTTATTGTTGTGTCAATGAAACACACTAACAAACTTGATAAAATGTATTATTAGACATAAATTTGCCATACTTTAAAAATGTTTATTTAATAATAAAATAATTCAATTATTTAAATAAATATTTAAAATCAGTTATAGCATGTACAATGATTTAAATTTAAACTATGATTGTCATTTAAAAATATTTATGAAAAATAATTAAATATGTTATTATAACTCATGAAAAGACAAAAATTTTTAAATAAACTTTAATCTTGATCCTAATATTTTATATGATTGAGCATCAGGCTTACTTAAATTGCATTAAACATTCTGTTTCAGAGTGTAAATGGCTTATTGAATCATTAGATTCATTATGACGTTTATACATCAATAATTCTGAAGTATTATTTATTAAATATTTTAATAATGTTATTTGCGATGTTATTAACTATATCGTGAAAAAATATATTTGTGATCTTGTTTCCAACAATTTATCTTTCCTTTTTCCTTATAATTTATAATTTCATACTCTTTTAATTCAGAAACAAGTTTGCTCATTGTACAATTTATATTTAATATTTTGGAAAGACTTTTAGTAATTAAAAATTATGTTGACAGTTCAAATTAAGATTTATAAGTAAGTTATGGCAGATAGTGAGTGATTCAAATATCTGTACTAATAACTGTTTTAGTATTTCCCCTATGGATATTTAAATCTGATTATTTTTAAATCTATTTACTAATTATTTTTTTAAAAAAAGTCTACATTTGTTATAGGTACACAAGCCTTATAAATCAACGAATATACGGTTTGGGAATTTTTTAAAATTTATAATACGAATCTATAATGGATGTATGTTATCCATTTTTCTTAACTCCATGCGACAACTGTGCATATTGTAAGAATCAAATTCTCAAATATATCAACAAAAATTCACAAAATTATTCCAAATGAAACGACCACTTTTGCAAAAAACAAAATCTAAGTACACCAACGTATTTTTTTAAGATATGTTATTACTCGATTCAGTTGCATGTTTCCAAAACTCATTATCACATCTTCTGCGTCGGATTGGTCATAAAAATGATTTTCAGTAATTTTCATCAGACATAGATAAATCTTCCTTTAAATTACAACCCACAGCAAATAAAATCGCGATGACATCAACTCGGAAAAAAATTGATTTCGACAGTAGTTTAACTAAAAGGTGCCAGTTATGTTGACATATCCCGAGAGATTGATCACAATAAGCCTATGTATGAATACCAAATCATTTTTCTCAATAATATCTTTGTCAAAAATTAGTACTCTGAGAAGCAACTATCAATTATAACTTTTGAGGAATAAGAACAAGCATATATTATCGAATATAAGCAATCGTCCCAAACCTTTGAAGAATCGATTTTAAAAATAATAATAATCGCTTCTAAACTGCCATGAGAATATATAATTAGCTGCAAGTTTGATTATTTATTGGTTGTAAGTATTTGTGAAAATAATAAATTAACGTCTTTGCACGAGAAAAATTTCAGAAGTACCCTAAAAAACTCAATATACTGATGACAACCACATTCATCATAATCATTAAACTTATTCCCCTAATATCAATGGAGTAAACTGATAAATTTAACAAAATATTGCCTATAAAAATCTAAATCTCCTATGGAACATTATCAAAAGCAGTAAAATATATCACGATTTGATGCATGCAATGAAGCTTAAATTACTATCTTCTTAATTAATTAATTTAATTATAAAAATTATTATGAGAATTTTCATGACATAAGCAAGGAAAAGGCTACAGTTAATTTTGAGAAGCTCTTGAATATCCTGTGAACCCAATGGAGTGAAAGCTCTCGAAGTCAAATGCTTCTAATTTTACTAGAAGCTACAGCTTAAACGGAAACTTATGTCACCAAATGACGAAGACAAATCACCACAGATGAATAAGTTAGGTATGATGGTTTCTAAAAATGAAAAGTGAGTTCCGTGAATTTATGTCCAAACCAGAGAGAACTCTGAGGAAGGAAGGATTATTTTATTAATAAACAGATATTTTAAAATAAGTATATTATTAAGTGCGGACTTCATCGTTTTATGATACATTATAGGAAGAATTAGTATAGAATCATAAGCTATAGAGAGAGAGAAAAATCATACAGATTATCTTTAAAAATGGAGACTATGATAAATGTTCAAATAAACCAATCTTTAATGCTTGAATAAGTTAGAATACCTTTTTCTTTCATTCTTTCTTTTATAAGCATTTGTGAGAGATTTGAAAAGCTATAGAAACTTTTTTTATTCAATTGCGTAAATTTATGCAGAAGAAAGTGAATAAGATTCATTAATATTTTATTAGATAAAATAAGTAAGAGCTATAGCTCATTTACGAAATTCCTATTCTAATATGGACTCCAAACAGACGACTGAAACCACAGTAGGAATCAAGATCTTGAATTGATGAGATCTAACTTTCTAGTATAAATATTATATTAGGATGAATTATAATATTTTATCTTTTTCATGAATGTCACATATATTAATATGTGACATAATGAATATGACATATATTATGTGAGTAATTTGAACATTTTATCCACATAAATGATATTTATTGCAAACCTGCTTTAAAGTTTTTGTTCCATTGCTATAAACGAGTGAATCCTTATTGTGAACAAGTTCATAGAATAGAATGAAAAGTGCATTATCATGCTAGTCTTTGATTAATTTAAAGTGCATGCTATAATTTTTTTTTGAAAATTTGATATCTGTATTTGCAATTAATTTAAACCGCATCTAACTCTGATTTTAAGTCAATGTACAGTTTCTTATACAGCTCATTCCCTAAATTCGTATTCTAATCGACCGCATCTAGAATAGAAGTGAATGTCCTTTTAACCAGTTTTAAAATTGTCTTTAATCTTACCTATTGGAAGGGGGAGAGAAAATATAGTTTGTATCTCTCTTGTATTTGCCTTCCTTTATAAAGTTTTAAGGAAATAAAAGAGATATTATTTCTTGTTGATTTATACCGAAAAATGTGCTTTTTGCCAATAAAAAGATGTTTTCCATTTTCTCAGTGCGTTACGAATCAAAACAGGATTGTATGATAGATTAAAGGATCCTGAGTTTCATATTTAATAATTTCATTTCTAAATATAGTTTGTTTCTAAATGAAATTGTAAAGGATTACACTTGTAATTCGATTTTTTTCAACTAATCAAAACTTGAGATTTCATTTCGTAGTATCAAAGTTTCGTTAGCTATAAATAATTATCTTAAGAAAATATTTATTCTTATTTTCCCAAAAATTGCAAATTTATTCGAAAGAGGTGTGTAGGTTTTCCTTTGAAATCACTACCTTGATAGCTGGTGAACTTGTCCCGCTAGCTTATTTAATAATGATGAAATTTTGACGTTCAAAATAAAAAAAGAGAAATATTTAAAATTCGTAAATTCAATATGTAATTTAACAATTCAAAACTAATAAACTAAAGATATTATTCTAAGAAGTGTGTATTTCAATATTTTTTAAATAAGTTTTCAATGCCTTGATATTTCTTATTTTTATAGAAAAAGATATTGCTCATTTTCGATAAAACAATATGAAATTCATCTTATTTATAGAATTTTAATAGTATGTACACGGACAATTTTTTCTAAATAAAGAGAATTAGGATTAATGCAATAAAATTATTTCATAGTTAATGTTCAATGTTTTAAATGACGGATTTCATCTCCCACCCTCTTCAGAATTGGTTAATCCAAAACTTCTGGAAATAAAGAAGACAAAAAGGTAAAAAGAAATGAAAATATAAAATAATAATTCAATAAGCAACTCCTTTTAGATAGTCATTTGAAATTATTTTTATCGTTATCTAGTCTTCTCTTTTTGGTTAAAATGGTTTTGATAAAATTGATTAAAATGACTGAAAAAAGGTTATAAAACCAGCATTTACAATTATATTATTTCAGCATTTTAAAACTATATTCTTAATTTAAATCCAATGTTAGAGAGTATGAAATTTCGTGATGCTATTTCATTTATCATTGTATTAAACCTCAAATTTTTTAATGAGCTTACAGAAAGAAATAATGATCCATTTCAAGTACATTCTATTTTACAGAATAGTTGTTACCAGTGACCTCATAGAGAAAGGGGAAACAGGTCTAGAGCCTACCGTCGAAGAGGCAGAGGACTTATACTTCAATATTGCCTTAGCAGCAGGGCAACCCACTCCAAATAAGATGAAAAACGAGTTTTTATTGGAAGAAGACGACACTGCCTCCTTGTTTCTTCACCTGGAAGATCTTTTGGAGAAAATAAATCATACTCAGAATATTGTGAATGAAATTAAGGCGAAGAATAGAAATGTGTTGAAAAGTCTGACAGAATTTGAAAGAAGACTCAAATGGGAGATCCAAGAAAACCAGGTTATTTTTACCTTCATATATTTATATCAGGTTATTTCAATATTTACTTAATTAGTTATTTCAGCAAACATCAAAGTTATTTTTCAGAAATTTAAATTTTTTTTCTTAATGATTATTTAAAACTGATTTTAATCTAAGATTTGTTTTCATTAGAATAACAGTTTTAGAACTAAACTGAGAAATATTTTTCGAAATTGTATTTTAACTCCCTAATTAAAATCCCTTTATTAATTTGTGGCAATTTGCAAAATAGTTTTAAATCATGATCTGTGCAAGAATAGTTAAACATTTAATCGTAATCATACTTAAAAAATGCAAAAAAATGTTTCTTATGTACTTTGAAGAGTCATAAGTATATAATTTAAGGACAAGTATTGAACATAACATATATGTGAGTAAATCACTTGCGTGAATGAAGAAATCAATGAAGGTGATAGACTAGATTCCAGTTAAGGCTGGAAATATATATAAAATAAGGAAGGCGGCAGTAACAGAAGCTTAGTATATATAACATGCGAGCACTTGAGATCAATAATCTTCCTATCTAATCTGGCGTAGATCATTGAAATGATTTTTCAGACTGTCATGCTGTCCATTAAACATTACTTGGTTAAGCGTTATTGGGGTGCAACACAACACACTGAAACTATATTATCTGAAAAAATCTTTAAAAGTAATTCTAGAATAACCATCTTAATAGATGATCAAATATTTGAGAGCTTCTAGTCGTGATATGGTGTTACGTACGAAACAATTTCACATCCAACCGTAAAATGGTAAACCTTAGATTAACGTCTTTTCTGTGTAATGTTTTACGCAAATGAGATCCAAATGGCTATAGATCATACAAGTTATTGACGTATAATTTTCTTCATGAAACGTTACACGTAAGTTCATTCTTAAATTTGAAAATGAAATTAATTAAAATATATGCTTTAATGAATTTAATTTTTGTAACTTGAAACATTCAACTTTTGAAGAATTTTTATTCTTGCGTTTCAATGCATGAAAAGTAAAGAAACTTATATTTAACTTCTTATCTGTCTTTCCAATATAATTTTGATTAAAGTGTTTTCATAATCATATCATTTATCTATGCATTAACAGAGTTAGTTTTGTTAAAAAGTATTATATAAGTGATCAAACAATTTTCAACTTTTACTGCAATTTGTTCTAACTATGCTTTTTTATAAAGTTGTATTGAAAATAGTTTAATTTATAAGGTCCAGTAAGTTAAAATAAATAGAGAGAGTAGTTAATAAATTTTGATTAATTACATAAAACTAGATATTCTGCAAATATTTTCTATAATTATATCGGACTTTTAGAACATTATGCAAACTTTAAAATTATATATTTGTATTTAGAAAAAAAGTTCAATTAATTTGGTTTATAAATTATAAATTAGATAAAGGAGATAATTTATAAATTAATCGTTTCATTGAAATAATTGTTATTTTGAATAAAGAAATGAATTATAATTTATAGAGGTGTAAAAACGTTTTTTAAAAGTTTTAAATACCATTAGTTGGAAATAATTGAGAGCATTTTGAGAAAAATGTGAGATAGTAATTTTTACATTCCGGTTTACCAACCTTATAAACAATCACTTATTTACAAATGTCATGCAATAAAGATACGAAAAAAAGAGTTCGAAAAATTTTGAAATTAAATCTAAACACACACACACACACACAAATCATTTTAACCTAAATTCAGGAAGAACAGAATATTTTTATCTGTTTTAATACAACGCAAATAAATGACTTGACTTTAAACTTTAATTGATGCTCTACTGAAGATTTCAAATCAATTAAAGCACTAAATGTAAAGTTAGTTTAATGCATGGGACGATCTTTAACTCTCTGAAGCAGCAGTCTTCTCTTGGTTCGAATTAAATTTTTCATATAAGATAACTCGGAATAAGTTTAGATTTAATTTATATAAAATTCCTTATCATTAGCAATGGCATTCTGAGAAATTTCTGGGAATCTTGAACAGCAATTTAAATATATTAACACTATCTAAATGGATATAATCATAATTCAAGATGAAAACTTGGTTTGAAATTTAAATTATAATAACTTAAAATAATGAAAACTGAAATTTGAACATACTTTTTTCGTTTTCTAGACAATTTTTTTTTGACAATATGATCGGTACAATATTGTTTGTGTTTTCTTATTGTAAATAGATATTAACATTCTTAAAAAGCAGATTAAAATCTTATGAGGATCTCATAAAGTTAATCACAATAGAATCGCATTTTGAATATATAGGATGCCTGGAGCAGGATTTGTAGTTTAAAGTGAATTGTGAACCACATAAAAGAATCACATTTTAGGTAAGAACCGAAATTATCAACTGATAAATTGAAATGAAAACAGAATACAAGAGAAAAATTAAGTTAAAATTTAACTTTGAAATGTATGCAAAATTTGAAATTGTTAGCGAAGACTTCAATTTATATATATATATATATATATATATATATATATATATATATATATATATATATATATATATATATATATATATATATATAGTATATATATATATAGTAGTTATTAAATGTGCATCCTATAATGTTTAATCAGGAAAACAATTGTATAAAAATACAGATTGATACTTTTATTGTCTGATTGATACATAATAATGAATGAATGAATATATATATATATATATATATATATATATATATATATATATATATATATATATATATATATATATATATATATATACGCACAATAGTTATGGCAAAATCTTATATATTAAAGTGTATAATTTTGAAGTCCTAGAAATTTTTAAATGACAAAATTGGAAAGAAAATGTCAGCCAATATGAATAAAATTATAACAATAAATTTAAAGAAATTAATGTGATCAAATATTTACTCTTGATTCCGTCTTCTGAAACACCTAATTAATTTGATTTTCCTTCTTTTCGAAGGTCAGACGCTTGTTTAAGTACTTCCAAATTAAAGAAATGACTGCTTGGAACTAAATGTTTCCCAGAATAACTACTTCGATATTCTAAAGTATTGAATAAAATCAGTGGTATTTCATTAATTAGAATAGGAGACCCACTCGATGTTACATTCAAATATTTACGAAGAATAAGCACGTAGAAGGCTTAACCCTAATTCTGGTTTTCCGAGGAAAGTTTCCGCATATATTGAGTTCATGAAAATTAGTATTGATTTGAATGAGATGCCATCAAATATTCAAATATCTCAAATGGAATTTGTTTGTTAATTTGAACTGTGTCGTCATTCATCATCTGGTAAGGAGTTACGCTTTAATAATAGCGACTGTAAGGTGAAAAATGATATTTACATGTGTCCACTGAAAATAGATTTTGATATTAACGGTCATGCAGTCTTTAGGCCATGCAGTATTCTTTAAAATGCAAGCATAAATACTATCACGGAAGAATCTTTATTAATGCTTTAAGAAAAACTCGTTAAGAAATTATTAAAAGAAAATTTTTTGTATCATAAGACTACTTCATTATCCTGAAATTTTATATTTATATGAACTGCTTTGTAAGAAGTCATGAAGATATGGTAATGATTAGAATTAATATTTTTATTAATAATTTAAATTTGAATTCATTTATATATACACACACATATATATATAAATACATACATACATACATACATACATATATATATATATATATATATATATATATATATATATATATATATATATATATATATATATATATATATATATATATATATATATATATATGTATATATATATGTATGTATATATGTATGTATATATATATACATAATGTGATGTTAGAAAGTTTAAAGCAGATTTAAAACTTTTAGACTGCCTATGATAAGAAGTTCAATATATAAGAATAAGCCATAGCTTTATATCGAGAAACGTTTTTGTGGCTTAGGTAATTGGGTTGACCGTGTAAAATATATAAATATTGTGATTATCATGTCGGTATTCAACATGAAAAATAAAATTGGTTAAGCCATAATAGTAAATGTGTTAATAATATTTTCATTTAAAATCCAAAATTAATTCAAAAGTAATTTACCACAATATTGAAAATAAATAAAACAAAGTTTAAAATTCGGGTCACATTTTCTGAATTCACATTTAAGTAAAGGAGGTAACTTTAAAAGATAGTTTTATAATAAATAATATATTACTAAATTGAAGAGTTAATTAAACTATATATGAGATTTATATATATTTTCACGTTTTTTTCGCACAAGTGATTGAAGATCTCATATAACTAGTAGATATTTAATAATGATTCATCAAATTCTATACATATAACAATAAAAATAATATAATATTAAATTATAATAATAAAATAATCTATTAAAACCATAAGTTATTTATTTATTTTCAACTATATTTAATAAGAAAATGTTTATTAACTTTATCTACAAGTATTATAGTTTTTCAAATAAAGATGTTAAATTTTCTTATATATTATAGTAATATTAGCATTGTTATATTATTATTCTTTCTATATTTTTCACTGGAAAGATTTAACAAATGGCATGCCATAAAATACTAAATATCATATGAGAAATCTTGAAACAAATTAATTTTCACATGACTGATTCTGCAAAATAACAAATGACAAACCAGAAAAAAATAAAATTTTTATTAATGAGAAAAAAATGAAGGATAGTTTACATTAAAAATTTTTATATAATAAGATATATATTTTACTTTGTTTTTCCTTTAGAAAGATTTGAATTTTGTTTTGTAAAACAATGTAGTTTCCTTTTATAATAAAAATTCTTTAGGGTAATCTGTGATCATTCCCAAATTACATATAGAATTTTTTTGCAGAAGTGAATATATTTTACATAATCATCACGATATGTGATGCGGAATAATTTTTCATACCTTGCCTGAACAGCGTTTGTTACTTTATAGAATGCCTAGGTATTACTTATATAGGCCTAAAGAAGATATGTAATATTTTTTTCTGATATATTATTTTTTACTGGTATTTCACCTGTTCTTAAACAGAGGATATTTTTAGGAAAATTTAAATTATCTATAATTAGATAAAATTATTAATGAATTAAAATAATAAACTAATAAAAAATTGATTATTTTATTAATAATGACTTGTAGCCAATTGTTGACGGAGAAGTAAACATACCAGACTTTGAAGCAGTTTTCCGGTGTTCGAGGCCTCCTTAGGGAACAATTATTCCATTTTTCCCTCTGCCTGTGTGTGTTTTCTTTATGCTTTCAAGTTCTGAATAAAGAGAGCAAACTTACCTAGTACCACAATGTAAAAAATATTGTAATCACCCTCGCCCCTTGTAGAGCTAAATGTGATTAAATTCTAAAAGAGACGGGTTTTTGAAAAAATAAAGACCTTCTTTTGTATTAAATGGATAAGAATTAACTTAAAATATACAAATAAATTAACGCAATATAAATAGTCACTTAAATAAATGAATTAATGTTCAGCAAATATATGTTTGATGTTGTGCTATCTTTGATATTAATTGTGATCATGAAACAAATGGATAATCGAAAAAGAAGCGTAATGTTTGCAAATATGTGTCGCACAAATACTGAAAAAGTTTGTTTCATGAATCTCTTAGCAATTATAATGTGAAGTTGAGTGTACAGCATCATGTTTAATAAATCCGGAAAGTTTTAAGATCGCTAGTAGAATATTTTCCCTAATATTTGAACAAAGCTAAAAAAGAGTAATTCCCATGTTGAAACTTTTAATGATATTTGCCTATTTGGTCCTTTTAATTAAAAAAAGCCCAGATACAATTTTAATTGAAAAGAACTATTGCAGAAAATAAATATTCATAGTAACCTTGCTAAGTTTTTAAATTCAAATGATGATTACGACATTTACAGTTACTAAAATGTAATACAAAAAAGTTGTATAATGAACTACGATATAAAATCTTCAATCAGTGAACATTTCAAAGTAGAACAATACATTCAGTTTTACGACAATAATTTTAGTCTGCCAAATAACTCATAAACAAATAAACTATTTCAACATTATATGCGATGAATTTAACTTCCAATGGCGCATTAGCTAATTAGTTTTTTTATGTTTTATGCTTAAAGAATCAGATAATAACAGTGTTGTTAATTTTTAATAAATAATGTTAAATTTGAAAATTGAATTAAACTTTTCTGAAAGAAAATCCTATTAATATTTAAAAAAAGAGAATAGAAGTAGCTTTTGGATTCAATCACTATATTTCCCTATCATGTCATTAATAAATTGATAAAAAATAAGAGTGAAATAATTTGAAACGCTTTAACTGATATTGAATGATCCAGACACTGAATTTTACACCATGCATCTATTCAAGGCAAATTGACAAGCATGCTTCTTAATAATGATAATTGGTCCAACACCGAATGCACGAAAATTGATATTTAATGGGGGGACTCAAACACTCTCAAATGTGATCTAATTGTTATTGTCGAAATTCTCATCATGTGTCAACTCCTATAAAGAGTTATTCATTAACAATAGTAATTAAGATTGGAGAGTAAGGGTTTTATCTTTCAATTTAAAGGCAGTATTTAACATTAATGGGAGAGAAAGGTTAAATATGTGTCTGTTCTGCTTCTCGAGCTCAGGAAAGATGTTACAATCGTAATTATTCCTTCACGATTTTGTCACTAGGAATTTGTATATGAATTCTCTTACGTTATATTGGTTTGAAATAAGTACACAACAATTATTAAAACAAGTGATATAATATTTTGAAGGACTAGAAAAGACAATTAGTGTTCAGTTTTATCAATAGCAATTCATTAAATTATTTTAAAATTAAAGCATGTGTGATCACGATCAAAAGAACCCTACCTCTAAAGGGTTAACAATTTCATATTCAATTTAATAATCCCCCGCTTCGTATCTTTCATAGGATATGAATGATTGTAAAATAACTGAGCTATAAATTCTGATTCATTTAGATTTTGAAAACATATGGTGAAGTTAAAGTGACAAACAAGATTAAATTTTTTATTTATGTTTCTTATCGTTTAGTTTTAATATTAATCAATAAGATTTAATAAATCATTGAAGTTTAATAATTTTATCATTTTTTTAAATGTCTGTAGTTAGTAAAAGTTGTTCCATCATGTTGAAAATTTTATAGCACAACAATTCATTTTATCGATTGAAATCCAAATAAGCTCAATTTACTTGTCCAAATTTTTTCATATCCTTCTTGCAGAATGAAAAAACTTTGAAGTGTTCATTAAAATCAATTTAACAAAGAGCTATTATGAACCGTTTTCTTCATTTGTTATACTATGATCACGTTTTGGAGATCAACGTCAAATTCTTCAGGGTTCCCAATTTAAAATATAGATTAAGAATATTTTAGCATTTTCGAATATCTTAACAACAAAATTAGTAATAGCTTACTTTTTGTGTTAATAGAAATCATTCATTTCATGAAATAATTAAAGGTAAATATTTCAGGTGAAAAATATTAAATTGAAGCGTATTTTTAAGCAAAATTAAAAAAAATCTATTTTATAAATAATTACAGTAGAAATCAACTAATAAAATTTTTAAGTAGGAAAGTACGTGCAATTTACAAGCAACTGATTTTAGAAGATGTTTACTAAAGATGATTAAAGCTATAAAAATCATCATTTTAATCAGATGCATTTTAAACTACGAATCTAATATCTGAGCTCGTAAAAATCGAATTAATTTGATTTTCCATCCTTTACAGTATTAAATTTAAAGTAAGTTGATATCCTTTCCTAATGAAAATAAAATATTATTTTCAAATCATTCCAATTTTTTTTCAATCTGGTGCAATGTTTGTAAATACCGGAATACTTTTCCTTACATTTCCTTTTTTAAATCTCGTGTATAAAAATTGTAATTTACATTAGTTTACAGTTATATCTCAAAGGTTAAATATAAAAGTGTTCGTTTGCATTTTGTATTCATTTTAATTATTCGGCTTAGAAACTGGCTCATATTTCTGTACTGAATATTTAAATAAATAAAAAATTTTAAGGAAGTAAATATTTGTAAGAACTTTTAAAGAT
Source organism: Latrodectus hesperus (assembly GCA_037975125.1). Classification (NCBI taxonomy): domain Eukaryota; kingdom Metazoa; phylum Arthropoda; class Arachnida; order Araneae; family Theridiidae; genus Latrodectus; species Latrodectus hesperus. Next base: position 75,326,783 of record CM075858.1, on the reverse strand, counting down.
TGAAAAAATAATGTCTCTGAGAAATTCAGTATTGACAATGGATATAATTCAATGAAGATAGGTGGTCATTGATATTCAGATTCTTGAATCGAAAACGTATTTTTATAGTATCTCTTTTTATATTTTCCAGTTGAGAAATATTTTTCGTCATACTTTTAACATATTACTTAAAGTTGAATACTTTTTTTTACAAGAAGCAATGATTTCCCTAATAATCTTTAACATGATGTGGGTGTATAATTACTATTTTGTGAATTATGAAAAAATCCACAATATTTAAAATTGTTAAGAAAGCTTTATTTATTAATTTTATCACTTGAAAAATACATTTGTGCTCTAAATAAAATCAATTAGTTTCACAATCGTGAACTACAGTTAATAATTAATAAAACGATGAAGTAATAAGTGAAAAAAATACATTATAATAAAAAAGTAACCACGCAGAATTGAAAAAGTATAATGCACTACATTTTAAATAAACTTTTAGTGTGTCTTGAATCCAGATACATGAGATTTAACATCTTCAAATGCAGATTTTTAAATGATAAAAGTATTTAATTTGACTTTTGAATTATAGGTGTATTTATTAAAAACTAACATAGCAATGGTTCATGCTGTTCATCAATAACGTTTGAATAATAAGGTAGCTATATAGGTATAATTAAAAAATAATTAGGTTTCTGATATCTAATTGCGTGTTTCAACGTAATAAATTCCAATTTATTAAAATATATCATTGTGAAGCGAAAGTAAAGAAATTATAATATACAAAGAGAAACATTTTTCATGATTTATAATTCCCTTCTATTGAAATTTAGGTGATAATAAATAGATAGATAATAAATATGATTTCTTTTGAAAGAAGAGTGCGTGACCTTAGTTGCTATCAATTATTTTTTTCAGAGATTAAAATTATTTAATTTGGTTTTTGTTAAAGAAGAGAATTAATCTAATTTCAAAAATATAATTAAATTTATAAAATGTAATAATCTATTTTGAAATTACGTATTATAAATAAAGTTAAACCTAGTTACCATATTCATAATTTTAAATTGCATATAACATTTAATCAGTAACCTAAATGATACATAATGATTGTATAAAATGTGTATTTATCAATCACATTTTGGTGGAAAGTAACATGATTATAAATTTTAACTGGCATAATAAATATAGAATAATGCGTCAGTAAATGATAAGAAAGAGGATAGCGAAAAATGAGAATGTGCAATAAAAAAACATGAAAATATCAAATAATGATTAAAAAATACTTTCAGATGTTATATGACTCACTCAGACTTCATTCATGTAAAAAATAAAGATAAATGTCCTTGTAGTACATTTTTAAAAAACTTGTTTCCCTTTAAAACTGACTGTACAATTAACGTTTAAATAAATACTCAAAACATTTTCAATTAACTATTAAAAAAATGTTTTTGAATGGATTTACTAGATTTAAAACTATGAAATTATTTGTGGTTGATAAATCATAACTTAAATTACTAATTTATTTTATTTAAACGCGATATCGAGCCTTTAAAGAAGTGTAAATGTAAAGCTATTGAAAATTATTTACAGTTTATTTTAAATTAAACTTTAATATTTATGTTATTCTCGATATATTTATGATAAAATATTGTAAAATATTCGTGTAAGCATATCAAAAAACATTATAATATTAATTACTTTCCAAAATTAATAAACATAAGTTTCTTGTGAAATAAAATCATTTATATTTATGATAATTATACAACGCAAGTGAAATGTTTATTTGCGAAACATTTGTTCTTTCAATAATCTTATAAAAATTAAGGTAAACTAAATTTAAATTATAATATAAAAAGTTGAAAATAAATCAAAATATTCCTTTTTTATAGCAAATGCTAACATTTACTTTTTTACTGCAGAAAAATAGTATATTTTAATCTTAATTATGTTTGAAAAATTACCACCTTTTTCTTATTCCTTGTATTGTTACATTCAAATGATTCTCGTATTCATATCAGATTAAAATGTAATCTGCATTTATTTAGTGCAACATCTAAATAGTATACTATTATTTGCTCTACCTAACTCATATATTTTTAAATGCATAAATTCAATAATTAGAGAATTCAATTCTCATATATAAAGCTTGAAATGGTGTGTTGTGATTGAAATATCAAATTGTAGACTTTAATTTAATTAGATATAATTAGAAATATTTAATAAAAGTCTATAAAATGGATGAATAAATCTTATTAATTCATTAAAACGAATAAAATTTTGTTTGAACATAACGTGAGAATTATTAAGTGTATGAGCATTTCAGATCTGAAGAAAATTACATATATATACAGAATGATATATTAATTCAATAAACTTCACACCAAATCACTTTTGTTGTAAAATACAATTTACAATAAATTTTATTAGAAAATAACTACCATAATAAGACAATTTTCAAGTTACTGTAATTTATCCTCATAAAAATATAATCATTTAATTTTCTATTCAATTAAAAGCCAAGCATACTTGTATAATTACATCAGATTTAAATACCCAGGAGTACAGGATACAGAATTAAATATATTTACTTCCCTATCCCATGAGTGGATACAATCACGTGATTTCATTTGATGCGTAATGTTTAGAAAGTCCTTAATTACGGTTCAAGACGAGTTTGTCATTCCTCATCAAAGATTTACGCCAAGCAAGCTCCAAGGGCATTTTATTCTATTACTGGTTCCACAAGAGAAGAGTTGGAAAATATTAGACACCTAAAAATTAATATTGATTTGCAGCATTTTGAAGGGCTTGCATCAAATATTCAGATACCTCAAATAGAACCCATTTGTTAATGTCAACAGTGTCATCTGTCAAATACTGAAGGGCTGATGTTAATAACAGTGATTCTCAGAAATCAGAGACAACATTTGTCTCTTGGGTTCCAAGAGTGCGTTTAGTATTAATGAGAGAACGATACAAATCGGAAGATACCGTATTGTTTCTTGAGGGGAGAGAGAGAGAGAGAGTAGAGTTTTATATTATCATTAGTTCGTGAAATATCAAATCTGAAATACGATATTATTTTCATATTTCAAATTATATATAGTTATTTTAACTAGTTATCCCATTGTTATGTATTATTTTGATATGAAAATATTAATAAAGCCATGAAATATCAATTAACACTTTTATGAAAATTATTTATTATTGAGTTTTTGATATTTGAGGGAACAGCAAATAAAGTTGAAAAGTTAGTAAAGTAATAAATTTGAAATAACAAATAGATTAATTTTAAACTATTTGTTATTTCTATTATTAAAGATTATTTGTAATAATATATGTCTCAATATTTTGTTCATCTGAGCAATTTAGAACAATGAACTTCAAAACGAACAATACAATGTAACACTTCTCACAATAATTGGTTTTTTCTCAAAGTTGAGACGGCAACATTTTTTATGCATTTTCATTTATTTTCTCAGTGTTTATTTTCATAAGTTTGGTTGTTCTATCATAATTTCCAATTAATAAAGTACACATTTTGAAACTTTAGGGTAGAATTAAATTGTTGATAGTAGTTAGCGATTACTTCAAATTGTCGCTAGGCGTTTGAAAAATTACCTCAATATTTCTTTTTGAGAAATGTTCATTAATTAAGAATAAATTAATCTATAAGCATTTGATTAAAATTTTATATCAAATTCCTATTTTCTGTTATTACGAATCAAAAATTAAATTTTAGCTAAAATACCTTTCTCTCTCTTTCACTTTAAAGTGATTTAATTAACAAATACAAACATTTCTTATTAATAGTTAACTTTATCAAGTTTTGCATTGTTTATGATGATTTTATGGTATGAACTAGTACCCGAATGGTAATCTCTCTGGTCTTTGATTCAATAGTTCGTGAGCTCGAATCCCGCCTTGGTTGTGAAAATTGGTAGTAGTTCTGAGAATTCTTTGCAAACAGTTGGTTTAGATCTAATTAGCTTTAGCGTCAAAAAATATCGTTGAGCTTCAAATCAGTTTTATTGGCACAATTCTCTATATTTTCGACATTATAATCAAAACCATTTTCCTCTTCTTTTAAAAACGATAAAACAATTCTATGGGAGCAGTGACAATTACGTTAAATCAGCTATAAAAATTTTTAATTCAATTTAAATATAATTGTTATTAAATATTTGACCATTGTGAATGTTTGACTTTCGTATTGAAAAGTTAGAATGATTTCTGTATTAAAAAACTTTTTATTTAAAAATATACACAAAAAGGCATATCATTTAATATAAATTCTAATTTTAAGGAATTACATATTATATAAAAACTTTAATTAAAAAACAAGATGAAATATTCTTTGAATATGAAAATACATTAGTCAGTTCATTTCAACGAGTAACTTGGGCAGTTTCATTCAGATAAATATCCGAAGGAAACACATTATTTTATCTATAACATTTAGTAGATTTAACTCTAACAACAGTATTCAATATGCTGTAAATATAAAGCCAAATTATAGACGGCTAATTTTTCTCTATGGATATAAATAAACTTATTAGTGATATTTACATAAAAAATGTTAAAATTATAAAAAATAATTTTATTGTAAATAATAATTATCATTTTTTAACAAAGAACAAAATGTTAAATTAATAAAAAGTACGATTTCTAGATTATAGTATTCTCTATTTTTCGTACCTTTGATTCAGGCAGTTAAGTATTCAGTATAAGCTTACTTTTCAAAATTTATTAAGCGATTATTTATATTAAGTGCACACTAAGCCGTGGTAGCTTAGTGGTTAGAGCATTAGCCTTCCTATCGGTTCGATTCCTAATGCCCCTTAAGCTCCACTCAGTACATGTGGTATACGTGATTGGTTAATCTGTATAATCAAAAGTCCTGTGGTTGATCTTTGACCAGTTACCATGGTAATGTGGTCTGGAGAAAATTTCCTCTCCTTCTAGTTCAATATCAAAATTGAGCAAGTGGATCCTCTGGTAGTGCCATCTATCGGACGATTTTAAAGCAAAGCCGTACTTTCACCTTCATGGTGCTCTGGTTAAACGAAAGACGCACCCTCCTGACTTAATTTCGCATAGCCGTCGGCTAGTGAGCTTGATTTGTCCAAGTGTAATGAGTAACAACAAGTGTATACATTTTGCCAGCAAATGTATTCAAAATATTTCGAGTACATAAATATATTATTGGAATTAGCATTTAGCTTATGTGTGTTGCAGAGTAACTGCAAAGTTAGCTTTATACTTGCAGAAGTTTAAATAGAATAAGTTCCTAAAACTCATATCAAAATATTTCAAGACATGAATAGCTAAACTGAACACGATTAAAATAGATTTTAATGAAAGTCTGCTTTGTTAGTTCCACTATAAGCTACGTATCCTAAACTTATCATTGATAAATATAAATAATTTTCAGTTATTTAAAATAAATATCGCGAGTTAAGAAATGGTTGTCTTTTAGCTAAGGATTATTTTTATTTCTTAGAATTTGGTGCTCTGAATTCAAATTTGGATTTAATCTTTGCCTAGGAGCAGAAATATTGGATATTTCACATTTTAGTGGAATATAAGGGAGATTATTTTCTGTCATTTTTAATAACTGGATAAAAACATAACACTCAGAAATTTAATATTTATTAATGAGGTAATATATTTTTGAAAACCAAAAAAGCTATTAATATCAAGTTTAAAATATTTTAAATTATAATTTAAAATATTACAGTTGGGGTTTAGACAGAAGTGTTTTTCTGTAAAACTGCATAAGCTTTGTTTGTGAATCCCTAAAATTCGACAGATATTTTTAGGGCAGTTATACTGGAAATAAATTCAAGATGTCAAATTACAGGCAGAAAAGCTTTTCCTTTAAATATAAATGATGAATTTTAAAAAAATTTTATTTTATTTCTCTTTTTTTGCTTACATTTTGTCCTTTTATTGTTTATTTCAAAATGAATATGAATGAAGCAATTTTTTGTTATAAAATGATCTTTTTGAAAGTACTCTTTAAATGACAGTAACTCTCCAAACTTCCAAATCTTTAAAAAAAATTTTTTCCTGTATTTAAGTCCGTATTATTATTAACAATAGGAATGTGCTAAAATACTCAGAAAATGAGTCAGAACAATTGTAACGCTGCTGTTAAAATGTAGAGCTTTTAAAGATAATAGCTGTTTTCACATTCAGATTCAATACTCAAAGTAAAACTGAACTAAGTTCACACACACAAGCTTTTAAAAAAATTTCTTTATTCTAGGACCATATTATTTTCAACAACAGCAATGTAAATTGAATGAAATATTTCCTTCAGTGAAAAGTTATAGAAACACAGAATTAATTAAATTGATATCTTTTCCTCACAAGCGATCTTTAAGTGGATGAAATTCTAATTAGGGCGAAGCCTTTTAAAACTTATTAATCTGGGTTTTCAACATGAACGTTCCAAGCAAATATGTCCTACATGACTGTAGATAAGAGAGTTTATTTTAATATAATTCTACGAAACATAAGAGAGACTATTCTAATTTATTTCTACGAAACATGATTGATTCAACATTAAGTAAATACAAATTAAAATTATTTAACAACAGAACTTGAATGAGGTGAAATCAAATTTAAAATTGTCTTACAGATTAGTTTTTATCAATTAAATGGAGCATTTTATTAATTTATCTCATTTCTCAATTATTATAAGGAATGTGTTATTAATGATGGTTTTTAAAGTGAAATATACCAGAATGTGTATTTACATTCTATTATGAATAATGTTGTGTATACCGGATTTAAAATAGTTTGAAATCTGGTGTCAGGTTGACAAAACTTACATTTCAATATGTTTGTACTTTTTTCTATTAATAGCATGTGAATTTTGATCCATTTTTGATAGAAGACTTTGCAATGATTTGGAATCGCCTTTATGCTGTTAGCTGTTAGAAAGAGTGTTGGTTAAAATAACTCTAATTCGGAAAAATTTGCCGTAGAATGAATAAAATCATTTTGCCTTCAAAACAGGTTTGCTAATGGAAAAGCAATAAATTCAGGCCTTATACTTAGCGAAAATTGTCACATTGAAAGAAGATTCGTAAGACTGGATATCATTCATTGATGTGAGGAACAGATGATGATTGATAATTACAGTGTCGACACGTGAATGATTTCAGATGAAACACACGTTACCTTTGGTCATGATTTGTTTTTAACAACTGGTTGTTAAATTAAGAAGATTTTTTAGATTCTGAAAAAGAAATTTACGTTTTCACATCAGAGTAATCATGGTTATTTTGTTGCACATTCCTGATAACTTTGTGAGATTATGAGCAGTCATTCGTGTTTTCCAAATAAAATCATAAATGTAGTATAAATAAATTGAAAAAAAAACTCATAAATGAAATGTGGTAAAATCTTAAGGCAGTTTTTACTAAATTCTATAATTTTTTAAAACCTTACCTTCATTAAAGAATATCTACATTATGATTCATCAATTTGAGAGTGACAATAAAATAAGCTATTTTTCCCATATTTAATAAAATAACTATACACAGAGAATGTCTTTATTTAAAAATAAAATATAACATATAGTTATTTTCTTTAATGAAAGGGAATAAAGAAAATATTATAAGTAACTGTGTGTGTGTTGTGTTGCTTATGACACTTGGACAAGCCAAGCTCGCTGTGCCTTTGGCAGTGCGAATTAAGTCAATAGTCTTTCGTTTGATCAGAATAAGTCTTTCGTTTGGATCAGAGCACCACGAAGGTGAAAATACGACTTCGCTCTTATTAAGGTGCTTCAGAATTTTGAACCACGGTCAGGTGACGAGGCCATACTTGACCTGGCACCCTCCTCTCCACATCTACGTCACACCAGCGGAAGGACTTTAGACGTCACATATTAACGTGGACACGTCCCCAACCCACGGAGTTCCAGCAACCCAGTGAAGGAGAGTACACCGTGGTCACCCACTCAACCACTGCCCGTGGCAAATGATGCTTCACTTTGCTGAGCTTACGGGAAGCGGCGTGAAGCTACTGTGAGCCACTGGAGTTCATATAAGTAATTGTAATTGTAGGTAATAAATTTTTTAACTTCTCATTAATTATATCTTAAATTATAAATTTAATTTTAATTAAAAAATACTTAAAGTTTGAAAAAAGAAATACTTAATAATGTTTCCTAAATTTTATATATTAAGAAACAAATATTTATTTTGAATTGATTTTATTCAGTGGAATGTTAAATACAAATAGATTGAGACTGAAATATAAAATTAATAATTTAGATATAGTTAACTGATAATCTGAATCAGCTATACATTTCAAAAACCATTCAGAAAATTAATCCAATTGAAGTGAATCAAACTCATAAATTTTAGATAAAAACTATAAATTCCTGTTTCGTAAAATTCAAATCTTTAACATTAAATTAAAAGGAAAATTGATATTTTTATACATACTACAGAGTCATAAAACTGAGTAGATATTTTGACATCGTGTGTTCATATATATTTCTAAACAAACAAATTCAAATGTATTTCTAACAAAATGTAACCAAAAATACTTTCGATGTATTTTCAATGCATTGAGAAAAAAGTAATAATTAAATAAAATTTTTGTTTCAAATTATTTTTGAAAAAATGAAATTCTTTGAAATTTAAACTTTATGAAGAAATGTTTTTTTTTTAATTGCGTAAGCTAGAGATTGCACAAAATTTAACAAGGAATAAAATATACTAAATTTAGGTGAAATCTTTAATGAAGAGAATAAAATAACAAAAATTAAAAACAAAAAAATAGCATGTAATGTGTTTTTTTATTGAGTTCGTCATTATTTCAAAAATATTTAATGACAATTATTCGTCACAGTACAATTTTTAAGTGGGTTTTTTATTAGAAAAACTTAATTTTAAATAACCAAAAATAGCTATATCCATCTAATTTAACAAAAGAAGGTATAATTTACAGAAACAACTAGTTACAAAGTTATAAAGTTTCCTAATATTAACAATGAAAAACTATAATTTATAATTTTAATTAGACCATAATTAAATAAATCCATAATTATCATTAGGCTGCCTTCTAAATTTAAATTGAATTGAAAAAAATGGTTGTTAACATGATATAAATTAGATGATTAAAAAGTATTTTTATGGAGTACTTTTTGTGATTCTGATCAGTCTATGATAATTGAATATTGTGGTGCGTGTTCTGCTCGAAGTAGTTTTAAATGTACTGTTGAGAGAAAAGTATTAGAGAGCTCCTGTATTTGTAAAATAAATAAATTTTTCGAAAATTAAATATACAATAGTTTAAAATATTTGTCCTTTTAACTTTTGAAAAAATTTAAAAGTCATTAAACTTCTTCCAAATAAAAATATTAAAACTTCTTCAAATAATATTAAAATGTAACGCATCATAACTTTCTGATGTACGGCTATCTGACATGGTTGCTAGCAAGATTTCTGTTTTTATTTTATTTTTATTTCATTTATTTATTTTTATTTTGGGACACTAGGTGACCTTGTTGTAAGGTATTTATTATTATTATTATTAATATCCTACGCCTTTCCTTGGCATCTCTGTCATTACTCGAGGAGCAGCCCAATAAAAAGATAATCAAGTATAAAAACAAGAGTTAAGTCCTTTTTTAGCTTTAAAAGAGTTGTCAGTCATAAACTTTCAATCTTCAGGGCAGTTTTTCAGGTGAACGGCATCCATATCACCATGATTTCACAATGGACAACAAGCAGCGTTCATTACATCGATTCGATGCAGATGCCTTTGTAGATAGTCATGTCCAGTTGCCACCCGGAAACAAGCAACACCAACAGCTCGTGGTAAAGAGCCAGGGATTTCCTTGTTCCCATCGAATACATTTCTCCACTGCCTGTCCATAGCTTCTTTCTGCAAGTGTGGACTAGTGCATCATTATTATAATTTAGATTAGTAAGCGGAAGAATAGTAACTTGTGAATCAAGAAGGAAGACAATTTTTTGATCATGGATGCTTCTTAATTTGCCAGTTGCATGAGCTATAACAGCAAGCTCGTTATTGAAATTATTCCAGTATTTCCCCACAGTGCAGCTTATACTAAAAGCTTTTGAATACACTCCAGCACCGGCATTTCTTATAGCATTCTCTGCAGAACCATCTGTGATAAGATAAAAAGTTGTTCAGCAGGGAATTTAAATATCTTATAACGCGTCTTGCTTAAGCGACTATCATCCCAGTGTCAAAGTAATATCAAATTATAAAATTCTACAGAATAATACTGTATATAATTAAGCTAAAAATGCTTTAAAAATTTCGAAGTTAAAAAGCAAGCATTAAACTATACAAAAGGAGAATCTTATCTCATTTTATACATACTTGTGACACAGTTTTATTTTTAATTAATTGACAAAGGAAAATAGATTAACAACTCAATTAGTTGCTATAAGATTTAGAACTTAAGTAAACAAATTTTAACATTAAATGCGTTTATTAATATGCAATAAAAATTATATAAAATTATTATATGCCAGACATTTAATTTTTTTCTTTCATTTGAAAAGTTTCCGCTAATTCATATATGAAAATATCATCAATTATATGTAAATTTGTTACTAATATTTATACATTAACATGAGGATATAAATCATTAACCTAGAATATCTAAAGGCTAATAAGAGTGACATAATATTTTTAAATCTGTAACAATTTTAAATGGAAATAATTTGTCCTATATTACGCAAAAATTATTACGAGAGAAAACGAGTAAAACCTTTAAAATGTCATGAAAGCAGTTACCATGATAACTGGACTTTAAGTCACGAATCTAATAATTTATTCTAAGAAAGTTTGAATTATTTCCCTTTAAATCAACAGCCATCTATTTTAATACTTTTCACGTGCAATGAAATTAATCCTATGATGCGTTGAATTAAATCTTTATGAAAACGTTCTTTCTAAATTTTGAATGTGGTAGCTATATAGGTGTTCTATTTTTGACGGGATAATTGTATATTAAAATTACTTTATTTGAAACTGAAATATTTAAATTTCATTAATAAGAGTTTATGAATGTTTTATTATTTTATTCATTTATTTAAACAAATAGACAAGACAGGGGGAGAGAAACGAGATTAATTCAAGTTTATTTGACAGAGCTATCTATAAATATTGTTTCTTTCAAAATAGAATTATTCAATACTAATTTTCAAAGAATTTTTTAACGGACTGGAATAAAATATTAATGAATTATACAGAATTCGCTTCTTCGTGTTAGAAGCGTTATCGTTTATCAGATAAATCATGCTAAGCGTGAATAATATTGACTGTAATATACTATTTAGAAGAAAGACTTTTCTTCACATAATATTCAATTTTACTTAGTTTCATTGGGTGAAAGAAACCATTTCGAGTGAATAAGTTATTTGACATTTATAGTTTTGAAATCTACTCTGGGAAAAGGGTTATTATTAAATCTTATATTAAAAAAGAAACTTTTTCATTTCTGTTAGCTTTCACATTGAATGACATTGTTAATATGATGTTCATGAAGAGTAAAGGGAAAATATCTCTTTTAATTGTTAGATATTTTTTATGATTAAGAAAATATATACGAATCCTCGTATATGATTTAGTTTGAAAAACTGTATTAAAAATAACCTAGGTTTTTGAAAACATTAATTTACATTGTAAAATAGCACAATTTATAAAATAATTAATACTAAAATAAATCAAAAAAGGATGTGTGTAATTAAATAATTATTATACATATAATTCATTTTGAAATAATTAAAATTATTGCTCATTCTTAGTTATACCTTCAAGTACATTTCTGAAATACTAAAATAATTTATAATACATTTAAAATACTCAAATATAAATATTATATTGTTTTAATATTAATTTAGTGCATTAACTGAGTAAATTAGATTAGATAGACATACATGGTAGAATGTTGATTAGGATAGTTAGAGATTTTTTGTTTACTTACTTAGCATTTTTTCAGTAGGGATACTTTAACCAAGATTGACTACTTAAAGGATAATTGATCAAGATTGATTGCAGGATATAAATCCATATCCAAGGCGGGAATCAAATTCATAAATTTTGAATCGAAACTCATAATTCCTAGCTGACTTATATGACTTAAAATTATTAAATAAAAATAGATTAAATAATTTTCCTCTAAACAAACTGTTAAGACTTAATAAATTAAAAAATATTCCTTTATGTACGTAATACCAATAAAATAAAACTGAAAATTAATTATAGCTCATTATTACTCTAAAGAAATATCAGATATTACGACAGTAGAAAAGCATCATCATTAAAACATTATTTTTTCTTATTCAATGTTCAGAATGTGATTTTTTAAATTGTATAGAAGCTATTACTATAATCAAAGTAAAATTTCTCTGCATCATAAACTTAAGTACAACCCACGAATAAAGAAAAAATCATCTTAACCATCAGTCAATTCGAAACCTTTTTCGCATAATTTAAGGTTTATCAGTTTTATTATATATATATATATATATATATATATATATATATATATATATATATATATATATATATATATATATATATGTATGCAATGTTGATTTCTTTATACTAAACGTGAATCTCAAAAATGTTTCATTAATATTTAGATATTCACTAGGTCTTGTTTAATATAATAATTTTTTGAGATTATTGCATAAATTGCTTACTTATTAAATCTCATTCTCATGCAAAGAATTATACATTTATTTTTACATTGGAATCATGAAGCGTAAGATTTTATTCTTTTATTTGTGACTTAAATCATGATATTTTAGGTAAATAGCAAAATGAAACGATATAAGAATTTTAATGTTTTAACTTATTTTTTAAGTGTACATGATGTATAAAAGAAAAAGTTATGTGCAATAAAACCATTGTCATAAATTATGACAGAACAATTATACCATGCCAATGTTAAAAGTCACATATTTGATCTCATCTGCTATTGAATGATGGGAGATGGTTCGTATGTTTTTGTTCTTAGCAAAAAATACTAGATTAGGTGCCTTTCAGTTTTTCATATTTTTTTCCATGGAACACGTAAATGCAACCCAAAATTTTCCTAAAAATTCTTGTAGGAGGTAATATGCAAGGAATATTTAAATAATTTGCAAAAGCCTTCATTTGTTAGGTAGTTAACAACGAGATGTCAATGAAAAGGAAAACATCAATAGTTAAGATACTTCCAATAATATTAAAAAACATAAATACTGCTCACAATATTATCTTTATTATTGTTAATGAATTTTCCAAATTAAAATTCTTTAACAGTAATTAAATTTAGATAATAGAATTTCGTATTCTAAGAGCTCATTCATTAAATTTTTCAATTAATTTAAATGATAATTTCATAATACTTCCAAATAAAATATATCATTCCGATCAAAAATTACTTTAATAAATACGAAATAAAATCTTTTTAACGAATTATTGGACCAAATTTAGAAAGAAATTGTGTGTAAATATTAACGAATCAGTGCAGGTTATCATTAGCTTATTAACTTATTTCGTCACAATTATTATTAAATTCAATTCATACAAATTATTCAATTCATTAAAGACATTTTTCGTGAGTTATTATAACAAGGTACTTATCAAGTCTTGAAAAAAATCTCATCAGTTTGATTTATTTTTTCTTATAGTATCAAATTATTGATAGTTTGTTTTATATTCTACAAAAAATTAAGTATCCCTTTTGATACTCGTTCAAGAAAACGTGATATTCGATGGAAAATCTGAATCAAGTTTAAAATCGATTCAAAGCATCCATCGAAAATATATAACACTCGTAAATACGATATTTGACATTCGTAAATTCAATTCATTCTTTAATGCTATTGATCTTGATTTGTATTAATAAAAGATGTAATGATTAAAAATAGGAAATAATTAAATACAACGAAGACAGAAATAAGAATCAAATCAAATTGAAAAGTCAGTTTCACTTATATTATCAATAACTTCTGCGATGTGATTTGAAATAAGAATCCAGGTCTTTTCATATTTTCCTGCACTGTTCTTTAAAATTTTAAAATATTTAATTCAACTTACCGTCCAATCACAGAACTCTAATTTCGCTTAAGACTTATCAAAATTTAATGCAGAATTTAATGCAGAAATAAATTCTGTGAAGGGCTAATATAAATTCTATATTCTTCAGAGTAGAAAATCTCTTGATCGATCCCAGATGCCGAAATGCTAAAAAAGTCAAAGCTGTATTTTTGTTCATATCATTCACATCTGTCAGTGTGGCTATTTGAGCATTTTCCAGGTTCTTTCCTTCGCAACACGCAAAATCAAAAATTATAACAAAATGTGATGTATAGTCCAAATATGTTACTTATATGAAATTAATTTATTTGTTCCTTCCATTTATTTAGAATGGGAGTCAAATATATACAGTTATTTAATTCATCTGCGTATGTAGCATGGAATAAAGATAAGGAACAAAATTAATTTATTTTGCATTCCTAAAAGCAAAATGTAAATAGTCAAAATTGAATTTGATATGAAATATTTAAATAAATTAGTCATTTTTTATTTAAAGTATTTACAGGAATTGGGCTCTAACGACGTTTTATTCTAGCACATATTCTCAAAAAAGTAATAGAAAAAAATTTTGGCACAAAAAAATTGGAAGTGATTAATATCACTTAAGCAAATGTAATTACATCAGATATTCATATGGCTTGAAAAGAGCTCCTTTGTTAATGTCAACATCTGTCAACTTTAGAACTGAATATAAATAATCTGTTAACTGTAACTGCCGTGATCATCTGTCAACTATTGTCGAATTTAAATTACAGTAATTCTAGGATTAGAGACAGGACTTATTGCTTGCCTTTCGAAATGGTGTTTGGCAATGATGAGAGGAAGGTAGAATTTCAAATAGATCAATAATTCAAAATCTGAAGATAAAGAAATATTTATTAAATATAAATTCATTCTTTAACTTGAAATTTTATTCTGAAACGCACTATTCATATAAATGTATTCATTTCCTTTTTTATTAATAAGATAATTCAAATAGAGATAGATTTTTGTTTCTGATTATAACAAATGTTTGTTATCTAGGAAAATAATATTCATGCAACAGGGAAAGAATGTTATTATTACAATTTATATAATAATTTTTGCCCTATTATTATGTAAAATGTTTTGAATTTTCTGTATTACTTCTTTAGCACTAATTTGATTTATTTATTGTTTGTTTACTTGATGATTTACATTCCTGTGTTGCATATGTAATTACGTGATGTGTTGTTTTTGCACTTTGAGTGTGATGATGTGTTTGGTTTTCTATGTAGTGTTACTTAAATTAATTAAAGAAGATTAACTTCGATGTAAACGAATAAAGAAAGTTGTAAAAAGTTTACCAAATTATTGCCATGTTTTGAGAAAAGAAAAAAAAATCAAAAACTTAAATAAAGAATTACTAATGTAATCTTTCAACTCAAACTCAAATCCCTAGACACAGTTAAATTCCACAGACATATGCATTAAAAATTAGAGAAAAAGATCTTTGATCACTGATTCACTGATGAACTTTAAAACCAAAGAAAAAGGTGTGTAATCGAATAATATGGAATCGATACATCTTATATTAAATTCAGTGTCATCGGGAGTATTAAAATACAAACTAAATTTACTAAATAAATTATTTTTAACTTTGCTATTGAAAACAATAAAATTATAATAACGAAAATTGAACATTTGATTTTCATATGGCTTTTCATATTGGTTTTTATAATATTAGAATGCATAAGAGTTCCAGATTTAAAACAGGTTCCATATACAAAGTATTTGTCATACAAGTTTACAGGTATACAATGAATATGCAACTCTACTTGACAAATAGACAAAATCAGTTGTAAATCCACACTTAACATATTTTGAGACCTCTACTATTTGATATAAACCCTATTTATTCGCGTATCATAAAAAAAACTCACAAAAGAGAGAGATTTTCAATTACCAAAACGAAGAAACTTGAAAAATTCCATTTCAAGCTCTTCTACAGTGACACGTATAATACCTAGGATTCTAAACTACGTATAGAGTGAGCATATCATTTAGAAGTGGTTGTTCTTTCTTGCACTATCACACTTTGCATTGAATTTGGCTCTGCGAGTTAGCGGAAAGGAGCTGTTATCATTTGGTAAATATTTTGAAAGAAAATTAATCATACTCAGGAGTCTTCAGACATCCTCGTTATTTCTAGGCTTAGTTAATTCCTTAATAACCCTTATATGATTTCAGTCAGCTTTTATACTCTCTAGATGGGTTGGATTTATCATTTATTGGTTTTACACATCTCATTTTTCTAGAATTCAATAATCCAATGCCATTAATCAAGCTATGATTTCTCTAGATAAAAAGGGATGAACATCTTTTGCTATATTTTTCATAAAATTCTGCGGGAAAAATAAGAGTTACAATAGATAGATGTTTTAAAAAGATTAAATAAATTTAAAAGTGATTGCAAATTAATAATTGATCATTGGTAATCTTTGAAAAGTGTTCTCGTTTCAAACAATATGAATTAAGAATGTTTTCTGGATTGAACATTTGATTTTAGAAATTAGAAGCTATACTTTCTAATTTCTACATGAAACTGAAAATGTCAAGAGCATTATATTCTTATTTTTTCATAAAACAAGAGTTATAAACCCCAAAATATATTTATATATTTCCACTTCGTTTTTGTAATATTAAGGGCAAAATATGTTTTAGTAAATAAGAGACAATATCTAATCAAGTTTCAAACAAGGCAAGATATATAATAAAACTTTATTTTATAACTGATATTAAAGAGTTTTTAACGAAGCAAACATAGAATAATAATGAATTTTTTTTAGATATGCTTTTATCATAATTACAGAGAAATACACTAATTTTTTCGTGAAATAAATAATAGATCTATAACCAAAAATAAATTACAAATAAATAAATCTACCATTAATCTCTAAGCAAAAAAGGCATTAGTTTTATGCAATATTTAGTCTTTGTTTTAATTAGAGTCTTCATTCAAATCTGTGATAAAAATCACATTTTCTAAAATTTCCTGCGTTTTGCTGAAAATATTAGATAAGAGTTTATATTTCCTCGTGCCCCATAAAAATTAAGAAAAAATTAAATATTTTTACAAGATCAATTGTTAGCAAACAATTGTAAACTTGCATGTAATTAGAAACAGATATAAACATTATATAAATGATTTTTGTTATTACTTATAATGTAAAGTATGAGATGATAAAAGCAAATGATAATTATGTAAGTAAGCCATTGTAAATATTGTATATGAATACGCAACTAAATTTACTGTCAAATTTATTAGTATTATAATTCTCTTTGCATTGTATAAAATCTGACTTAAATTATCACAATTTGTCACGCATATAAAATAAATATAATATTCTACACCCTGATACACTTTAGAATTTAGATTACATAATTTAATTTTGTAATATTTTACATAAAAAATATATGTCTTTATTGTTATCTTTAAGAAATTCTAGTTATTCAAATACTAATGTATCTGCAGAATAAACTTAAAATTAGTGTAATTTTTACGTGGAATAAACTTTTAAAACTCTCAACTTTTTTGAAAGTGAATGTGCAAATTGAATATCATATAAACAATTTAAAATATGATTAATTTTATAATGTGCACGATAAATTGTGAATTTACATAATTATTGTAGAAAAATCTATTAGCATTGTTTTTTTCATTTAAATAAACATATTTATCTTAAGCAAATAATGAATGGAGTGTTATAATGATCTGAATTCGTTTGAACAGGATAACCTACCATTCAAATTCGACGACAGTTTTTTGCTTGGAAAATCAAATTTTAATACATAACTTCTTAATGAAATTTACAATTATTATAACGATTAAAAAATTTTGTATTTATGTTATAAAATATTGTAAGATTGACTTTTGAGTAACAATGAAGCAATAATTTAAATTTCAAAAAACTCATAACTATCAAATTGTTTTTATAAAAATGCAATAAAGTAGGTTTCAAATTTTTGTATCTAAATATCCAATATTTTTAAAATGAAATATAATATCTGTTAAAATCTGTTATGAAATATAATGTCTGATAAATAAATGAAATATAATGTCTGATAAAATTACTGTATAAAATCCTTAATTTGAATGTATATTTAAAACAGAGACGGTTTTGAATTATAATATCTTTCATGATAATATTGGGCAAACGTTGGTCATTTCAAAAGTTTCTTTGAAAACAAGTGGCTCGTTATATGCCAAAATTTATTTTTCTTAATTATTAGAATCCAATGTAATGAATATTTTTCTTGTAAATATTTAAAATGGGGCTTTAAAATTTAAGAAATTTTCATGTATAATCTTACTGTTAATGGCAGAGAACTGATGGAGAATAATTTCAGATCATCAACTTATCCTTAAAAAATGTTATTTAAATATAAATATTTAAATAATAGAGAAGTTTTAACACTTTATTGCATTCCTTTTTTATGGAAAATATAGCAAAGATTTTGTAAATCAGTTAAAACAAAAAATATATAAAATAAAAGTAGTTTTTACTGTGGAGCTCTAAGGACTCTCAAATGCTTTTATATCATAAATCAATGTAAAAATAATTTTCTTTTTAAAAATGCACTAAAAGGGGGTTCAAAATCCTATAACTAAGCATATAAACAGTAGAATTAATAAAATGAAAATAACTGATTTCTTAATTATATTCATGACTAAAAATATTTACAAAATCAGATATAAGTTCCGAGGGACCAAACTATCTTTTTCCTTCTAAATTTGTGCTCTTTCTAAACGACAGTTTTAGTAATTATTTACATGAATGAAAACTTCAATCTTATATAGAAATATTACAGATTTCGGAAATATTGAATAGAAACAAAGAATAATGTCAGCTGATCTTTCCTTATTTGCCAACTATAAATGTGTGTCTCTTCATTCAATACAACATGTTCGAAAACTTATTAATTTGCGCTCCAGACACTATAATTGTTATTCAAAAATATTGTAAACAAAAAGACATAGGGAAATATTTATTCTAATATTACTTTTACAAAAGATGATTTAACACCGAATACATGAAAATTAATATTGATTAGTTGCTGCTCTTGAATGGAAAGCATCAAGCATTCAAATGTCTCAAAAGGAATTTATGTTAATGTCCTTATTTGTCAACTATTTGTTAGAATAAGACTATCTTTATTATGAGGGTGATGAAATTTGACTTTTCGCTCTGAAGTCTCTTCATTGAGATTTGACATTTTCTTCTAGAGAAAGAAACCATCGACTTTTCATTCTTTTGCTTATTAATAAGACTAACATTAAAAAAGTTAGGTATTAATGAGAGGGGATACATATAGTCTGTTTCTTCTAATAAAGGAAGAGATTTAAAAATGTAATATAATTCTCTGCTTTTATAGTTAAGATTGATTGTTTAAATTTTTCCCTAAACATATATTTCCGTAAAATAAGCACTTAATTTAATTAAGTATGGAAGGATAACTAGCACTTATATATATATATATATATATATATATATATATATATATATATATATATATATATATATATATATATATATATATATATATATATATATATATATATATATATATATATGTGTATATATATATATATATATATATATATATATATATATATATATATATATATATATATATATATATATACATATATATATATATATATATATATATATATATATATATATATATATATATATATATATATATATATATATATACATATATATATATATATATATATATATATATATATATATATGTATATATATATATATATATATATATATATATATATTTGTGTGTATATATATATATATATATATATATGAAAATGATTTATATGGTTAATAAATGATTTTTAAGTTAAAATACAGATTTGCAAGGGTATGTTGAGCTAGAAGCTGTAAATTGTTTACGTTTGCCTTTAATTCGACAGTTCAGGATTTCGATATCTAATTCTGGTGTTGTTGTATTCACAGTGCTTTGAAATCATTCAAAAATATGACATTCTACCTTTATTAAAGCAGATGTGTAAAAAATAATTTTAGAAATGCAAACATATCGAGTTAAACCAATTACACTTTGTAATAAAATATTTGGTAGAAAAGTATTAAATTCTCCTCAGATGAAGACTGTCATTTTATAGAGGAATTAAGATTTACTTTCACTGATTTAAAATTGTAGGTATCATTAGCCATCGTGAGCAAAAAACGACCACTGAGACTCACCGGACCAATTACTTTTACATATGACGTGAATATTTGATATCACAAAGCATTTATGCTGACCGGTGATGTTAATATATCTCCTCACAGTCATGTGATTAATATTCACACCATTTGTAATTAATATTGTAATTTGTTATACGTTTGAAAGTAGGTGTCATTTGCTTTATATCAGAAGCACACTTTTTAAGATTTAAAAAAATTAGAAATTTATGAAATTCTTTTATTCAATATTTCGTTAAATGTAATACAACAGAGAGAGTGGCTGCATATAAAGTAATGCTTGTCAAATGTAAGTCAAATTGTGTAGTGAAGAATTGACAAAAAATTTAAATAATCATTGTAATTTATTTCATCTGCATGTCAACTTTTATTCTTAGAAATTAATAGTTTTCTTAAAATTTATTTTTGTTTGAAAGGCAGAAAAAATCATTGAGTAATATTTTAAATAAAAAAAATCAAGTGGTTTGGAAAAATAATTTTAAAAAATCGAATAAACTTAATCTCATGAAAACTTAATGCGTCAAACAATATACTGACTTCAATGCATAAATAGGGCAAAGATATCATATATAATGAAAGTTGTTTTAATTAGATCGCTTTTAATTATGGATTAAATTTTTAAAAAAATATTCACATTTAAAAAGAGAGAAAAGAGGAAGTTAAATATATAAGCATATATTTAAAATTCATGTTTTCACTTGCAATAATTTTTTTGAAATAATATTTGACTGCATATTTTTTTGTGTATTTTGTGTAAAATGTAAGCTACTAATTATTAAAAATTTATAAATTATATTAAACAGGTTGACAATTTAAAAACTATTTTACACAATTAAATGATATTAAATCCTTTGAAAATTGAAAAAATACTAATTGAATGCTTCAGCTGAATAATTGCATTCGTGGTTAAATTTAAAATTTTAAATAAAATCATGTATAAAATAATTTATGGAATAATACTAACATAATTTAAGGAAGTTATGTAATAAAATATATAATTTATATTCAATAAAAATGTTTGCAAAAAGTTTACTGAAAAATGTTAAACATTTCAAATATTTTTAAATTAGCAAAATTTATTCAGTGAATAATATTTTGCCTTAGATTATATTTTTAAGTATTATCTATTTATTAATAATAATAAAATGCGTGTTAATATACACTATTTGAATAGTTATGTAGGCTTAAATACTTATAATTTTGAAACAAACATTGCAAACCCGAATTTCATAATTAGAAAATTAGAAATAGCAAGTAAAAATAAACTTTTTCTTGTATAAGCTGAAAAATTTATAATTTTTTCTGTTTAAATCTAAGCGTGCATTTCAAGTATTATTTTTAACATGATAATAGATAATAACTAAGAAATAGTAATGTTTATAAATATTTAAATTATGTTATAAGTACTTAACTATGCATTCATATATTAAATTTAATATTTATGTTAAAATATAACTATAATTTTAATTTATGAATTAACGCAAAGTTGAATACATTTTATGTGTTCGAACATTTTATAAGAGAAATTAAATACCTTTCATCATATAATTGAAAATCTTTCAAAATTAGAACACTTTGATATAGATTTTTTCACATATTATAGAGAAAGCTTAATTAAATTAACGTAAAAGAAAATTAAACAAAAAATTTGATCTTTTAAAATATATTCCATAAAATGCTATAAATGTATAACACACTATAGTTTTTTTAATAATTTAATCTTTTATTTCATATTTTATATTCTAACAAAAATGTTCTTACAAAAAGAAAAAAACATGTGGTACAGATTTATATGAATCAATTAAAAATAGTTTGAAATCCTGAACTAGAGAATATTGACCCCAGGTTTTCCTGCAAGAGTGACATAATCACTTCAAACCAGTATACGAAGAAAACAAAATTTTGGGGCAGGAAGTCAATAAAATGTTAAAATATCCTGAAAGCACAGTCACCGTGATAAGATACCTTATAAGTTACTAATTTGATAATTTATTCTTGGAAATATTGAATTAATTTGGTTTCCTTTCGATCAATTTTGTCCATCCATTTCGATAATGGTCACGTACTGTAAGTGTAATCCAATGACTGCGTCGAAATAAATATTGTGTAAGGACATTTATTAGAAAGTTTGTCTTTATGGAATGAAAATAGGAAACAAATTTTTTTTACATCTTTTTTATCACAAACTAAAACCATAATTTCATTTGATAAGAAAATCTCGAAACCTCTTTAATAAATGTTCGAGACAGTTTCGTTGCTTTATTCAAGTAAAGTCAATAAGTGAATTTCTTTGAAAAAATAACCTATAGACATGGAATTTTTAAAAATTAATATATTAATACTAGTTTCTAAGTTTGCTAGCAAACATCAAAAACTAAGATGAGTTTGCTTACTTGTTTCATCAGTGGCATCTTTTGTCAAAGAGAAGGAAACAAGAAGATATCAACATTATATATAATATGGTATAAAAAGCAGAATTATGTTTCATCTTTTTGAAGACTCCTTAGTCTTAATGGAGGAAAAGTACAATTTCAAGCAAGGTTATAATTTGAAAATTGGAGTTATTGAAAAATATTCCATCAAGGAATTGTAAATTATTAAAGTCAAACTTTAATGTACTAAAATTGTTATTTCACATATATTAATTTGATTTTCTGAATGAGTAAATGCCACATCACATGATTGTTTTATCTTCTTATATACTCATCACTGTTTCATCTTTTAGAATTTAGGCTAGAAATCAGCTTGTGAATTTGCAGGAATAAACTTTGCGTAAAATTTTTTTTAAATGGTGAAAGAGTTTTTATTTAAATATTAAAATATCGAAGTTATTAACAGAATAGATCATAAAAGGAATTGCATTTAAAGCAATAATTTACAAAATTATTTATAAATTACATTAAGAGAATAGTTTTGCAGAATCTTGTTTCCAAATGAAATTCAGCAATACTAATATAGTTTGTTATATATTTGAATCATATGAACATATTATGTTAGTATTGTCTGCCTGAACAGTTAGATCATGTAAAATGAAACAATAAACAGCGTATCTAAAAGAATATATGTGGAATCTAAATTTACAAATAATAAGGATTAATTTAATACATGATTTGATATTTAGAGATCCAGAATGCAAAATTGATTTGTGGTTTAAGATCTTGTTTCCTTTGTTTTTTGTTATATTTTCACTCCTTTTCTATCTGGTTAGTGGAAGTATGACATCATCTAAAGAAGTCTTGAATTCATTGTTGTACCATACTGAATAAGGTTATAAAGCTTCTCCGGCTGATCTGACTCTTGGCCAATTTAGTTGTCTGCTTGCAAAGTTTTAAGAGATGCCTTTTTTATCATCTCAGCAACTGTTTTGTGAGACTTCAATGAAAAAGTAAAGTATCAAATGAGGAAATTGCATACTGTACTAGTCATTTATCTCTTAACGAGTGTTGTTTTCATTAATCGAGATTTAAAATATGCATCATTAGTCTTTTTTCATTAAGAAGTTTTACGGATAACAGATGTTTTAAAGCACGTTGAATAAAACAGTTTTTCCCCGTGAATTTAAGTAGTTAAGTATTTATTATTTCTTTTGGTCAACACAAGTAAGTTTTTTCAATATCTTCAGTCGAAACAGTTTGGCCATATACAAAATTTTCTTCAATTCAGCATGTTATTCTGTGAGATAAAAAAATTCACTTAGGTCTGAACAATCGCTGATGAAAAAATGTTTACGAAAGATAATTTCCTTACAGATTTAATATCTTACTTCACTATAAACAGATGCTAAAATGAGCTATTCTGTTTAATAAAATACAGATTCAACTATTTCAGAATAATATAAAAATCATAGTTTAAACAAAGTGCAACCTTACAGGAGTTTCACTACACTCGCTGCAAAATTTGATAGAGTGGAAAACTTTGTCAGAACTGTAGATTTCATCCTTATTGTTGTTCGTGGAATGCTACTGCTGCCACACATACCAAAGTTAATTTTAAAGGGACACAAAGTTTTATCTGGAGTTTGAACTACAGAATATAGTCATGTATCCAAGAATAGATAAACAATTGATCTGAATGCCAGACGATTTGCAAGGATCATAATGTTTCAAGAATGAGTTGTATCTTTTACGGTAATCATATCGATTAATTACTATCGATTGAAAATTAATTTCTTAATTTTAACAACATGCCAATTCTGCCTAGCAGACAAAATTATAATAATATAAAGGCATGTTTATATAATCGTAATCTTTGCATTACTTTTAAAAAAAATTACTAATGGTTTCATGTTGAAAAAAGAAATTAACGATCCAATGTATATATTTGATATATTTTATCCTCCTTCAAATATATGTTACAGAAATTATTAATTTTCTCATAAGTTTATATTAGATTCCTTTGATATAATTGAAATACTTTGCAGTGAAAAATTAAACTGGAAATTTTATGTAATTAAGTAATGAATTTTTTATGCAAAATTTAAACTGCTAATATATGTTTACTAATTTTTTAAAATTCTTACCGATTTTTTCAAATATATCGTCCTTTTTAATTACTATTTTGATATTTAACAAATATATACAGTAGACAGAAATTTAAAATTATTCTAATTTTATCATTAAAAATTGCTTTATATATTGGCCAACTAGAAAATTATTCTGAGTAATACAACATTTGCAAACACAAATTGTTATTAGAAAATATGAATAAATTTTATTAACATTGCAAAAAGTTACAAAACTGGAACACCTTATAAAGAATAAAGTTAGAAATTATTGACATGGAAAAACAAATGTTTTTCAAACAAACACTTGAGAGAGAATTTGAGATTATTGATTGTATTGATAACAACATGCGTATTATTAAACGGTGTTTTTGTATAGAAAAAATATGAAGAAAACGTGGTAATATAAATATCATGAAAATGTTATTATTTTCTGTTTTGGATTAAACCTTCAAGCAGGACATTGAAAAGGATTTTAATGCAATCCTATAAACCCCATTAAAGTGGTTATTTATTGAATTTTCTCATCAAAATGAATTCTTAAGAGCAGCCCCAGAAAAAAGCGTTAGACATTAAATTTTATCATGATAACCTACGAACATATGTTACAGTTAACACTGAATATAAATGTCTGATAGAAATTTCCAGCACATTTTCTAAATTCTCTTTTTCCTTTGATCTTGCTTAATTAATATTATTAAAATTTAAAATAACAAGGCTGTAACTCTGCCAGATAAAGAACTTCTCTTACAATAACTAATAAATGAGAGCTTTCATTTTAATTTAGAGTAATAATCCCTTTTATATTTGTTTGTTATATTCAAATGGTTTCAATTGTAACAAAACTTCGAAATTAAAATGCATTTTATTTAAAAGAAATATGAATTATTCTTAAGAAATATGATATTTGCATTCATCTAATACTCAAATACATCTAAATGAGAAAAATTTAATTCAATTACAAGTATTCTTCCAAATATTCGAAATATTTTCTCTGGGGAATTATTCGGAAATATATTTTCCAGGAATCACTCCACAAATGAACCAAATTACATAATTATTAAATGGAAAAGTACTTAATATCTAGTAACAGAAAATTTTAAGACAAGTGATTACTTCACAAACCACCATCATAAGATAAACTTTAAGCCCCAAATATAGAATTTCATCGACGAAAAATCTCATTAATTTAATTTCCTTTTCTTAATATTATCAAATTCAAATTAATTTAAGTTCCTATTATTTTGAGAATAGAATATCCTTTTTAATAATTTCAAAATACCTCAAATTTGGTTCAATGTTTCCATAGAATAAAATATTTCTGGTTTATTAAGTAAGAATTTCGAATGCTTGGAATAAACACTAAAATATGTTGATAATCATCTCTCAGGAACCAAACTTAAGCAGATTCAATTACATTTAACATGAATCTTTTCATTTGCCTTGATCATATTGCATTATTGTTATTGTATGTATAGTCATTGAATTATTGCTTTATTCGCATGATTGCATTTAATAGGGATTTATTAATTAGAGTGAGAGACATTTGTTTTATATTAAATGTTTAAAAATGTAAGCTAAATGCAGTTTTTTTTTGTAAATATTTTCGTGGGAAACGTTTCAAAAATATGGATCGTGAGAAAATTATCATCTCGAAACAGTAGGTATTTGATATCAAATGTCTCAAACTGATATTGTCAAAATATTTAATTAGTAAAATCATATTTTTATCACTTTTAACTTCATCTATTAAGGAGCTAAGACTTAGTAAGAGTGATTTATAATGAGTATTTTCACGAATTGACTTACTTTAAGTAAAGTTACTTTCTGGGAATAAAGGATGCACACACACATTTCCAGGTAAAGAACTTTTTTTTTCTATTTTGAAAGATATAATACTTTTTTCTTTTTGACAAGAGTGTTTAATTAGAGGCCTGTGAATTATGAAAACATTTTAGAATGTGGAAACTTTCTTTGTCAATATGACATGCAATATTATTCCCTTCATATAAGAATTATATTTCAATCATAAATAAAGCCATTTCGTTTTATCATTGTAAATTACAATTTCAATCTGAAAACAATTTAATAATAGAGCAAAATTCTATGAATAATTAATTTTGCGGAATAATGAAATGATAATCATGTAGAATTAAATAAAATATAACACATTTTAAATAATACGTAATGAATTTCGAGATTAAATAATGCATAAATTCAAGTTTTGCAATACAGTCTTCCTGTGTTTAAAAATACTAACCTTGACGTTTTTATTACATGAAGAAGTAAAGTGCGTTGATTTTGCAGTAAAGTGAAGAAAGTGCGAAGAAGTAAAGTGCGACAATTTAATGAAAAATTTGCGAGAATAGTTTATCATAATTTAATACAACAGGAAGAATTAATATTCTTAATACTATACATAATAATGAGTTGATAGTTTGTGACACTTATATATCTTAATGGTATTTGATCCAATAATATAGTAATATCAGTGTTGAAATATGTATAGTTTTGTACATAAATTCTGAATATTTAAATATATTATCAATACTTTGAGCATTTTTATATTCACACGTATTTTAAGTTAGATGCTCTGTTGAAAGAATTTAATAGATTTTAAAATTACATACAGAATTTAGTATACCACTTATAACTAATTGGAAGACGATTTAAAAAGTTATTACAGAAGATTTATTTCAATAAATGTGCAAATGAATTATTAAAACGCTTAAATTTGAATGTTTTTGAAAATTATAATTGATTATAATAGTTTAAAATATTCCTGGTTATTGAAATGGGTAAACTTTTACCACTACTAATGAAATTCTTAGTATTATATATAATAATTTTAAAAAATACTTTATTGAAAATGTTATTAAAATGGAAGTTATTAAAAATGTATTTCTTAAATTATGCTTTCAAATTCTCTAAAATGATTTCTCATATGAAAAATGTTATCAATGCATAGATACTGAAATTTATAGTTCATTCCATTATAAGTTATATACATTTTTAGGAAATATATAAAAATGCTTAATTTCATATTAGTTAGAAATATATTATCAAATCATAAGAATTAGGAAAATTTTCAATTTAGAGTAATAAAAATCATCCTTTTTTGAATAAATCTCATTTTAAACACCCTCAAAATTAATAAAATATTATAGTCAATATTTGCATTTGTTGTATGCAATTAGAAAAGTTTTAACATGAAATTTAGGGAAACTCAATTTGCGAGATTTATATTGAATTTAATATATCTGAATATTCGTGTATTTGGCTCATATAAATTTAATTACGTACATTCATATTAAAGAAATAAGATATTTTGATAGGAAATAAAGTAATACATGCTGTGCAGAAATAAAGATAGATTTTCTCAGAATATAATATTTAAAAAATATATACAATTTAATTTCGTTTTTACACTTTTTTGTTGTATACTACATGTTTCTATCACCGTTAAATGCAGTATTTATATATTGTAAAAAACAACATGTTTTATTAGTTTACTCTATAATCGGTAGAAGAAAGTTTACTCTATAATCAACATAAGAAATCAGTAGTTTGTTGATTCGATTCATACGGGGGGAGCAAATGCATATTTTGGTTCCGATATTAATTTAGATAGTATGTCTCCAACAGTTTCTTGGTTTATCAGTTTAATAATAACATATAACAGTGATCGTAAGAGTGAAGAAATAAACTGTAATTAATCAATTCGTGTGAATTAAGGAAAATGTGAATTAAGATAAATACTCCCGTGTTTATCTTTCTTATTATTATCCGTATAAGAAATATAAAAATATTGTCATTTAAACAATTATTGTCTATTGAAAATGGAGAGATAATTGAAAACCTCAGTACAATAAATTTTATAGAAAGTCAGTTTTAATTAACTGGATCGTTAATAAAACTTTATTTCCAAAATAACTTTCATTCGTTATATTTTATGAATATATCCTTTATTCCCAGATAAATTCATGGAATTTTGTAGTCATTTCTATGACTAATGATTTGTTCATAATTATACCCGTATTTAAACTTTAATTTTATTTGTAGAGAACAAAAATAAAATAATCAACTTATTTCTTTTTTCTATAAATAGAATGTAGGTAGATGTGATTTCAATTCTTGTGATGTATTTGGAAGCTATTAATTACAGTGTGTAAGACACATTTTTCATTCCTTATCAAATAAGTACACTAAGTTAGCTTTAAAGATATTCCTGTTATTGATATTAAAAGTGAAGAGTTAGAAAATATCGTATATCTGAAAATTATTATTGATAAGCACAACTTGCACAGGCTTGTATCTACCATACAAATGTCCTGAATAAAACACTTCTGTTAATGTCAATAGTGCCATCAATTGCCGACTTACAAAGATCTGACAGTTAATTTAAAGTCTCTTAAGACTAGAAACACATGAGAATAATTGTCTCTTATGAAGGAGTGAAGTATAGCGTTGTTGAGACCAAGGTACCCTTGTAAAGAAGTCTAAGTTGTGAACTAAGATATGTGGATATATTTCTTGAGGGAAGCTGAGCACTTTTATTATTTAATAATGAGGTTTTAAGATGAAATATTCCAAATGCCTTCTTTTACATCATATAAAACAAGTTATAGTCTTATACATTCTGCCTTGATTTAATAATTAAAAATATGAATTCCATAACTATGATATTTCAATTATATAAATAAAGAACATAAATTATCAGAAAATCTTTTGTAACCATAAGAATATAGTTTTCACGATTAAAATTATCTAGGTTAGATTGGGAAAAAATTAAAACATTTTATAAAACATTTTAAAATAAAACTTCTTAAAAAGTTCATGCTGTGTTCATATAAATATTTTGTAAAATAGCCAAAAAGTTCATTAATACTTAGTAATGCAATTTTTGTATTATTTTAGACGCTATTTTTTAAAATATGATATTAAAAGTTGACTATAAATGTCGATACATTCAGTTTTAAAACTATATATATTAAGGTTAAAAAGGAATAAACAAGGTTAAAAATCAATTACATTTTTCAAAAAATAAATAATATAAATTTGCTTTTATTCAAGATTTAATGAAGTTTATTCAAGATAAAGGACGGTATGTGACAATTATCTACATTTTGCTTCGCAATTTGTTTATACAAGGCAATTTTAAGAGTATAATAAGTAAATGTTTGTTATCAATATTATTTAGCAATACATTTTAGCTAACAAATTTTATAATTTATTTTGATCAGTGAAAAAAAACAATTTTCTGTCTATAATTTATTCTGCTGTAAATTGCTTAATTGATAAAAGACATCTGTCAACTACACTGCTGGCCATAGTAAATGCCACACCCTGAAAGAAGCATGCAAATAACATAAATTTACAACATGCATTAATGAACTAACATGAAATTTATAAGATATGCAAATGATTAGAATTTCAACTCAGATGTACATCATGTGCGCTATGGCACCACTTCAAAATGTTATTTAAGGCTTGGAGATTTCGGCGATTGTAAGATTGGCAATTGTGTTTTTCTTGATGGTTTTTTTTTTCAAAAAAAAACGATCAATTATGCCTTGTAGAAAACAGCAATTATTTTTTGATCAAGAATCCGAGTTCGACAGGGAAAGGATAGTGGCCTACCGAGATTTTTAATTATCTTTCAGGGAAATCGATAGTCGTGTTGGACGAAACCAAATAACTGTAATGCGGATATGTGATCGTTGGATGCAGGAGAGTACGACGGACCGATGTGTTTGATCACATCCATCTCAGTGCACTACTTCACCTGATGACATGCAAATTGTATGCATGGCGGTGATGGATCCCTCAGTCACATCACGAATCAAAGCACTGTACATTCAGTCTGTAACGCATCATCCAGTGTCTGCACGTACCATTCAACGCAGCTTGCAGCAGAGTGGTCTGTCAGAAGGACGTCCATGTCTTCATTTGCTCTTGACGCAGAATCACAGTAGTCTCCGCCCCCAATGGTGCGGAGAAAGAAGGGTGTGGGTGGCAGAATGGAATGAAATTGTCTTTACTGAGGAGTCATGCTTCTGTCTGCAATACCGCGATGTGCGCATTCGTGTCTTGAGACACCGTGGAGAGAGGATATTGAACAGCTGGTTCATGCACCGCTACACTGATCCGCACTGGGTATTATGGTATGGGGCGGTATTGGATATTACTCACTTACTCCTCTAGTGCGCATTGCCATACGTTAAATATCAAGCACAACATCTCCGAGGTATTGGAGTCACTAGTCCTTCCTTACCTTCATGGCTTTCCCATTGCCAAGTTTCAATGCCCGACCACACATGGCACACATTTTCCAAGGGTTCTTCATCAATCGCCAGATTGAATTGCTTCCCTGGCCTGCTTGCTTTCCAGATCTTTCACTGATAGAAAACAAATGGTCCATGGCTACTCAACGAGTGACCCAGATTACATTCCCAGGTGCCACACCAGATCAACTTTGGCAGCGTGTGGAAGCTGCTTGGTCTACTTTACCCCAAGAACACATCCAAAATCTCTTTGAATCAGTACCGAGGAGTAGTGCAGCGGTGACCTCCAACAATAATGGTTATTCTGGCTATTGATTTTAGCAGGCACTTCATTTCACAGAAGACTATAAATTTAATCACTTGATGCTTGGTCAATATGTTATCTATAAAATAAGTTTTGTTGTGATATCTCTTGTCTTTCTTATTGTTGCAATTTGGGTAACCAGAGGTGTATTTATTCAATGGAAACCTGTACCTATGTTAAAAAAAATAATGCTAACAAAATACTTGATAATACACAGAAAAATGCCTCCTTTTTAACCACGCAAATGTCATATTTCATCATTATTTTAAATTTATTATTTTGATTAACAGTTTCTTAGGAATTTTGTTTCGTCATTTCTAGTAATTAATGTTGTTAAGAAATAATCAGTTTCATTTCTCTTATATTTTTGATTTTTTAATATCTTGCATATATGCTCAGGTAAAAGTTTTTCTCCTTAATACCTATCGTTCTTAAATATTTTTTTTAAAAAGAAATGTTTCGTTTATGTTTTAGAAACAAAATGTAAAACAAATAATTTTATATTCTCTTTGATTCAGTAATTTTTTCTTTTTCTCGAAAGAAGTTTCCATTAGAGCAAAGATCAAGTTAATGGTGTTCCATTCTGGATATTTTTTCCGTTCATTTTTACAATTTTTTATTGCAAAAGTTTTCTTATCTGCCAGTTTTCGCTAAAATTGTAACGAAATATTTTCTGTAGAATTTCTCATACAATTGTCAATGTACATCTTCTAATTCCAAT
The DNA here is from genome assembly GCA_037975125.1 of Latrodectus hesperus. Classification (NCBI taxonomy): domain Eukaryota; kingdom Metazoa; phylum Arthropoda; class Arachnida; order Araneae; family Theridiidae; genus Latrodectus; species Latrodectus hesperus. The sequence goes on along the minus strand of CM075858.1, from coordinate 75,294,643 downwards.
ATAGTTTCGAATTTAAAAAATTTGCTCCGCGTTCATCGTTGGAATTTTTCAGTGTAACAAAAATATTCTAGCAGCCAATAATAAGTGCATGAAGATTATCATTATACTTATTTTAGGAATATTATTTAATTCAGCAAAGGCTACACTTTTCTTCCGCAAGAAAAGCAATTTGGGAATATTTTCATTTGACCATCTTGATTGATGTATTTGCAGAAAGAAGAAAAAAAAATCAGTCATTTTCCGTCTCTTTGCTGTACCTAGAATCAATCTTGGGACATTCCACCGATTAGTGATGAACCCGAAAAGCGAAATTTATATAAATAAGGAATTAGTTATGGCCTGTAATGTATATCATGTAATAATTTTATAGCAGGAAAACTAAAGTGGGAAGTCACTAATTTAAATTTAGCTCACATCAGTTTAAGTAGATTTTAGAATTTAAATGCTTGTTTCAATATAAATAAAATTCTCTGCTGATGTGGTAGAGAGACAGTACATGAAATATCTCACATTAAACTTACTTTACTTTATGATAGATATATTATTTATTTGTCTCTGGGTTAGTTAACAGTTTCTTTGGGAAGGCTATTTCTACTGTTTTTTGACATATCAGTTTGGTGGGATTATTGATTTCAATCAAAACACCATTTGATATTTACGCTTCAAACTTTTAACGTTCAGCTGAAGGTTGATATCTGAACTCACTACCTAATGTTAAAGTAAGAGAACAGGTATATTCACTCATTTCTTCAAAATGTAACATCTTAGTGTCATTTTTTACTGATGACATAACTCGGAAGTTGCACTCCACTAAATTACTCTTTTCCACTCTTTCCTACTTCAAGTCTTTCATTTTATAAATATAAATTTTCACTTGCGATGGAAAACATTCTAAAATTTTCTAGTGTGCTTGTGACGCTTTTACTTTCATTTTTTCTTTCCCAATATTCAGTGTTTCAGGAGTCATCTCTCAAAAGGAGTGATTTTTTTTTCTGAAAAAGTGAATGTTTTTCAGTATCTGCTTAAGAAAACTCATATGTTTTCTATTAACATCTTTAGAAAACAAATTTAAATGAGATAGCAATTAAATACATAATTATGACTTTAAAACGTTTTCATTTCGATAGAAAAATCTTTGAAACCTCACCTGACTTGTTAATTTCCTTTTAATTTCTGTACTAGTGTGAAAATTCAAAGATTATTTTATTGTATTTTCGATACAACACAAATAAAATAACAAACGCAATTCGATAATAACAATGGATTTCTACCCATTATAATGAAACGTGTTTAAAAGATAAAAAATCTTTTTAGAATTAAAACATTATCTTATAATTCAGAATATATATGGGATATTCTTAACCGATTCATAATGCATAGAGAAAATGTTGAAAATAATAATACTTTGCTACAAAGAAAATAAAGCGTTGTGACTTGCAGGTACATCCATTTTGTTTTCATAAGGGTCACAGATGAATTCTATAGTATTTTAAAAAATTATATTGGGGGTAATGGCAAAAATATAAAGCAGAAATGTATACAGACAATTAAGCATTTAAAAACATTCATTTAACAATGAGGACACACATTGCTCCTCAAGTGTTAGCTCCTTGTTCGCTTAGTGTTCTGTTCTTTATCAGAGTGGGGTATATTCAATCATTGAATCACTATGTATACAAACATGGATATTCTGTTTGCAATTTTCTTACTTTGGCAACAGCTGTAATCAGCTATAGCGATAATTGACTTCAAAATAATATTTGATGTTATTAAAATAAGTAAAAATGGATGCAATCCGTAAATCTTCAAAAATGTAGGTCAGTTTTCAGGAAAAATGGGAATTTAAATAATGTATGTATCTTTTAGCCAGAATAAACTGATATGGAATTTCGCATTATTTTATGTAAGTATATTGTGAAAAAATATATATTTGCTTAAAAATGTCATGTAAAGAATAGGAATGTAAACAGTTTTTCAGAGTTTTTTGATATCTTATTATTGTTTTGAAAAATGCTACTCTTTAAACATTAGTACAAGTGGAAAAGAAATGTTATTACAGGTGTAGGATGATCCCTTGGTTTCTTAAGAATATATATATATATATATATATATATATATATATATATATATACAGAGAAATAGAGAAAATAAAATGTGTATTAATTTGGTTCAAAATAAGATGTCATTGGGTTTCTTTATTTGAAGGATTGATATATTTTTTGTTTATCAAATCAAATAAAATACAGTTGCATATATTCAAAAACAAAAGTTATTTACAGATTTTAAAGAAATTGTGTGAAATTTTTTCCTTCCATAAAATGTAATATTTTTTAAAAACTATTTTTCAGTTATTACAATATTCAAACTGGGCATTCTTTTCAGGGGAATAATGAATACGTAAAAACAGAAATTCTAAGTTATGCACCAGTTATTAATAAATGGCAGAAATTGAGAACCACATTTCTAATATCTGCGTATATATATTTTTCAGAAAAAAATAAATATTATTTTAAGTGATATGAGCTGCAAATTGTATGATATAAAATATCTGTACACTATATATAAGTGGATTTCAATTCACTTAACAAATATATCGATTCAAATTCATCGAGTAATACTTTATAACTGCGGAAGTTTGAAGTCCAAATATTTCAAATGTCCTAAATTCAGTTATCGCGATAAGATGACAAATAAATGACGAATCTGATAATTTGCTTCCAGAAAAATATAACTAATTTGATTTTCTTTCATTTAAATTGCCTCTACTATTCATTTTAATAATTTCCTCTTATTGTCATTTTAATTTGTTGATTGTATCTAAATTTAATAAATAATTTAAAATCTTTATGATAACATTATTTGAAAATTTCTAAGGGAAAAAAGGGAAGTAAATTGTTCTGTGTACTTTTCTTTACAAATGTGATTTCATTCAACGTGCAAATTTTAAAAATTTAATAATTTCTTAAAAATGTGTTATTTTAATCGAATATTAAAATTACATTCATTCTAACACTTCAAAAGAACAATCTACAAATAGTTTAAAAATATTAACTTTCTGTGACTAGAAGGGGCATTGTATGTCATACTACATGATGGTAAGCATTTGTTAATACTATCAAATTAAATTTATTATACTGAAAACTAAGTTTGTCATTCCACTGCCAAAATTTAGTACAGTATTAATTAGGGAAAGACACTTTCAGCTGTGTTAATATTTTGGAGTTTTTAGCTATTAAAGTTTAGCTATTACTCTAGAAAGGGATTTTTCATTGTTATTTTGTGAATTATATTAAGTCAATACTTAAGTTTTTGGAAACTCTCGCATTGAATCACACTGTTTATGAGAAGGTCTTCATGAGTAGAAAATATATTCTAGTTACGGTTAGACACCCTTCATTCAATTTAAGAATTTGAAAAAGACTAATAAACAGTCTTAATAGGGAAAAATACTAAATAAATTAATATAATAACACTTTTAAAATTATCATGTATACTTTAATATTATCTAATAAATTCAGGATTACAAAACATATGGATTGGATTTTAAATAATAATTTAAGTGACTATTTTTTTAAACTTATTAGAGAAAATAAATTTTTGAGTATATCTAGGACTTTATAGTTCATTTAACAAGTAAATATTTTAAAACTATAGGTTCCGATCTAATAATCCCATCAAAAATAGACTGTTGACTGACAAACAAAATAAATCAAATCAATATATAAAAATACGTGAGCATATATTGTATTAGAAGGCTAGAGATTATTTTAGTTTATGGCTAAGTGATCAGAATACATGAACAAACTACTTTATAACAATAGTTTATTAGGTAACTTTTACACTCTATGCCCTTTTTTCACATGAGAGCTGATTCAATTGGAAACCGTTATTTGAAGTTCATTTTGGAACTTTTCAAACAATGATATTCTATGTAAAATTCAAAATGTGAACATGTTTATCAATAGAACTGAATCTTAAGAAATTAAGCATTCATTCTCTTGAAAATTCTTAAGTATGACTCAAAATGATTGATTGTAATTTTTGTTTCCAATGTCTTACTAGAACAAAGTCTAATAGGGCCTTCACCTAGGGAAAGATGACACCTTTCTTTATGCAATGGTTTACCAAAAGATTGAGTAATCGTGGCACCAAAAACAAATGGGGTTTTGAAAGTTATAAGCAAAATTTTAAACCTCTTGACTTGGCCAGGTTTCCTAGATGTATCATTTCACAAGGAATACATTTAGACCACGATATATTTTATGTTCTCAGCCATTATTTGTGAACACATTTGATCTTCGTTGACGTCTGAATTTGTGCTAATTACCTTTTAATAACGTCGTCTAAACTAGTCAAGCTACTTTGGCACCATAAAAACGATCTCTATTTAACAAGTTTAATGTTATTCATCTGAAGCAGAAAATTGAGTTCATGCTTTAATGTCGACTGAAATGATTATTTTTTAATACACTACCGTATATATATTTAACATTATCTTGAGAAAGACACTAAAGATAAATGATGTGTTTTCAGAATCAGTTATGGGTAAGATATGATTTTTATAAGTATACACATATTTATAATTATACCTATTCTTTTCAGTAAATAGATATGAAAAAGTTATGGAAGCACAAACAGAATCTAGTATATTATAATACTTATTTTAGAATAGCTTATTAAATTAATTCCGAGTAAATAAATGAGTGATACGTTAAATGAAGATATCAAATTGAATGCACGTGTATATTTTAATCGAAAAATATTTGTCAAAGCGAAACTTTTCAAGTACAAATTTCATAATTTCAACTTATATAGTTCTAATAAAAGTTTTATTAGTTTGAAATAAAAGTTTATAGCTTATAAAAATAGTTATAATTAATTCGTAAGCATAAAATTATTTTATTCAAATTTTTTAGTAAATTTTAATTGTAAGACCGTGTGAAATCACTACTATAGAAACTATATTTGGGGTTGTGCTAAAATATCCCAATTTAAGACTTGGAAAATGAAGATTGAACCCACAGTACTAATGAAAAATTACACATAATGTTAAGTTATTTTTGTTATAGCTCTGCAGAAAAATGACAATCTGTATTTTTAGCAAAATGATTAAAATTTGGATTGAAATACCATATTAAATGTTAAGTATAAAATCATTAGAAAGGTATAATGAAATTCCAAACAATTTTAATTCTAGTTTTAATTACGATGGGAATAATTTCAAAGATTATTAAATATCATATAATGTAATGATTAATGGGACATTCACTGAAAATTATTATGGAAAAGAAGTATAAAAATGGTATTTATTAAAAGAAATTACGAAGTACATGCGATTTCCCATGTTCTAATATTAATTAGATTTACAGAGGATTAATAATATAATAGTACTATATAATGTTATAATGTAGTGACTTTTAGTGAGAGACAGAAGATGATTTACTCTGTGTATGCAACATGGCATGGGAAATCTCTTAATTTATGAAAAGATTCCACAAATAATGAAATAAAATTTGTTTAAATAGTGGTACATAAATTTCGTCCAATACATTAATGCAAGCTCACCTTGTTTTAATGGGAGAACTAACCCTTTAAAAGCTATGTTTCCAGCTTTTATTTTACTCATCTGTGAGAAACAGGGAAGGAGCATAATTATTCTGTTTCATGCGCAATGAAATGAAAGCTTTGTGAATATTTTTTTCATTCCTGAGAATATCCGACATTTATTTCAATTTTTAGGAAATGTTTATGATACAAATATTGACAAACTTCAAAATTTTGTTCTTTCAATTTTAATTTAATTAAAAAAATTGTGAACTAAGAATATATCGATGTAATAGCTGTGATTAATTTAGGCATGGAAAATAGTCATTGCCAACCACCCTGTTTAGGAATCAGTCTGCTTGACTGCGGATAGGGAAGACCTGCGTTTGAATCAAGGTTCTGGCATAGAGGTTGTACTTTCTTTCTCTCTCTCTGGCTTTTGTCCTTTCCCTGTATTATTGGGTTGTAAACGGGTACTTATGGCATATGTGTACTGAGAAAGTTGGACTCCACACAAAATTATGGCTCAGTTGGAAAAGTGGAGCAGCACACTCCATATTGACAGCCAGGCTGCCACAAGCCAACAACAACACCAACAAATAGCAAATGTTTTCTATTTTTAGGGCTATATGGAAATTTTGTATTCTCAGCCTGTGTGCTGTAAGATCTGTTCATTGAAATATGGTGTTAAAGTCTCTTAAAATAAAAGAACTTTACAGAAAACCAACGTGAATATTCATGAAGAAAAATCAACATGAGTATGAAAAATTCCTTGTAAATATAAAATGTTTAAAGGGGTCATAATGCACGTTTCAAATTATGAATCATTTACACTGATAATTATGACGAGATTTTTCGTAAATTTCTTCGTTTGAATCTTTAAGGAGTTTTGTTGAACAAAAATAATATCTTCTTAATATAAATAATAGTGAAAAAATGGAAATCAGTTCTACTTGATAAGATTGAGAAGAAAATTGCCAGATAAAATTTATAAAATAAGAAAATCTCAAGTGTGTTGAGAACATAAGTCAACCATATGTTTGGCTGTACACATATATGAGACGGCAACCTCTCCCTCTTTGGAATGTAACGCAAACAGATGCATGCAAGAAAAAACTTTTGACTAGATAATGTTGCTGACATCCAAATGGTAGGCATATGTAATTGTATAAATTGATTACATTTAGAAAAAATTACAAAATTTAAATTTTCTTATTAGTGCTGATTATTAAAAGAAAGTTTGCGTATTAAAATATAAATAACAATATTTAAAAAAAATAAAAGTTGAATATTTGTACATGTAAACTTATATATCAAATAATTATATGAGCAAAAGTGGATTCTCTTTTACTTATTATTATAACTAACTAACTAACTAACACACACACACACACACACACACATGCATATCATTCATTTTCATCACATCACACACACACTATAATCTACACTTTATTAATTTTGACTCTAATTCTACACTATGATTTTAATTTTAAACTTGACAAATTTATAAGAATTTTTTCTACATTAGGCAACACATATTTTAAGCAGTTACTAAGCAATTATCCTTTGACATTTTGCACCGGATTCTGTTCTTTTGTACCGTGTCGGACATTCTCGGGATTTCGGGAGAAATTCCAATTTGTCTCAAACTTTCATGAATATCGACTAGATGCCGTCTCGAACATTCGCAGATGTGAACATGTGTTTTCTCATAGGGAGAAAAATGCTTGATAATGCCTGTTTCAATACCTAGCAGTGTCATTCAAGTTGGTTTTCATATCGCTATCGAATCGATCTAAATGTCTGTGTTATATGTTTTTGTGTTAACTGCAATTCTTTATTAAATATTATAAGTAGAAGAGTTATTGAGGAACATGGATAAATTTTTAAGTGGGCGTAAGTGAGAATTAGAGGATAGTTACGCATCAACATGAATACAGTTCACCATTGTTCCGAAAATATAATCAAGAAAATTGTCTCAAAAATACTTAAATTTTGGGCTTACCAGTATTAAAACAAAAACAATTTAGTGTTATATCTTTCTTTGACAGATGTTAGGCGGACGACGAATTTTCTGCAAAAAAATCAGGGGCATTTTACACTCTATTATCATTTTCAACATCTTAGTTTTATGAGATGGATTTTCTGAGGTGCCTACTGTGAAGAAAATATATGATTTTCCACTAAATATAGAAAAATACTGAGAGAGTCTATTCTTAATATTAAACTTTCTTTTGAAAAAATTTGCTCTGCTAGATTGGTCCAAGGAATTATTCAATGCAGTTTTAATTGTTTAAGTTTCAATTAATTTCTAAATCAAGAGATTTTAAATTAAGTTAGATAATAAATTTTTATTTAGAAAGATGTTTAAATTTAATAAATTAATTATAAAACATTATGTCAAAACATATTCTGTTTTGTATGTATGTGCCTTACTTTCAGTTAGTACATCATTTTTTAAATAATCTTTACTCTCGGATATGTTCACGACCTCCTTTCAGTGTGCTTATGCCCCTCTAAGGCGGCGAATCCCATAGCTCGAGAATAGCTGGCTTAAAGTAAATATCATTCAATTCTTGTCTAAACTTATACTTAACATTCAAATATATATAACGTTTTATTTAAAAAAGAATTTGCACTCATATTATAAAATTTGGTGCTTGTAGAAAGACCAAAAAATCTTAGTCTTATCAATAATACTTTTAAAATAGTATTCAAAACTAGTGAATCATTGAGACAAATTATGTTCTTCACAAATAATTCAGAGTAAAATAACTAATCAAAGTAGTTTTAGATTAGAAAGTTGCAGTCAATTTCTCAACGATTAAAATTGTAGAAAAATTAATAAATCATTGAAGCTATTCTCAACCAAAATAACGAAAAGTATTTTTAATCTTACACCTGATTTCATTCTTTGAAAAATCTGATTAATATGTTCTCCTTTTCCATGCAAAATCCAATATTAATTAATTCGATTTGGATCCGCTCAGAGAAAATTAGACTTTTAAATATTTTCCAGGAACCTCAAATAAAATCCATTGAAAGCATCGAATTGATTTTCTTTTCTAAGATAAGAAATTAATATCTTTAAAGGCTTAAAATGAAAATTAAATAAATCATTTATCAAGAAAATTATATCCTGATTTAATGGAATTTAAATTGAAGTGCTTGTCAATTCATTAAATATTAGTAGATATTAGTTCGTAATTAATACACAAATATTGAAATGAAGTGAATTTATACGATATTTACATTGCTAAAAAAATATTCTTTTAGCCTAATTCTTTTGATTAAAATGTTAATTAAAGCGTAAGAAAGAATATAAAAATATCAAACCACGAGAAAAATATGTAACTCATGATATTAGTGAAAAATATCTTGAACTGGAAAAGTTCTACAGTATCAACATCAACACTATATTTTTTAGAAATCGCAGAAATAAAAATTAATAGCATTAATTTCTAGAGACAAATGCGACTCTAAATTTCTTTTAACAATATTATTTTCTGAAAATCAAAGACTCTATTTACAGGAAAGCAATGTTTATTTACAGTCTTATAATTTTATTTACATATGCGTAAAAGGTTTTACAGGAACAAGGTTATATAGTTAAAATTTTGTGATTTGTTACAGTAAATTTTTAGCATTGAGAAATGTTTTCATTAACGTAAGATTTGTTGCATTTTCATTTGCATGAAAAATATTTTCTAATTATATTAAGTATTTTTTGCTTCGTTGCTAGGAATTCTGAATTAAATTGAAATAAATAATATGATAGTAAGGAACACGTAGACATGCACAAAGTATTCACTCTTAATAAAACAATCAACAGAGTTTAAAATTAAGGACAAGTTATTTTAATAAATAAGTTATCACTAGTTCTGAATTTAAATTGTGTCGTTCAAGTCTTCAGAACAATAACCTAGATGTTAAAATTCTTTGACTTCAGTTTGGTTCATATAAAGAATTTTAATTGCGTTGGGGACTCAGAATTTTAACGCATTGTAGTTTAATAGTTTACTTAGGAATCTTAGAAATTAATGACTGTAGATAATAGTTTGAAAAGTTAATTACATTTATACATATAACTCTTAGTTTAATCGTTATCAAATTCTAGAATTATAAATTTAATTACTAAACAATATGTTAATAAGCAAATGTAATGAATTTTAAGGAAAAATAAAATAACACAACCATGTAGAACAAAAAATGCATTTTATATACTTTTAGATCTAGTTCAAAAATTTTAATTACGTTAGAGACTATTTAAGCAAGACAGCTTAATAACGCAACTGAGAAATTAAATTGTAGATAAACTTATTAATATAAAGTTTATAATACCGGAATAAACTTATATTTAAATTACATTTTTATGCTATAATGAACTGCTAAAACTGATAATTTATGTCTTAATATATTGAAAACATTATTCTGCAATACCGTTATATATTTATATAATTTAATTTATTAAGAATATATTACGTCAATAATTTTTTCCAAAAATGTTTGGAAGAAATGTAATGTTAACATAAGTATATTAATGAGTATAATAGTTAAAATTACAAACCATTTGCAAAAGATGTACAATCGTAAAAATAAAGAAAAAAAAGCATTCAAATATATTGGTTTGACATTTTTTTGTTTAGATATATTTCTAATTTAAAACTCAATAATTTAAAATAAACGGTAAAATACTCTTTTTAATACATTTTAAAAACATAATTTCTATGAAAATATTAATTATATAAATAAATATATTTCTGAATAATTAATAGGAACCAATATTCAGCAAAATTTAGTTTTAGGAAATAACATACAACTGTATTTTTCATCAGTTAGAAATATTTTATTAAATAATGAAGAATATGAACATTTATATTTTACAAAAGGGGGGTGGCAGCTTTAAAAGTGATTATGATTTCTAATAAAAATTTATGATCTATTGTAATCTATATATTTAGACATTACATAACATGTGAAAATATTTGATGACAATTTTGGTCAGGGGTGAGTAGACGTTTGTGGGTTACGGACTGCTTTTAATTTCTTATGTGTCTCGTGATCACCTTCAGTGATGACCGAAGGTTAAACTAGAATATTTTTAGGGATGGCGATCATAAAATTTAATATCAGCGATCACCAAACAATGCCTGGGTAATCCACCTGTCGATCGCGGTCCCCTTTAATTTTTAAACATGCTTTAGTATAACACTACTTTCGTATATATATTGAATTAAATGTATCTATATATCAGATAATAATTATATAACTATACGTGTAGAATGACATCTGTTCTCTTTATAGAATAGGGGTGAAATAATGGCTAAAAATTGTTGCACACACGGCTTAACGAATAAGACGTGTGTGACTATCTTCTAAGAAGGTGTTTTCATACACTATGTTATGTGAATTCACGTTTCGTATAAAAAAATATAGAAATATCTCAAGCATCTATTTTGATAACTGTGTATGCAAAAGATAAATGCCATAAACACTAAGCATTTGCGACTAAGCCTGAAACCTTAGATTTTAAAAGGAGTTATCCTACCCTTAGTTGATAGCAAAATAATAAATTTGTTAAAATATTTTTAAAATATACCTTATATCATATGCATAAATTGAATAAGTTTAGTCGATAGATATTTAAATTTTAAATTTTCAAAATTTTTAATTATTAATATTTTATTGAAAATATGCTTTTATGTAAAATATGTAGAATATAATAGCTCAGATATGATATGTAAAAATTCTACATGTCACTAACACACATATGTTTACTATTTCTTTAACTTATTTTTAATTTATTTTTAAATACATTATATATATATATATATATATATATATATATATATATATCAAATAGCAGAAGTTTTACTTTTATAGAATGTGAAATATAGTTGTTACTTTATTAGTCAATTTCATATTTGAAGTAAGTAACAATATAAGTTAACTCTTGTATGAAATATGAATGCATTTTTGCTTAAATAGCAAATTCATTAGTAAAGTTCAATCAAATCAGATATCCTGTGTTAAATTTGATTGTAGACAAAAAATATATAATGTTATTTATCATTTTAATATTATAGAATAATGAAATTGTTTGTTGATAACAATTTGAAAACTATTGCGCTTAAGTTTATCGAAAATGATTTTGGAATATTTTGCACATATAAAATTTTTCACTTATAATTTAATAAATTTCAAATCAACTTTACTTAGAGTAAATGAATCATTAAAAATATTTTATTTAAAAAGTTTACAAAGTTCGATAAAATGTATTATGATTTTCAGGCTTAAATATTTATTAAAATACACAATTTCTTTTATTTGATTTTAAAAACCAAAGGAATACGCATAATTATATCTGCGTTAATCTCCACTCTCTGAAATAATGAATAAAAATAATGAATTAAATCATTTATTACTCCTTCTCGTAAGCGAAAGGTAAGCAAACATTATTTCATTAAATGTGAAATGTTGAATGTCATTGAGACAAGTTCACTATTCTTTATTAAACATATACCGCAAGTAAGGTCTAAAATGCTTTGTTCTGTTCATGGAGAACTCTTGACAAATGTTAGATATTTGAAAATTAGTATTGATCTTGATTACGGTTGCATCAAATATTCAAATGTCTCGAATGGTACCCGTTCGTAAATGCCACTAGTGTCATCATCTGTCAGCCAGTCAACGGCTGAGCGTTAATAACAGAGGTTCTTGAGGGTGAGAAGAGACTTGTGTCTTGCCTTCGAAGATTGCATTTGTCATTAATGAGGGAAAGGTACAATTTCAAGAAAGCTAGTGTTTTGGATGTCTCAAAATAGGGAAATATTTATTGAAAATGAATCATGTTGCTTAATTCGTAAGTAATAGAATTCAGAAATGATGTGCTATTTTGATCTACGATTTACTATTCAATAAGAATTATGCTATATATTTGCCCTTAATTAAATAGAAATCATTAATCATTCTGAAACTGTTGTCAAATTATCATGCAATCATAAACTATGTGCAGTTCCAATTTATATAGTTTTATAAATAGTTCATAACAACAATTTTGAATGCGTTTTTCAGATATTTTAAGTTAATTTCATGAAGTTTTTAAAATACTGTTCATATAAATGCTATATGTTAAAAAATATTTTTTCATTTATACCTAGTTGCTCTACGTAATATAAAATTTATTTTAGGAAAACAAATTATTAAACTACGAGAAAATGAATTATGTTGAAATAAGCTATTGCATATACATATGTTAATGCTGAATAAAGAAAATCATCAACGATAGTAACGTATTCAGGCATAATGCTTATTAACTCATTAAATATAAAGGGTACAAATCATTGTTTTAGATTTATAATTCAAATTCATATTCATGATCAAATGTAACAACATAATTTTTATATTTGTACAGTGTTACTGCAAATAATACATCTCGATATTAATGAGTTTAGTACGATAAGTTTTCCAAGAGCGTGATTGGCTCTTGATTGATTCCGGCGAATTATTAACAGAAAAGAAAAAAAAATTCTATTATATAAATGAAAAAATCGTCTACCAAAATCCTTTCTGAAATATTTCAGCTCAAATCATTATGCAGAGAATGGCAGAAAATAGAAATGTATGTGAAAAACCACTACACCCTACATGAAAAATTTGGTTTGTAGAGGTGTTGGAAAAGAATACATTAGACACCTGACGATAGGAAACAGGGAGAGTAGTCAAAATCATGCTACATCTCATTTTGTATCGTTGGAAGATGCTTACTTTTGCAACAGATATATGACGTCATTAATTTGTTTTGTCATATTCGGATTGTTCTAGGGTCTTTTGGGATATTAAGTTCATATAGATGTAATTAACTTTTTGTTTCCGAAGAGAAACAAGCAGCTAGAGGATGTCTAGGTATAGTGGATGATTAAGTGCACCATACAATGTTGCCTTGGAACTATACATCTATACATGCAACTATACATCGTTAAAATACTACTATACATCGTGCCAAAAATATTCAAAATTAGATCACTGAATATCATTCTGATTTCCAAAGTATTCTTGACCACCACAGAAGCCTCGTGGAAAGTGTGTGGGATATTGACGAGGAAGGACTCATCTGACTGCGCTTTCCTTTTCTATTTAACTTTAAAAATTGCCTAACAGGGTATTCTCTGAGCATAAATGCATCCCAGAAGTATGTAAACTCAATCCCCAAACAAAAAAGAGATACTATCAGTGCAAAAGTTGGTTTAATAAAATACTGTTCTTAGGTTTCTATTTCATTAGCTGATACATACATCATATTGATCACACAATAAGATTATAGCTTTTGTAATTCATTGATGAACGTGTATCTGAACTTATGATGAGAAGTTCTGAAACATTTGCTGTTTTTAAGGAAATTTATTTGTCATTAAAATATTTTATTACTTTGCTGTGGCTATTTAGTAACCGTTTTTGAGGATGAATATGTTTACTTTTATACGCCTTGTGGCATAACATCTTATAAATGAGGATGTTTTGTCTGTCTTTCTTAAATGAAAATAATCTGTGCATCATAAAACAGACTTTGAGTTAATAATTAGAAGGAAATAGATTATTTTTACTGTACCAAACATATTTTATTCGAGTGTTCTGTTTTGTCTGATCTAATAAGTTCTTTTTGTCTCATCTATTTTACTAAAAAACTAGAACACACTAATTTTAAATTTACTTGTCTTAGACGACATGCTGGGATTTATAATCTTTACCTGAAATATTAATCTTTTCCACAAATATTAATATTAATCAAAATTTCTTCTAAGTGTTGATGTTGAAGAAAAGCGACAGAGAAAAAAGTATTACATTATAATTTAACTACCAGGAATACTTTTTTTTATAATAATACGTATTATTTTCATTAAGTGGCCTTGCAATATCGTTTTTCCATTATTCATTTATTTCATAAATGACTTTTTTCTAATGTGAGCCACTTTAGGAAAAATTTTTTTGTTTTTCATGTATGATTCTTTTATAAGCAATTCTTTTTACCGTCTTACAAAACATTATTTCAACTCTTTTCTTCATTTATTTTTAAGTTCAGAAAAAAATTATGAATGTTTATTAGTTATTGTTTTCTTATATTACTATGAGAGAAATTTCAAACATTAGAGCTTAAAGATAAAAAATAGCTTAAAAGATTTTAGTTTAATCATTATTATGTTGATATTTTTAAAAAAAAGTTTTCATTTCAACACAAAATCATTTATTAGATTTTTTTATCTTTGATATAGACTAAAGATAAGAGATCAAAAAAGTTATTTTCGCTTTCTTCCTCACTGTAATAACGCACATATTTGAAAGATAAAACATTCCTTGACAATCAAGACATTAACTAAATCATTTCAATAAATATCCAAAGTATCTTCGATCAAGCGGGAACAAATACAAAACGTTATAACATCTAATAATGTGGTTTTTTATGAAGAAAAACATTTAGACTGGTTCTATGTAAATGAATATAACTACTTGGCCCATTTACATAGGACTAGTTTTCATCATTTCTGCAGATAAGCTCAACTACATTTACGTAAATACCTGACAGAACTCAGAAGCATATAAATTGATATAATATCCACCATTCGCTTAACAAGAAAAGAGTATAATATCTTTCCGTGGTTTAGTACCAAGCTCAATCTTTTCTTACCTTTGTTGCATTGGTGTAGATGATTACCAAGATTCGTTTTCCTCTGCGAAAATCTACTACGTGGCAAAATTTGCTGAAACTTTTTCTCATATTGATACTGCCTATTTTAGCTCGCATAGTATTGAGCTTCATGTTGTTACTACTGTATTAATTTAAATAAAAAAAATATTCAAAAGGGTAAAATCAACGGATATAATAAGAGATTTCTTTTTATTTATTTCGAGGCATTTAAACTAAATAGCTGATTTAAGATTCATTAAATTTCTCACAAGTTCCATTAATGCAATTCTTGTGATACTTTCATACTTGTCTCAATCTCATTCATTTCATATTCTCAAATGTCATCCTTAATAAATCATGTTTTAAATCAATGTAAAATTAGAGTCAGTAAAATTATATTAATCACTTTAGCTGACAAATTTCTTGAAAGAGAATATATGTATTTTTCCTGTGTAAGATGGACAATAATGGCTTCGCTTCGATTTATGTTTTAAAATGGCATTTTTAAATTCCTGTTTCTTTCGACATATGATAGATTTTTTAGAATAATTAAGCTAAGTTTGCAGAAAATTTTAAATTATAACATTTCAAAGTACAAAACTTAAAGATATTTTTCACAACATAGTAAACTTTAGAATTTAAATTGTTAAGAATATTTTAAACATTTAATTTGCAGAACTGATTTGTTGAGTTCATTAATTCTTTTAATTTTTCTTTTCATAGGTGTTTAAATTTGGAAATTCGAATCATCAGATTTGTAGCATTGCTTGTAAATTTATTTACTCTTGCATTTTTCTGATAATGGGCATTTTTTTTCTTTATTGAAATCATTTAATTTCCTTCATAAATTTTTTTGCATTTTGTATTCATAATATGCATGTTTCTTAACTGGATACATTTTAATTGATTCAATTTTCAATTCATCTAATTTTAAAATTTGTGTGGACTTGTTTCATTATATTTAAGAAACACAAGGGATATACATTTGCTTTTCAAAACAGTTTTATCTATTTTTGGTGATTATAATGGAAAAAAGTTGAGAAATAATCTTTAGAAAAACTATATGTAATATACACTTTAGTTTTCTTGTATATTTTATGAAACTAGTTTAAAATAAAAAGATAAATAAAGCTTTTATAACATAGAATCACATAAATATACATATTGTATAGAACCTTTTTTTTGCAATAATTCTTGTAAGAGAACTAAGAGTTAACAAATAATTCTTATATAAGTATCAGAGATTGCTAGTCCTAATATTTTTGAATGTTTTATCCTATTTATTATGCAAACTATGATTCGCAGCTAAAACATTGATCATAAGTGAATTAAAAGTTAATTTTTCCGGGTAAATAATTTTTTAGAAAAACTCGAAATTAAATTTCAAAAAATGACGTATATTTTCTTAAAATTATATCTAGACTACTTGCTACGAAATGTTGTGGTTGGATTAAACTATTTTATGATTTGAATATTATCCGCACTATAAATGCTTATATTTTTATTTAATATAGGCATTTGTCGTAAGGCAACTAAAGAATGCTACTTATAAAACTGAGTCACAAGTAAATATCTAGCAAAATTTTCTAATATATTGTTCACAATTGTATTAAATGCATGAATTGAAAATTGTCTTCAGTATGTTCTATTCATTTTATTTTTCAAAACAGGAAATAGAATTAGTAAATTTGTGAATGCTTATGAAATTTCTTCAATATTTAAAGTGGAGATAAAATATCGTATTAATAATCCTTACAATATTAGGCCGTTATTTATACACTTAATATTATTCTCATCTAAAAAAATTACATATTCTTTTCATTGTCGTTAAGCTATCTATCCCTTGTTTTTTTATTATTATTATAAAATTACAACTCTTCAATTAAATGTTTCTAACTGGACGATTTGCCTTTGTTCATGACATTAAAGCAGAATCAATGACGTCATTGTTCACGTCATTTGCAATAAATAATTCCAACACGGTGGGAAGGAAGGAATACAAATGAAACAAAGTATAACGCTTAACAAGAAAAGCGTCATAATTTAATTTTGCCAATGGGAGCTTTTAATGAGTTGACATTTGCGTCACTCTGATTCGAAAATTATAGCCCGTAGTCAACAACTGCAACGTGTGAGATGGATTATGATTTATTACAGTACAATAAGCATTCAGATAAAAAATATTCACGGGAGAATGTTTTCCTTAAGTAATTGCTTTGATAAAATGGGGTTATTATTTAAAGATGTGCCTTGAAGTTTCCGTGGAAGTGACAAATATTTACTTCTTCTAATAAATCCGGATTTATTTTATACGATTTGCGTGTCTAAAATGTATTATTATCAAGTAATTATTATAAGTTCAGAATTAATTACAATGCAAGTCAATAGAAAAATTGGAAAATGTTTTTATTATTCCTAAATATATGACTTATTTCATGTTATGCTATTTTTCAGTGATTTTCATATATTTCATACATTTTCAGTGATTTTCATTCATAGATATGATTATTATCTTGTATTTTATTATTTGCTTATATATATTCTAGAATGTAGGTAATTAATTCATTGATGGAAAGTTTCAATGAAAATTCGGTTTGTAGATATAATGATTAAATTTTGAAATTCATTTCACAACTTAAAAAACTTTCATGATAGTATTGATATTTTATTGACATAATAGTATTGACTTTTTGATTTAAAATGCAATATTCCTAACAGAGTATAAACATTTATTTCTAATGAGCACAATTTCACTAACTCCTTAAAATACAACAATTTTTATATGTTTTTAGGAATATGTTATTTGTGTGTAATAAAGGTGAATATAATATCATTGAAGAATAAATTTAGAATGGATATATGAGATCAGGTTCAGGCAATAGTACTGCACTTTTCTAAGTTTGAGAAAATGGGCGTATTCTCAAATTATTGTTAAGCTTACACTTTCAGCAAGTCCTTGTCAGGATAAGGGCCTTAGAAGTTTTCCACTTTCCTCTTTTCTAAACTGCAAATTTGTTTTAATATCTATAAAATATTTCTTGGAAGTTAATAGCGTACAACAATTTCTGTCACACATACTGTCCACTTCACAGTAACAAATTAAAATAGATAATATTATATTTTTATATTCTGGATCATTAAATTAAATCATTTTTCAAAGAACATATTTGTTTAATATTAAATATATTCAAGTAATTTTAGGTATAATATTACTGAAACCACCTGAATCCCTGAAAATATTTCTAATTATCTTTCATTAATTATGAGTTATATTATGATGCTGTATAGATAGAAAGTGACATCGAGTTCTCATCGCGTTAAGCAGGATAATTACAAATTAAGCATATATATATATATATATATATATAGTATGCTTTCGAGATTTCAAGCAATGTAAATATTAGAAATGTTATTTGAACTTATTGTTCTGTGATTAAAATAATGATAATTAATAAATCATATTCATTCTAATAATTTGGCTTTAATAATTACATTTGTTTTTTATTAGTTTATTTTTAAAATTTAAAAGTTTGAAATTTACTTATATCTGTTTATTTTTTTTAAATTTTTAATGATGTTCTGAAATTCAGTATTTTTTTACTGGAAATGAATTTGTTAAAAAAAATACACTCCATTTGTCTTATTGCTAGAAAAATATGCATTTCTGCGCATTTTATTAGAATAAAGAATTAATTTTATTTGTTGGATTTTTGGCTGTTTTAACTTGGAGAACTCTATCTCTCTATCTAGAGAACAACAAAAAGAAGTGAATTTTACATTATTTAATAAAATCTCGTATGTCATAATTGAACAAGTACAAATTTCACTATAAACGATAGAAGTAAATATATTTTTTAATTAGTTAGAAGTTTATTTCAAATATTAGTTTATTATTTTCTCTTATTTTTTATGTTTGCAACATTTACAAACTTGAAAACAGTATTAATTTTTCTAATTACCATATTCATGTGAATAAGTCTAACCATTTTTTTATTAGTAGAAAAATTTTATTTATCTAAAAACTATTTTTATATACGTGAATCTCATTCTTTATGTTTTACTCTTTTAATTCATAGTATTATTTTCAAATTCTCTAGCTTTATTGCATGAAAATAGACATATCCTCACCGTTTAAAGCCTTAACATAACTATTTTTAAAAATTAATATACTTTGATTGTTTATAAATAAATTTAAGTACTCTTAGACTCGAAAGTTTTAAGAATATTTTGGTTTTGCATTAATAAGAATGTCTTATGCTCTTTTATTTTAGTCATTGGTATTGTTCAAACATTGACGAACCAGTGTTTTATAAACATGCCAAACACAGAACTTGAAATACATATATGCTTTTTACATTAAAAAATTCATATTAAATGGTATGATATTTTTCCGAAGTCTATTATACTCATTCTGCAGCATAAATGGCTAATATTTATCTTTTATTTTATAATCTTGATATTCACATTGAGTCTATTCCGTTAAAACTATGACATTATATCAAATTGTCTTCTATGTAAAAATTATTCGTTCAGAGAAAAATAAAAAAATACATGTAGTTTCACTATATGAACGCAAGTTATCCAATTTTAACAAATTTGAAATCCAAGTCAAATGCATCCCAATACAGTTTAAAATATAATCAAATTATTTTGTCAAAAAGTTTTAAAAACATAAAAATAAATTGTAACATTAAGTGTTCATAATTGAAGGAAAACATAAATAACAATGCAAATAGAAAGTACTACACATTTTTTCTCTTTAAAAATTATTTATGGAAAAATTATTTAATTATATTTTTCACAAATATATAATATTATCCTTTTTTATGTTTAATTACCTAATAGGATAAGTACATAATGTTTCTTTTATTTAATGAAACACAGTAGATATAAATAAGAAACAACTTTTTTTACCTAATTATTGACATTCATAAATATGAAATTTAAATAAATAAATTTACAATAAAAAATATACTATAAAATAATTTAATAACAATTTTTTTTATTTCATAAGTCAACACTGTGTTAAAATTAAAGAGGTATTCAATAGTATTTTTAATAACGTTTTCTGCTTTCTATTGTATTTTTAAAATGTGGAAAACTATATTAATTTATGTTTTAAGAACTGATAACAGTTAGCTGTATCAAAATTATTATTGGTATTCAAATGACTAAAATAAATATGAAGATTTGAAGATAAACAATTTTAGATTACGAAAGCATTCTTGATAAATTTTAGTTTTCAATATTTTTTATGACTTAATGAAGAGAATAAACTAAAAGTTTAATTACTGAATATACTAGAATGTATTTTAATCTATTGTTGATTTATAAAGAATTTTTTCACGCATTATAATAATATTTTATAAGCTAAATATTTACTGAATTATTATTTAATTATTGTCGTTTTCTTGTTCTTACATATAAAAAAGTATCATTTAAAAACTAAAAGAAAAATAGCATTCATACTGAATGAAACACATTTATTTTCTGGCATTTTCTTGTTGCTGGTGAAAGATTTTAATTAACTTTAGTTTATATATAAATTAGTAGTTTGTAAATAAGATACCATAACATTCTTTTTTTATATAGATCATTAGAATATAATTTGAGAATTATTTCAATGGATTTATTATAGCTTATATAAAAATAAGTATAACAACTCTGTCAAAATGTTTTTATATCTACTATTTTATTTAAGTAATTTAAAATTACAGAGTAGTTCTTAATTTTCAACATGTATTTATTAACTAATATCAATATATATAATCTGAAGCATCTGCGCGACACTTTTGGACTTTTTGTCAGAATTTCTCTTATAATAAATGCCTAATCCGGTAACTCAGTGGAATGTAGAAGTGGCAACACTCGGAAAGGGTTGAAGGATTTGAAAAAGAAAAATAGATTAGAAGACCTGCTTTAATAAGGTGTGGTCCCCTTCAAGAGCACGTGTTCGCCATTCACTTTCGAATATTTCCAGTCTCGCAGCGTATGAAGGCATGCAATTATTTATCTGAAACTAATGGCTTGCATCAGAGCGGTGCTCCGATTCCATATAATGATCTCCTTAAAAACTGAAATTTTTGTTTTTCGGCTCTGCTTTTTCGTTCGAACTTGGCGAGAGAAATGTATACTGACACAGTAGGTTGGGTTACATTAATCTGGTGACATTATTAAAACGGGCTGTTTGGCATGGTGTAATTAGCATACAGTGATTAAATTACTAAAAATGGCTGTTGGTGGTATGTATTGCAACAGTTAAACAAAAAGTAAAAGCTTTTGTTTGTTATCGTATATATTAGTAGAAACATTACGAAAATGCAGATTTGATTTATAATTTTAACGTATTTTTCAAAATAGATCAGAATATCGTTAATTATAGAAATATTTCTTTAAATCTATGTCTAACCCAATATTCAGTTACAAATTAGTGAAAGTAAAACTGTAAAGAGTTTCAATTTTGAGGTCTTAAATTCCTTATAATAATAAATTCACACACACAATGGACGATAAAACTCACTGATAACAGTAATTAAAATTAATTTACTTGGTCTACTCAAAATAAAACGATGAAGATTGTTAATTATTTATGTCGATAAGAAATTCCGTCTTTTATTTAGAAATTTAAAGAGTGTCAACTGTTACCACAATATGAATACAATAGAAATTAAATTAATGAAATTTTTATAAAGCTATTAATTTATTACACATAAATATTTATAAGGAAAACTTGATGATAAAAAATAATAAAAAAAATTGATTTGAGACATTAAATTTTCTATAATATTAAAAAATCCTTTAATTTGCTTATAACTTCCAGAATGCACATAAAATATTGAGTAATTTTAATCACAATAATTTTAAACAATCAATTGATGATTTAAAAAGATTATAAAATTTCTTTAAATAATATTATTTTATACTATGTCATATATAGACTGGAACAAGAAATATGAGAGACTCAGCCGCCAGTGAACTATCGTTTCTAAAATTATTCTATGAGAAAATCATGTTTATTTTTAAAATTATCAAAAAAATGTAAATATATTTCTGGTCAAAAGCTATTTATAATGAAATGATTTTTAATAGGAATATACAAACTTTCTATATACTTTTAATTAATTGCATTTAATTTGCTAAAAATTTAAATCTACAAACTTATGGATCTGTTTGGTGTATATCCTATTTTACACAATATGTAGCCTCCTTATGAACTATATGAGGAGGAAAAAATTGCTTTCAGTAAAATATGTTTAACTCATTGTTTAACATTGTAATTTTAACACTGATTTCGAAAACATTTTTCTAAAGACAATAACTTAAAAATGAAATAATAATAAATATATGATAGTTTAATTCCATTGAGATACTTCCATAAGCAAGAAAAGAAATGACATCAAACCAGTGTATAAAGCTATATTTCTTGCATAATTGAATCTAATTGTATGATTCATTTGATGCTAGATTCTAGCAATACATTTATGGAGAAAAGTGTATTTCGTATGCCAATAAGGAAGCTCTTTTTTTTTAAAAGAATATGATCTCATCCATGAATGGCTCTTATTATCTCTTAATAACTGAAATTCGTCGTCTTGATAAAACCTCGTGAGTGCAAAATACTTAAAATGTCTAATGGTTGGACAGCACTCTTTAGATCATAAAGCTTTGGGTTCAATGCCAGTCGCTGTGAAAAACTGGTTATAGATCATGCATTTCTAATTCTTACATGACTTTCGTTAATGTGGATGCTTGAGTGTCGTCCAAGTTTATACCTTTGCGACACGTGATTATGCCTTTTTCTCTCTGAAAACTCTTATGCGTTGGATACTAAAATGATTTACAACAGCTCTGGGCTGGTAGATTGTCTGCTACATCGTGTCAAAATGTAAACTAATTTATATGCTGAAACATGAGACTAAGTACATGAATAAATTCACTAGTTTCCAAATGCAACTGCTTCATTCTAAATTAATGTTATGAAATTTGTTCATATTATAAGAATGCTCTGGCACTTCTATTTCTATATATGAAAATTTATAAAGATATATTAAAGCAATGAGTGTTTTAAACTACTGATTTTTCTTATATCATATTATATGCGGTATTATATCATATTATTATGATATTATACCTTATATCATACTAGTATACCTTGCGGTCTTATATCATATTATTATTAGTATGAAAAATAAAAAACATAGGATAACAAAGGCTAGTTTATAAAGTAACATTATAGATAAAATCTTACCTATATTTATTAAGAAATTAAGAAATATTTTAAAAAATGACTAATTTTTTGAAATTTAAAAAATGAATAGCTTGATTTGAAATAATTCGAATAATATACTTGAATTTTGTTTTAAATGTCACAAATGCAACATTTACTTTGAAAAATCTCAATATATTTCATAAGGAACGTGTTTTAAATTTTAAAAATGCAAATTACAATATCAGAATTTTTTTTAATATTTATGTCAAATATTAATAATTTTCTAAATATTTCATAGCAAAATAAATTAAAAGAGTAAAATTGTTTTTGATAGGAAAAATGAAAATATTTTTTAAAATGAATCATTTTTTGATACAAAATTTGACGTGGAATTTGAAGGTGATCGGTATTTTTGATATAAACTAGAATAATTATTGTATTTTAGCTTTAATATTTTATAAGTTAAATTTAAAAAAAAATTCATTCGATTATTTTACGAGGAATAAACGCTAGAATAAATATAAATTTTAAGTTGAAAATGTGATATGAAGTCGTATCTTTGTTTTTCTTCTGTTTTTATCTATAAATTGGTAATCAAGAATCTGAGGTTAAATAAATTGATACCTTGATTTTGTACACAATTTTGAAAAAAAATTAACAAAGTTAAATGAATTCGAGAAAACTGTTAATAAAGTAAGTTAAAATTTTGTATTATAAAAAAATTGCAAATAAAGTAAATATAAGTTATTTTTTTAAAATAAACCATGATATATATATATATATATATATATATATATATATATATATATATATATATATATATATATATATATATATATATATATATGGAAATTCAATGTTTTGAATTTAAAATACTTTTCCCAATGTTACGTGTTTCCTTACTCCTAAAGATTTGGAATAGGAGGACTTTTTTGGCTATTAAATTGGGCGACCAAGTGAAAATCCCCTTTTAGGAAGATTTGGTCAGCTACTCCTCTGATGAAGTCCTGCTGAGTACTTCTTTTACATTTTTATTTTTATAGTTGCATTTACTTCAAGAAGTCTCTTTCCCAGTTCTTAGAATATTTCTTTGTATTCATATATCTGGTGTTATCGTTAAAGTGTAAAATTCAGTTATTTCTTAGAATAACTGAGCATTTTATGAAATAACAAGTCAGTTAAAATATATAACAGATGAAATATCTTTTATTCTATATCTAGTTATTCTTTGAAATAACTAGTTATTTCAAGGATTAACCAATAAACCACTAAAATGAAAAAATGCAATTTCAAAGTTATTTTATAAATTAATTTACATAAATCTCTCGAAAAATACAATTTATCTCTATTGTGGATGATTAATGAAAACATAGTAAGTAATAGATTGCTCATATTGCTAACATTAGTTACGTAGAAAGAAAAAAATATATGTTACAGAAATAGTAGTATTTAAATATTACCAAAAAGTACAAGCTGGGAAGAAAACTCTTGTTTTATAAACTAATTATGTAAACTTTTTTCAAGCAAAAAGTAAGAGAATATTGGTTTGAATTTTATAAAATACTTTTTTATTCTGCTTTTGAATATTTATTAATTCAAGGATAGCATGTTATTCTTAAAACAAGCACTTTTCACTACAGCACTTTTCTTTTACATGAGCACTTTTTAAATCCTTGTGTAGAGCTGCATCTCTTAGCTGTTGCAACAGATCGAAGAGTTTAGTAGATGTTTATAGTTTCTGCAACTGAAATTAATTCTAAGCTTCAGAAAGAGTCTAGTGCATATTTTATTATGAAGCAGATAGCGGTTCAAAATTTATATAAAACAGCTAAAATCAGTTCAAAGAATTGCCAAATGTCATATTTCATTCTTTAATCATTTAGTAATCGTTGCTCTATAGAACACCAAGTTAAAATATAAAATTGAATGATATATACTTTAACGGACTTGTGTCTAGTTATTTCATGAAATACATATTTATTTTATGATCTTAAGGATTTCACGTTTTGACGATAATATACATTTATATCAAAATATGTTAATATAAATATATATATAAGGGTAAAAAAGAATTATTTATTATAAATAAAATACATTGTTTTGATTTGTAGTTATATATATTAAAAACATATTAATTAATCTAGTTTATTTTGCAAAAAGATAATATTAATTTATCCATTTAATTTTAAATTTTAATATTTAAAAAAATATTAGGTATTTTCGAATGATTTTTTTAACTTTATTGAACTCTCATGAAAAATTGCAGTGTATTTCATAAATACCGATAATTAAACATAGATATAAATCATTCACTAAAAGTAAAGTTTCATTTAACTAGGTATGAAAGTTATTCTTTTTATGAAACGGCAATTACTTTCATAAATACAGGCTTGATTCAAAACATTTATAACTGCATCCAAAAAAAAAGAAAGAACAAAACTTCTTTATGCATGTATACTAGGGCGAGGAAATTTGTGAAAATAATTTTCAGATGCAAAATAACTACGTTCTTTTAGATGAAAGATTTTAATTAAACAGTAGGAACGAGGCAATGGCAATTAATGTCATTTCGCCTAGAATAAGTTTTCTTCTTTTCTTTTCGCTTGCCCAACATGAAAGGAACAAAAATCGTCTCGTCGTTATCTGAAAAGTTGCTGCAATTTGGTAATTAGTAATTCTACGCGCGCATCCTTAATTTGTCTTTGCAACTTTTCTTTGAAGTTCCTGAGCAAGTAAGATGGATGAGATACACCTAAGACCTTGTTCTCTCAGATAATTTTGGAAACGGTTATCTCTTTGAGATTGGACTCCGTGAGTTCATGTTTGTAAGACAGCTCTCTGAACACACAAATAGATAATCAGTTGCTGCAGTCGAATTATCGCAAACTACTTTTGATTGCAGAATTTTACAACTAAGATTACCAAAATTATCAAATGGAAATGTTATACAGAAGCGATAAAAATCCTTTTAAATTTGATTTTCAATTAGAATCATGAACTGTGTAATTCTTGCATATTCAAAGATTGTAAATGAATGCCAGAACGATGCGTTTTTTAAAATGGTATTTAGTTATTTTTATCTGAATTTAAAAATATGGAATAATTTAAAATTAATTTATTCATTGTGTTCAAAAGATAAAAATAAATTCAATGCAATGCAGGATGTATATTTTTCCTTTCCTTAAATTATAAAATATTAAGAAAATGTTTGTAAGAACTTTTAGAATTCATGTTGATATAAGATATATTTAATTCATATTCATACAAAAGCTCCAATATTTATGTTGTATATATTATAAATAATACAAATATATGCTAGTTCTAAATTCAACACAAATATCTTATATCATTATACGAAATGTGTCTTACATCTCAAAGAAAATTTAAAATAATTTCTGAGGTGTCTCAAATACCTTGATTTAACCAATAATAAGAATTATGCAATTACATAAAATATTATAAGCAATAAACTCGAATTTTTTTCGATAATTTCGCTTAAATAGTTCGATAATAATAAGTTTTATTTCAAATTTTAAATTTATTCTAGTTTTTGTTGCTCCTTCGTAAGCTTTTATCTGTTAATCTTCAAACTATGTGCATGTATGTGCCTAACTATTCAGAATTATTTTACTTAATTTTGTGTAATGGAAATTATTTCAGTTATTCGCGTAATTAATGTATGGTTAATTATCTAGTAATCTGTAAATTAATAGAATAATGTAATTTATAAAAAAACATACAAACATCATTTAATATGTGATCGAAATTTAAATTATTCATTGGATTATGTAATCTGTAATTTCATCACTTTGAAGTTAGAGTTAAATCTTAAAACACACCATTCTGTGTTGAATTTATAAGAAAAAGATGCAATGGGTTATTATAGTGATTTAAAAAATTGATTGCATTCTAGAAAATCCTTGCAAATTATAATTTTGAGTTGTTTCCATTGAATATATAACAAAAGATTATTAATATAAATTGGAATGAATATCAAATCCCTTTATTAAAATAAGGGCTTTATTAATTTGAGTTGAATTTAACAATACGCACCCATTTTTATATAACATTTTGTTGCATTTGTTTGTTAGTTTTATGCATAAAATAATGTAGATAAAAACTAATTTATTGTATATTATATATAATTTTATTAATGCAGGTGAAGTACAATTACGTGACATTAATTTACCAGTCTTTCAGAACAATATTTTATTACATAAAAATGTATTTCAATATTACTTTATTTGAATAAGTTATTACGATGCTTTAACAACTAACATTTCCAAAATTACCAAATTGTTTTACATAAAAATATAAAGTACAAACACATCAATCGAAAAACAAGACAGTATTAATGCGAGCGAAATATTTCCAAGCATCTCTTAATGGAATTTTTTAATGATTACAATCATTTCTATTCCAGTTCCAAAATGGTATTCTAAATTTTTGACGAGTTTTGTGAATAAAAACTCAATTTTACTCAATGTGAGCTATAACATTACGAGCATAAAGTTCCAAAACTGTTTCTGTCATATTACTACTACTATTCTATTCCAACATTAACTAAAATATTAATTATTAATCTTCATTTCTAACGAATATAAATACGACTCCCAGTGTGGAATTATTTTATTTTGTAATTAGAATCTACTATAAAATTTAACTTGTAACCCAATAAATTCTCGTGAGCTTCAGAGTGATCAGCTAACCAATTTATATCTAATGTTTCTATAAAGATAGCTGCAACAAATTATGATATATTATAAAGAAAATGCTGGTAATATGATATAGTGTAATTTATAAATTAAAATTGTGAAAAACAAAAATCATCCTCATTATTATATTTTTGAATGATTAACACTAATAATACTAGGTATTTCATACTACATTGATAAGTGATGCTTTTTGTATTTATCTGTATTATATGCATACATTCATTTAGTGATTTAAATAATTGTTCAAAGTAAGGAAATATAGATGATATGATATGTAGAGATTTAATAGTTGTCAAGATCATTCAAACCAAGCACAGTTATTTTGAAAAATACACTCAATATTAATATATTAATACTTTATGCTATATTAATATATTGTGATTTTGAAAGCAATACATATCTATCTCTGTCTTGTATGCGCCCCATTTTTTAGAGAGAGAGAGAAAAAGTATTTCCGACTGATATAAACTCTACTCAGCAGCCTTTGACTTCTAACTAGCAAATATGAAGAGCTCATTTTTAAGAGTAATCATTGAATGTGACTTAACTATAAATCTTGGGAATCTGTCCATTAAGTTTGTTGTTTAATACCTGCCCACCTAACTACTTTAACGACCTGTCTGAGATAAGCGTTATCGCTAATATTCCCAGAACCGCATTAGCAGCTTTAGCTCTGCGTGCTCGCGATACCAGATGAACCAATTCCTCCGAAACGAGTTACAGAAGACCGAAATGAATTTTGGAAACTCATTATTGTGGATCCGAATCTAGTTTGCTGACTCTAATAAGCTTCTGTACAGAGGCAACCTGGAAAGCAACATTAATACGTCTGTTTAGGCACTGTTTGCTGAACTTTTAAGTTTGCATTTTTTAGAGGATAGTCAATTTTTAAAGTTATGAAGAGTTGTAGTCCATTTCATTAAGGTGTCTATTTTAAATGTTATTTAAATATGGTGAGATTTCTTCGTCTCTCTCTCTCTCTCTTGTTAAACTCTTGCATAAAAGTTTTTCATACTAAAGTTAACAAGATGCAAGTGTTACCCAAGTTTTCTTGTTCTTTCTGAGAAATTTACTATAAACTTCATCCGTTTCAGATGCAGGCATACTAAATAAAACAAAAATAGCAATAAATGCATATTTTTTATTAAAATAAAAACAATTTACTTTGATTAAAGATGATTTATTGATACTTTGCATGCTCTATTAATAATTAAATTTATATAACTACATTAAATTTTAAAGTTATCGCTTAATACTGTCAAATAAATAAGAAATAAGCTTCATCCCATTAACTAAAACATTGATTGACTCATTTATAATAAATTTATTTTTTTTTCTAATAAAATAGACTTTAGAATAATTCAAATGGGATCTTAAATGATCGCACCAAGAATTTATGAATATGCATGAAGTTCGTACAAAAAATTGCTATTAAAACTGAGAAACAAAATTTATGGGAAAAACAAACATGAAGCTTTCCTTCTTATTTAGGTAATCAGCTTTTCTTAGATTTATTATATATTGCAAGGAACTGTGTGCAAACTATTCAGCATATTCAGAATTCCATGGCGAATCCTTCTGCCATTGCTACTCCATTAAGTGAGATGATCATTGCATATTCGAAGAGATTAGCTTGAGTAAAATAACCAAAAAAAAAATGTTTACACTATCAAAAACTTCCGAACTGTTCCAATAAATCTTTAGGTATTGCTAAAAAATGAGGACTAGCCGAAATCATGTAAAAGCTAAATTCATTTGAAAAACATTCCTCATCTCTTGTTTTGGATAGATTTAAGCAAATCTTTTTCAGAATGTTACAAGATTCTTAAGTTTTTTCTAAGTATTTGCTTCAAATTGTACAACTTGGCATGAAGGGCAATGAATACCTACCTGTATCGGTAACAGAAAAGTATCCAATGACAATTATAATGCTGGTGACCTGATACTATAAATACTTAAATGCAAAGCAATTGTGAAGAGAATTAATGCAATTTTTCATGTATGTGGCAGAACTGCTTTTTCCTATAAAAATTGCGTTTATTTTATTTTTATAATAAAGCCGCCTTAAGTTTATGGATAGCCTTCATGGGTAATGCAAGAGCAAAGGACAACACTTCTTGAGATGTATGTAACAAGACTTGATAAATATGAATCAATTAATTATAAATGAATTCATAAATTTTTTAAAAAATTACATTAAAATATATTTTTTATTATTTCCTTCAAATATTAATTTTGATCTAATTTTTATTCACACTCATGCGCAATAATCAATAAGGCAAGTTTTGCTCAAAAATATTTCTTCATTCGGAAGAAAATATATTTGTAAATTGTTTTTGTAGCAATGAATGTAAATTTGTTCTGTTTTTCCAGTCGAGTTAAGCGACATTTGTTTGCTTCCAAGATAATCAGCATGTTTAATACTTAAATGATTCTAAAATTTTCTAACTAAACTTTCAGTATTCTGAAAATATTTTTTGATTGTCAAAATAAAGTTTAAACGTTAGCTGAGAAACATAAAATTTCTCATTTATAATAATTTTATTTCCAAAAATATTTAGTTTTGTTGATTGGCTAGTCTCGTTTAATTGTGAGATTTTATACAATGAAGCTAATCAGCTGAGGTTAAAGCAAATTAAAGCAGACATCGGCATCAAACGTCGAAGAAGAAGTTGAATCCATTAACAGTTGAGCAATATCTTAGATTGTTAAACAAGTTAGTTGAACTAGTTTAGAGCAATTTGGCAAGCAGTTGCCATGTTGAACTTAATTCTAAGAATGATTTTTTAAGTAATAAAATATTTCTGCTTGATGAATAAAATTTTCATTGAAGACTAAATTCAAACATTCACATGATGTTATATTTAAATCTGTGTTAGAGAAAAAAATTCCAGTAAAATAACTGAACTTTTCTTTTTAATGAAAAACATTTACTAGGTATTCTTCTACCAAGAAAGTTTCTTTAATGAAATACTAAATAATAATATTTAAAATGCTTTTTTGTGTTTAAACTTAATAATGGGAAGTTATTCAAGATAATTGCCTTTTCTCTATTTCCTTTCCTTGGCAATTTGCTTGTTTATCAAATAACAAACTGTTTTACTGTATTCTTTTCTAGTGACTTATTTCAATTAAAGCATTTCGTTATTTTAAACTTACTATGTACTTACTAATTTTATGCTGCTTAAAACTTCGTTATTTTCAACAACAGTTAATGTCAGAAGAGGCCTGTTTTTTTCAGAATTTTCACTCATAAGAGTGTACCAATACTAGAAGCATTAAAATTGCAACGGGCTTACGCTTTCTTTCCGTTCGCTCAATCGGCTCACTACTACATTATGATAAAACATTTTCCTCCGCAATACAACCTTGCAATCTTATTTTGTAGCCAACATAGTGTTATTTGGTAAATATTTTGTTTCTTCAATTGTTGTACAATAAATGGATTATTTTGTTTGTCCAGAAAGCAATACACCAAATTGCTTATAAAAAAAGTGCAAAAAATATAAAAAGTGACTTATAAAAATTATTGTATTTGTGATCATGATTGTATTGCATTATTAATGCATTTATCTATTCGTTGTATCAAAAGTAGATTTTTAAATTCCTTAAAACTACTTTCAATTACATTAATCAGTGTATCTTAATTGATATAATGAACACTGAAATACATAAAAAACATTTTTAATAACTTCTAAAATAATATAAAGTATTTTATAAACTAAAATTATTTAGGTTAATACTAACTTATAAATTAATGAGGAAAACTAAATATGAAATTTTAATAAATGTTTAAATTTATGTTCCATTCTTTATAGTAATTATTTTTTCTTAGATGCTTTGAATTTTTTTTACTGAAAATATCTTTGTTGTTTGAAAAGATTCCACTGAGAAATTATTTAATCCATCTTATATTTGATACTTTGAGGTTTTATCTGAATTTATGTTAATAGTTTTCGTTAAAACTGCATCCCTTCAATAAAAGAATTCAGGAGTTACTTTGTCATACTGGTTCTGTGCACTTCAAAATTAAATGTCTCAGGTTCGATCTTTAACCACTGTTGAATAACTGGACAAATAAGTTACTCTAATTCTTTGAGACCTATAAATACGGCTATTTATCTGAGTCCTTCCGAATTCAATGAATGAAAGCAGATATTAAAGATGCCAAAGAACAGCCTTAGGCCTTTAAGATGCACAATGCAATATTAATTAAGTTATGCAATACAAAATTTCGTTTATCCAGTAAAATCAAAACGTATTTTAAATTGTTTGTATTCTATATCAGTATTTTTGAAATATAAAAATTACCTTTATAAATAAAACATATTATCAAAACATTTTTCAAATGGAATTTTGGGGCTTAATTGTGTTTATTGTATTCTATTACATCACCATCTCCAGGAAGTTAAGTACTATTATTACTAAATTTTCCATTTTTCTCGAATAACTTTAACTCCTATGCTGTCGACTTGGTACTATTTAACTCTTTTCATTTTTATGCAGTGAACAAACAATTGCAATCATTTTCTAAAGCGTTTTCCCGTTTCGACGGGCTTTGTGAGCAGAATACTAAACTCTATTTGAATAAAGTGAAAGAGGCAAATTATGCCTAAAATACCACATGAGAAACGAAACCGTAAATAAAGCACTTTAACCGCAAACTAAAGTCGACTGTTTATTGGAATATGTCCAGAAAATCTTCGATTATGTGCTGAGGCAAACAATAACTACAATAGACGTGATTAATTTGTTTTCAAATCTAATTCTCTTGGAAGCATTTTGATTCTAATGGTTGTTAAAAGTGACAGGCCGAAATGACGACATTGGAATTAATATTTTATTTTATTCTGTTACTATTCACTTCATGGTGATTAATGACTCATACAAAATGTTAAAAATAGTTTCTGTACTGCAAATAAAACATTCATAAAAATATAAAGCAACAAAAACTTGAAACTTTCAGAAAAAGAATAGGAATATGAACACGGAGAATTTTGAATATAAATACCTCTCTCTAGTTATAGATAAATTAACTAGCTTCTAACAAAATATGAACGACTTAATTTGATATTGGAAGATGTAAATATTAAAAATTATTGGTGCTTAGTTTTAAATAAAATATATTATATTTTTTCAACAAAATTTAAATAATGTAATAAATAGAATTTGTGTATATCAAAATAATAATTACATTGTAAGTGATAATTTATTTAACAAAAAATAAAAAAATGCAGGATAGTGTTAAGGTCTATAAAACGAATCTATCACACAAATTGTTTTTATACATATTTTCATGCATTCTGTAAAATCCTATTTGCAATTGCGCTATTTTGCACACGATTTTATGAAAAAATGAAAAAAAATCTTTATTTCAAAGATCGCTTAAATTAACATCTCCATAATACTTCTCGCTGTAAGCATGCAAATAGCATAAAATGAGTCAAATTAATGGTAAATTTTGGTTGAGAATGAAGAATATTTACAATGATTTCAAAATTTATAACCAAACTTCAGAGATTTGCGTGACTTAGCGGGTTTCGTGATTCCAATACAGGGCCTTTCTCTGAGCTCCTGTGCCCCTAAAAAACTAAAAATATAAACTGTAATAATTTATTTGTTTTGTAAAGTGTAATTTCACCTCTGAAAGCATTCCACGTTGTTTCAACTGTCAGATTTCATTAAAGTAATATTTTGAATAATTTCTAGTCAGTAAAGGCCAATTTATTTTAAAATATAGTGATGAAATGACGAATTTGATATGATTTATTTTAAAGTTAGATTTAAGATTGGGAGTACAAATTCCATTTTTTTATCTGAAAAATTTTAAAGCGTAGAATTATTTTGTCTCAGTTCATAATTGTGAATGTTATATTAAATTATTATTCCAAAATATATACTTTTGTATGCAATACTATATCTATAACCTTAGAATTTAATTTTAAAAAAGTACAGAAAGGAGAAGAGTATAGAAAAAACGTCATAAATATAAATCGTGTATATTAAAAGCTTCAACAATTTAGAAAGGATATTAATATTATGCATGACAGCATTCATTTTAGAAAAGATAAGCTTAATATGTATGATAGTATATATGCTTTATCTTTCATTTTAACTCTATGTATAACCTCATTATTTTTAGGATAAAAAATAACTGATTTGAAGTATTTTTTCGTATTTAAGAAACGAATCTTTAAGATTAGAATGATTAAGTTTAATTTTACTTACATCCTGAAATGTAATTATTAGAATTATATTTTCTGTAAAGTAATTATTTTTGCAACCTAAGATTGATTCTAGTTCGTTCTATTATTTTAAACGTATCCTGAAGAAAGACAAAGCAATTCATCCTAAAAATGGGAATTTTAAACAATATTGATGATATGAAGACTGAAGAATTAATCAACAACCAACTATACTAGTAAGAGCTCTCTTAAATGCCACTAACGTGTAAGTTCATTTGTCTGTATCTTAACAATCGTGGGATTCAACAGAGGAAAACGGACTATTCCAAGTATCCACTCTGATAGAGTAGCTTGCAAAAATCAGAAAAGAAAATACATTTCCTTTCTTTCAAAAGTGCATGGAGTCATTTTGAACCTTCTGCTGCAAAGTGATACGAGCTTTACACTCTGAAAAGCACTGTCTATCCCTAAGAACCATGTTCATTTAATTGTCTCAAAAATGACTAGAAGCCAAAAAAATAGTTCAGAAAAATGAATGCATTTATTCAAATTTATCATGGAAATTAGTTATCTGAACAGAATATTCTGTATTCTGAGCTTCATTCTAACATTCATGGAGTCGATATTTATTTTTTGTAAGTGGATATTTATCAGGATTCGCAGCCTAAATTCATATTTTTGGTGTATTCATTTTTAGGTATCATTTATATTAAATATATAAACTCGGTGTAGAATGCAAAAAGTGGTTATGGAAACAGAGGTTATAATGGAATCGCAAATGAAAAACATATTATGAATTTTGACATCTAACTAAATTTATATTGTGTAAAGAATGAATTGAATTTGACTAACAACACACATTGTTATGTTAAGTTAAACAGTTTAGTTACAAAGAACAATTTTTATGATATTCTCAAGATAGTAATTATTAATAATTTTTCAAATCACTCAACTATTATTTGCTCCAAAAACTGAGTCTAAATTTTTGAGCTTATACATTGAATGGAAGATATAAGTTTAAATGACTTTTATAGATTTACTCAAAAATCTAGTTACCTCTTCCGATTTTAAAAATACAAGTTAACTTTATTTCTGTTTTTATTTAAACTTTAAAAAAATGTTCATAATTGCATTGTAGGCAAAAGTTGGCTTATATAAAACTGATGCTGACATATCTGAGGTGCACATGAAGCAGAAAAGAGCTGATTTGGACAACTTTCTGGAGCACGTGCAGCATTTGTACGAACATTGCTGTCCGGAAGAACCTGACTGCAAGGACACTGTGCAGTATGCCAACGCTGATGCTGTGGAAAGTCGCATTGAGAAGAAAATAGTAGAATATTTAATGCTTGTGGAATATCTGAGGATGAAGGTGGGTAACTGGATTATTTTACAGCACTTAATAACAACTATTTAAATTACAATACTCTTTTTTATATCTCATTTATTCAAATGTTATTTCAGAACAATGTTGCTTGCATTACTCTTCACAATATTTAGTTCCACCATAAAGTAGGGAGCTTAATGAAAAATTGCAATCGATTTAAAATAAAATTATCAATTAATTTTATTAGTTGGAACGCATTTATTAGATTAATTATTATTAAAATTATTTTATTGGTATGTAGTTAATAAAATCTGCTCAAAATAGGCATAAGTGAACATGAGAAGAAATTCTTAAAGTCGGCAACAGAGATTGATGTTTAAGTTAGATAATCCATATCATGAAGGAAAATACTATAAATAAGGACTAATATTTCCGTTTCCCATTTCCATTTTAATTGATTAAAACCTCCATCAAAATTTGCCAAATAATTATCTTTATTTGAATGAACTTGACAATTTCACTTTATCAGAATATATCAGTATACCGTGAACTCTTTTCTGAACGGGTCGAATTATAAGTAATATAGTTATCATTGAACTTGAGTATTACAGATTCTCATTCCAGATTTTGATATTTGTAGTCATTTAAATTCCGCATTAATCTGTATGTATCGATTTAAGAACCTCAGTTAAAAAATGGGACTGAGAGATTAAACAGACCAAACTATCTTGAGATTAACGTTTATATTCAAAGCTTGCTTAAGCAGTAAACTCCAGTCAATTTAGTCAAAGTAGTTGAAAATGAGGATCTCTTTTGTCTCAGTTCAATGGTTTCATGGTTTTATCACTCGCTTCCAGACATTTATAGTGTTTTGGCATTCAGAACAATTCACCATGGATAACTTCAAATTGTAATCTGTATGAAATAGTACTATCCCATATCGAAATTTATGTATGAGTCACGAAGCAAAAAAAGACAAAGAAAACTAAGTAATAAGAAATTACAAACATTGAAATTAATATGTATTCTGTGTTAAAAACAATAAGTAAATCTTCAATTCATAAGTCAGACGGAATATTTTCAGTATATTAACAATAAAGTCAATAAATTACTTTTTACCTTGAGTAACAAAAACATTAGTTTTTCTATGCCTCTACATTAAAAATAAAAATAACTTAAAATATGTATAAAAAAACTCCTTAAGGTAAGGTACAAATTACAGGATACTATTTGAAAGGATTAATAAAAGGGGATTTAAGAAATAAACCATTACAGAATGAAAAAGTTAAAAATATTTTTTGTGACTTAAAGAACAATTATCATTTTCAAAGAAAAATAAGTCTGAAATCTTTAAACACAAAAGAAAAACATTTTATCGCTTATAATGAAAGTCATTTTTTTAAAAATAAAAAGCAGAATTGAACAAAAAAATAGTAAATTTTGCATTGCGAAAATTATTCGAAGAAAAAAAATCCTTAATCGCTTTCCTTCCACTAGGGGGCCTATGAAAAACATCAAAAACACTTAATATCACATTATTTTTTTCTATAAAAGCTTCACAGAGCATTGATGATTATTGTTGCTCAAAAAAGAGTGTTTTAAACTTATTAAAAGAATGAAAAGACCCAGTGAAGCTTATGGAGATAACTTTAAGCTTTGATTTTTTTCTTGAACTTTTTGTTTTACAAGTGAAAGATTTAAAAGAAGTATAATTTCATATTTTTTATTCATGTGAAAAAAAAAGAAAAAACTCCAAAAAATTTACATTATAATGAGCATTTATTTCCCGGAAGATATTTTTTATTTTATTTTAGGCACTAGATAATTAGGCATAATAAATGTTTAATGATGATAAAAGTTCAACATCATTATGCAAATAGTTTTAATGTGTTATACTAATAATGTACGGAATCCTTTATTATGTTTTTAAAATTCTATGGATCCAATATGAATAAAATTGACTGTTTTAGAAAATTTATGTCAAGAAGAAGAAAGAAAATTCTGAGAAAATTTTCTGAAATAAACTAAAATAAACAGAAAATATCAATTCAGAATTTCTGAAATCTAAAAATAAGACGTGTAATGTAAGCTCTAAAAACTTTATATATATATATATATATATATATATATATATATATATATATATATATATATATATATATATATATATATATATATATATATATATATATATATATATATATATATATATATATATATATATATATATATATATATATATATATATATATATAATATATATATATATATATATAATATATATATATATATATATATATATATATATATATATATATATATATATATATATATATATATATATATATATATATATATATATATATATAATATATAATATATATATTATATATATATATATATATATATATATTTATATATATATATATATATATATATAATATATATATATATATATATATATATATATATATATATATATATATATATATAAACCGTGGTTTACAATCTAAATTAGATGAGAGTCATAAAATTGCAAGAGAATATCCTATGCTTGAAAGTTATTTTGATAGCTGTTTCTTAATAAATATACTTTGGGTTCAATTAAAGTTACCAAAAATGTCTCAAGAATCATATCACATACAATTTCTTTGACAAAAATAAAGTCCTGACTTTAGGATACGAGAGAGAGAGAATAAATTTATAAAATATAAGTAAATGTAATCCTGTGTTGTTAATGTTGAAATAAAAGCTGTTTCCATTGATTGCTTATAACTATCGTTTCCTGGTTAAACAAATAGACTCCGATACAAAGTTAGCAAATCTAATCTTAAAACGAAACATGATCGTAATTTTTGAGTTCAGGATCCTAAAACATAAAATCCATAGTATCAAAATTAAGTATGGAAAATACATTTGAATGATAAAATATTCTTATATTTTAATAATGATTGAAAACAGACGAAAATAATAATCTCAAATGGTCTCTTTAATATAAAATATTAATATTTGACATCAAAATAAAATTATTATTCCTTTAAATGTAAAAGACAATAAAAAATATGCCCCACTCAAAATTTGTTTTATTTTGCATTATTATAATACTTTCTTACCTATTGTATGAATATAAAAACGAACAAAACAAATAATGGAAGGAAATTTTAACAATTTTGGGCTATTGAACCTGTTATTGAATTTTTTTCGGTACTTAAGTATTATCGCAACCATGCCAATATCCAGGATAACTTGCCAAATTGGCAACCCCAATGTCGCACGCATGTAAGGAGCTGAATTGGCAACCATGTGCTTCTGTTCGAATTTCCCCGCTTTCCACCTTTCTCAGCCTAATCTTTCTTTGAAAATGGCAAGCTCAAATACTAAAATGAGACTCTGGGAATTACTGAATTCTGAAAAAGATGCCGTTACACTTTAACAGAAATATAACATTTTACCAGACGTTAGGAAATGTACCAACTCTCACCTGATGAAGTTTTGTTTTTGAAAGCAGATTTTTTGGAGGTGTAACGTTGCAATCTGTAATCAACACGAGGGAATAAGAAGTGGTAATTAGTTTGAGGGAATCCATATCCCGTTATTAACAGCAGTAAAACTCATGTATTGCTGGTTCAAAGAATTAACAACAGTCAAATTAATTAAAAGAATTAACAAAGTCAACAAACAAATTTAACAGACAAAATAGTCATAGACTGGAATAATTATATGAGAGAGATTTGTGTTCTCCATATGGAAAGAAAAGAAGGAACGAAAATAAATGGACATCGTCGCATTGTGGAAATAGATGAAAGCTTGTTCACGAGAAGGAAAAATAATTCGGGTCGAATATTTCCAGAGCAATGAATTTCTGGTGGGGTCTATTGAGAGACCAAACAACCATTTTTAGCAACCGTTCCTGATAGAACTGCAGCCACTCTTTTCCAGAAAAATTGTCGAAAACATTGAGGAAGGGAAAACACTTTATTCTGACAGTTGGAGAACATATCAGACTGATCAATTGGCAATCGCTGAATTTAATCATTTAAGAGTAAATCACAAACATAATTTTGTCGATCTTGAAACGGGTGTGTATACCCAAATAATCGAAAGAATGTGGAGTTCCGTGAAATAGAGGAACAAAAGACTACGGAGTATAGCAAGACATCATCTTGAGTCTTACTTAGCAAAATTCATATGGCGACAAAACCAAGAAAAGGATGAAAAAAATTGATTTGATTCTATTCTAAAAACCATTTCGCAATATTTTCAACCAAAACGTAATTGATATATCGTCAAAAAAGGTAAGAATATTATACAGATATTACTTATTATTTTTCTTCATATATTATTTTCATTCTGTTTCTATCACATTGTACTTTTACACTACACGCTCCATGTCCGTCAGCGTATTACGTTTTTAAAATTGGCCTGGCCTTATATAATCGCGCCAATATGGTTGTGATAATACGTAAGTACCTTTTTTTCATACTTTTCTGCTTAAAAAACATTTTAAAGATTTTAAATTAAATTAGCTAAGTTTCGCAGAAATGAACTTCTATAGTTTATTTGATATAAACTACAAAAAAGTTTTAAATTTTTACAATCCGCTACACAAACTTATTTTAAATCAAACATAAGAAATTATTACTATATATAAAGAATATTTAGCAGCAGTTAAAATAAAAATAATTAAATTGTTCTTGCAGATTTAAGCTAAACATAAAAAGGATGTTTTGTCTTGTCTTTTCCATTTTGTTTTTTTTTCTGTTCTATTATCAACGTGCTAATGGCTTGAATCAAGAAAAAACGGCTACTCAAACTAATTCTATGGTTTTCTACAAGAAATCATTTTATTGAGCAAATGACCGACGACAGCATTTTTAAATTTATTTCTAACGAGTTGAAGCCATTCGATATGGGTGTCATGTGTTCATATCAGTTCGAGTATTCTCAAGGGCATTTGGCTCAATGCTATTCGAAAAGACTTCTGGAATCATGGTTTCGGATAGTCGTAACAATCAATGCTTTACCCACAAAATGTTCCTCAAATCGAAAATAGAAAAAAGAGAATTAGAGAAGCTTTAACGGATTTCAAGAGAACATTGGTCAGCTGGGCACAAAAGAAGTTGGTGTGCCAGAGACTAGGCAAAAAAACTTGAATTGGTCAAAGACACAAATTAGAAAAGATTACAATTTCAGGAAATTTTTGAAACAATATCACTAAAGATTTAAAAATTTGGAAACCAATTATTTAGAACAACAATTAATTGTTAAGATTTTAAAGACTTTTACAGACTGAAAGTTTATAATTAAAAAATACTTTTTTATTACTAGTAAAAATGGAATGGATTTTTTCTCATCGCCGATGACACTCAGGCATTCGACGGTAAACTTCGCTCTTTTTGCAACCGCTTGAAGAACGTGATTTCAAGGCAGGCACCAAAGTCATCGACAAGTCGGATTCACGATTCCATCTCAATATGATCATACTAAATTACGCGCGCGCGTGTGTGTGAAGTAGATGAAACATTATCCGACGCCATGGATATTTTAAATCAAGGAGAACAGTAATAAAGGCGCGCAATCAAGATCGACACTGGAACGAAGGAACCTTTATGTTTAATAGTTCCATCAAAGAAAAACAAATTATGGTTAATAGTTCTATCAAAGAAAAACAAATTTAATATTATAAGTGTGTAAAATAAATTTCTACCTCACACAGTAAATTTTCGGAAAAGTAGCAAAAAGATTTTTCCATAAAGTGTGATAATTAAGAAGCATTTGTATGTGTTACCTTAAGTTCAAAATATTGTAGCAACTTTTTCATGATTACTTTAATATATTTAACAAAACTGTCAAGAATAGTTGAGTAAAATGTTGTTATAAAAACAATGCTCATCCACAAAATACAAATTTTAAATTTTTTTTTAATTTTAAATTTTTTTTACAAATTTTAAATTTAAAAATTAAAATCAAAATTTACATAATTTATATTGTAACGACAGTGTATTATAAAAGACTAATTTTGTACGATAATGTGTATGTCAATATTTAGAATAGAATTTCAAAATAGCTAGTTTATTTCATGCTCATAATTAGCAAAACATTATCTAATTTTTTGAAACTATCTCGTTATTATAGATAGTTAAAATGCCTAAAATTTTTCAAAGAAAGAATTTGAAAGGTATATGAAAAATAATATCATTAAAGTTTGAAAATCAGAGTAAGAAGCCGATTTTATGGTGCTGAGATTTAATTAATCCATATTAATCAATTTTTGAAGTAATATTAAAAAACTGATTTTTTTCTCCTTGATTAATTTATAGTAAATATAAATTTTAAAAGTACACGATAACTAAAATTGGATAGAAAAATGTAACATTCTAATTAGCTAATATCTGCATAAATTTATAAATACAGTTTTTTATTATATTTGTTGGAATTACATACTAAATTTATTTAATCTGGAGCAGTTAGCATATTGATGTATCAATTGATTTGTTATAATATTTTATCTCAAATTGTGTTGAATATATTGCGTAATGAAACCTGAATAAGGACAAAAATTATTCATTATGATCTAATGCTAAGTCAACGTTTTAAAAATGCTTAGCTCCAAACCAGAAATAGTTTAAGTAAGAGATATTGTTATTGCTTGGTTTTTGTATAACTTAACGGTGACTTTTTGCACACGAAGGTTAACTATTAGCCTTCGTGTGCAAAAAGTCACCACAGTGTGTAAATAGTCAACAC
This sequence comes from Latrodectus hesperus, assembly GCA_037975125.1. Lineage (NCBI taxonomy): Eukaryota > Metazoa > Arthropoda > Arachnida > Araneae > Theridiidae > Latrodectus > Latrodectus hesperus. Next base: position 75,252,231 of record CM075858.1, on the reverse strand, counting down.
TAGTTTAACGGAGATTTACAGTTTAAAGTGGATTCTGAACCACTACAAACTCCCAAGCATAAAGTAGGATTCGTACTCATTATCAATTAACCACAATTCACAGCAATATCCATTCAGATGATTGTTGCACACCTGCTTTCTGCATACACGTATTTAGGAATGAATGCCGAGGATTTCTCTTGCGAAGGTCCATCATTTATATAAGATTTCTAGAAAGAAAATATGCTAGGAGTGAATATACCTTGTGATGCCCTATGATAGTTTAACACGGCATGTCAAAATTTTTCATCTTGTACCACTAAGCAATTTTTTTTATCTTTTGTTTCGTCACAGGTGCATTCTTGTCAAATATTAATGACAGAACAAGACTTTCTTTCTTAAGAGTCCTTTAAAATTCTCTCTCTTTTTTCATCTTCTCAAATATCCTTCATCCTGCAATCCATTGAAAACAAATAATTTTTAGCCAAAATATATTTTGTCTGAACACAAAATAGGTATTTGTTTATAAAAATAACAAAATCTAAAAACGAACAATAAAAATTTGACCATCAGACGCAATTGTTTTAAATAAAACAGTTGCAGAACTAATTTATCAAGCATAAATTAAATGAGATTTCAATGTGTTTGTACTTTTTAAATTAACAAATTATTCAAATATTTTAACTATTTTTTTCTAGTTTTCTAGTTTCTAATTTTCAAATTACTAAAGGTATGTTAACAATGTTTATATAATACTATATATTTAACAATTGCTTATGCAAATTAAAATGGATATGCATTTACAAATCAATGTTAAATTCATCTAAACACATCTTCAAATCTAAAACAGAAATTTAGATTTTTATGTAACAGGATAGTTGTGAGTTTCATTTTCCTCTAACTTTAGGTGTTTTGGCCTTACCCAAGTCACACGGGAGCCATTATTTAAATATAAAATGTATCAATTTTCATTACTTCAAAAATATGATCATAATTTGTTCTGTGAACTTTCTTCAATTTCTAATTGCGGTATCTTCATTTATTTTCATAAACTAAGTTCGTAAAGTGAGCTGCAGAATTTTTAATTAGTGTAAATGAGAAAATTTCCATCCTTCCGGCTGGAAGCCCATTAATTTCAATTTGAAGTTAATTAAGGATGCCTTGGCATTACACACCTCGGACCTCTTCCATTATCACCCTTGTACCAGATTTCTAGTTAATGATGCGGCTTTTAGGCGATTTGGCGTCATTTTTTAGTGATAAATGACGCAAAAGCTTGACTTCTTTTTTTGTTTTGTTACTGATTCAGGATGCCGACGCAGTGATCAGAGTGACCTCGACTTTTTCTTGTTTAGCTTAGAGACTAGCAAAGACATCGCGACTAATGATTAGTGAATTTTTTCTCAATTAACTATTATTTTGCTTTAGTTATAAAGTCGTATAGTTATGTGCTGAAAAATGTATATTTTTTATTTTATTCGTGGGGTTAGGAAAGATCAGTGACGGTTCAATATATATGATCTATTGATTTATGTACTAAAAAGAACAAATTGGTAGTTATTTTGTCTTATTCATGGGTATAGTTAAGATGAAAATGATAAAATGCATTATACAAGGCCATAAATCTCGATTCCCTGGCTTTAATGATAGTTTTGCTGAATGTGTAATAAGTGAATAACAAAAGAGAAATATTTAGGTGGATTGCATAATTAATCAATTATATTTCTATTTATAAATATAAATTATTGGGGTTTTTTAGATTTCTTTACAACTAATGAGAACCTATTTTAAGTTATGTATGGTGTACAAACATTTTTAAAAATTTTAAAATATGTAATAAAGAAATGATTTTCAAGCATATGTATTAACTTTGGACATAAACAGTGGAAGTTAAATGATTCATAATGAATGGCTTTCTTCTAGAGTCACTAAACATTTCAAGAGAAAACTCTGTACAAGAACAATGTGGAACACTGGAAGTAATCCTTTTAATGAACGAAAGGTAGAGTTTGTTTACCTTTATGTTAAGAGAGCTTATGCATGTTAGAAATTCTATACAGACTCTTGTTGAATTACTGGTGTATTGGAGCATGGAGATGGGGTTTTAGCTTAATCGTCATTCTCTTTAATTGGTTGTGTTTCAAAATAATGAAGCGATTGGGAGTTCAAGAATCGCAAAAACACCTATCTCCATGTCATTCCAAATGGAGCACTGATTGGTCGCCGAAATAAAAATGGGACTCTCAGATTTATTGCAGCCCCTCACGCTACAGCACTTGAAGATACTTCATGTTAATGGACGACAACAATGGATGGCTGCATCACGTTTACTTGGTGAATGTTTTCCTTTTAGAAGAAGGAATCTTACGAACTAGAATAGTTAACGTGTTTTCTGTATATGAATCCAATAGAGCATGTTTGGGACAACCTAGGTAGAGACGAATTGCTGAACGACTACCACCCCCGCAAAATATCCAAGAACTGAAAAGAACTTTTCTTGAGGAATTGGACTGAATATCCCAGTCCCCTTCATCAACAGCCTCATTGACTCGATGCCCCCAAAGTTTCAAATGCTGCTTTTAAAACTTTTGTTTGTTTTCCTCATATGCTCAAATTGCATTTTGTCTTTTGTACACAAATGGTCAATGATTAGCAATTTTTTACCGATGTTATTTTTAATTTATATAACTTACAACGTCTGTCAATGATGTATGAGGCAATCAAACAGTTCTCCAGATTCAAGATCAACCTTCCACCTCAGTTTCCTTTAACTATTTTGAGCAATGTATATAAACTCAAAATATTGCATCAAAACAATTTTTATTTAAAATAAATGCTCCATGATATAAAATCTTTTTTTTTAAATTTATACAATATACAAGGTTTTCTTTATACAAAGTGATTAATTTTTACTGCTTTATTCTTGAATTAGATTTGGGAGTGTAGAGTTAATTATTAGTAATAATAAATTAAAACACTAAAATTAATATTTGTGATTAATACAAATGGTGCTACTGGCTTAATATTACCATTTTAACCAAGTGGTAATTTCAGGCATTTTGTCAAAAAAAAAAAACTTTTTCACTTGTCGTAGAACTGAACTTGTATAGAAACAGTTAAATTTTGAAACAATCATAACATAAAAAAAATTTTGTGTATAAGGAATTTTGTATCTTAACATTCAAAGTTACTTCTTAGTTAAATTACGTTTACTTCATTTTCTTCCATTAAAAATAAACTTGAACAGTTATGATTCATAAACTGCGATGCTAATTTGCTTAGCTCAAAGCAGAAGAAATGAATTGCTTTTCACTGGCGTTGTTTGAAAAATGTTTAAGTTGAAAATTAATTTATTTTCAGCTTCTTAACAATTTATAATAATAAATAATGATTTTTTTCAGATGGAATGCTTAATATCTCAAATTTGAAAGCTTAATGTTGCATTAAGTTATGAAATATTAAATTTTCTAGTTAAATGAATTTGTTTTACTAACGAAGTGGGAAAGATTTATTGTTCTGCAGTTACTTTTTTCTATTTGATGTTTCTAAATCTTAATTATTTTTAGCCAATTTTGTTGAGAATTCTTTTGAATATTTTTAAAAAATAATAATGGAACGCAACAAATATATTGTACAAAAATTATTATTTGAAGAATTTAAAATTGGCTTTAGATTCTTTGTTATCTAAAACAAAGAATAAGAAGTTAATTTTACTAGGACATACAATTTGTAGTTTATTCCGAACCAATACCAGTACTATCTCCAAAAGAGTGGGAAGTGAAACTAAAAACTGTTGAATTATAGACTGCCTCTGGATATTTTTGAGGAAAACAGCTTAGTATAACTAATTTGTTAACCAACCATATTTTTTATGAATTAAATTTAATGGGACTGATACTATTTCAGCCAAAAACAATGAAATTGATATGAAAAGTAATACTTAACTATTTTAAATCTAATGTTTATTTATAAATAGGAAATTTTAAAAGGCAAGCACTTGCTGTAGCTTAGACTTGAGACGAGCGAGGTTCGCGGGCTCAATTCCAACCACTGTTGAAATACGGGAGACAGATGTTGGCTCTGCATGCAAGAGTGTTGGAGTGGATGCTTCTGTGTTTTCTTGATTTCTTTTTTCACATTTATGATATGTGAATTCGACCTACTTTATGTGGTAGACATTGAAATTTCTTACAATAGCGCCAGAAATTTAGGGCGTCCTCTATATAACCTCCAAGTGTAAAAGGGAATTCTGGATATTAACTTGCAGGATTAGAAATAATGAGACACCATCATGTGTATCTTCGAACAAATTTCTTATTTCCACAAATAGCAATCTATATAATGCATAAGCTTTAAGAATGTTTTAACAAAATTAATAGCAGTTTAATGATGCAAATTAAAGAATTTAACCTTTTTAAATAAATTTATATGTATTTTAAAGAACAATAAAATGCGTAAGCAATAAATAGAGAGAAAAACGATGAATTATTTCATTTTAGAGTTAGAGAGAATTATGGAATATTAATATGGAAGTTGACAATTTCTGTTGAAAATACTATATTAATTTTTATAAAACACCTATTAAAATTTATTGTAGAAACACTGTTGAAATCAGTGTTTTACAAAATCAGACTTTAATATTGAATGTTTTGAAAAAGGATGAAAAATGATAAAATTGTTTCTAGTGCTGGTCACTTGAGGATTAAATTTGAGTCATTTTGTAATGATCAATGATTATTTTACTTAAAACGCTACATTTTTTGAGCCATAAGAAACAGAGTAAAAAAGGTCGATTACCTGATATTAGTGATTTTAAATGTTCATTAAAATAAAAATTCTCACAAATCATATAAATATTAATATTTTAATTTTTATAATGTTACCTTCTGAGAGCGTAAGTTAATTAAAACTCATTTCTATTAGCTTAAAATAAACTTCAGCTATTGATCGAAAGTGATTCCAAATTTCAGCCCGAAGTTGGAGTAAAGTAATATGAAAACTTGAAGACACACAACCATATAAAACATAAATTACTCTAAAATACAAAAAATTGAGATCAGATCGTCTTTATACATTCACAAAAACATAACTGCTGATTGTTTTTAAATATTCATTAAAACATAACCTGCATAGCTATAATGATGGCTTATGTTTTGAACAAAAGCTTCAAATTGGCTTCGAAAGTAACACGCATGTTTTATTTTTAAAATTCTTTTTAGTTTATATTAAAGTTTTGAAATTATTGTATAATTTTGAAACAACCGGCAAATTAATATTCAACTGTAATTTTGAAAAAATTGTGATAAAAGTTGCTAAATGTTTACAGGGGATTTAAGGATTGCAGACATTTTCTAAATATAGTTTCAGCAATTTGTTCTAAATTTTAACTTTCATTGCAGGATCTACCAGAAGAAGAAAAAATAGAAGGCATAACGAAAGAAGAAGCTGACGTCACAGAAGAAGCAGAAAAGAAAGACAAATTGGATATGATCAAACCAAGGACTTTAGAGTAAGATACATCATGCATCTCTCAAACGAGTTATGCATTTTTATCCTGATAATAGTCATACATAATATGAAAATAGTGAAAACATGCAGTAATTTTAACCTCCCGATTTTGATTTAAATCATAAGCAATTTGATAATTGGGATTGCAATCTTCAGATTTATAATTTTAAATAAAAAAGCTCGCAACAAAAAATCATTTCTTAGATATTCTTTGAAAATGTTTTAACTACAAAAACTCGTGCATTTTCTAATCGATTGTCTTAATATTGTGAGAATTTGATATCGTCAAGTTATATTTTTTAAGTCATTGGCAAATTGAAAATACAAGTCAATTCACTTTTTAATAAATCAAATGAAAAAATATTCTTCAGAATTTTTACTGTTTTATTCTATACTGAGAAAACATTCTTAAAACGTGGAATGAAATGTTTATCAGTATAATCATCTCAGCTAAAACTTAAAAGCCAATTCATGTTGAAAATTTAATTATAACGATTTTCATTAAATGAAAACGAAATTAAACTGATTTCCACTCAATGTAAATTTTTCTATATTCCATGATATAATTAATTTAAACGGTACGAATTGATTTACGAAACTCTTGTAAGGAGCTCTTCTCTCTTCAAGAATTAATTTCAAGAATAATGCAGCACAAAGTGATCATTGTTGCTATAGCCAAGTTGAAATTTGTATGAAGCCATTATTTATGTTTTTCATAGTCTAATTGAAGTTATCAGTTAAGAGTTTATTTTATTTCTGATGTAGCGATTTCTTGAAGTAAATTAGTATTGAGAGAATTCGATAATTGTAGTGTGATAAGATCCGATGTGCTGACCCATATATATATATATATATATATATATATATATATATATATATATATATATATATATATATATATATATATATAAAATATGCATGCATATATATATTCATGACATTCAAGTCAATATTATTATATTCCTACTTAATTGGATTAAGTATAATATTATTATCAGCTTAAGTTAACTTGAATTTTTAATTTAACATTTCTAATTTTAAATTTCATAGAATCTTTAAAAAATTTTAAAATCATTACGTATTGCTTAATAATGTATTGCTATTTGTTTTTTAAAAAAAGTCTAATTTAATGTTATGAACCATTGAAATGTATTTCCAAATTTGTCGTTTGACTTATTGATATGTGAAAAATACTCTGACATTTTATGTTTCCAGAAGATCTTATAATTTGTTATTTAAGCATAAATATTAAATATTTTCATCTTAATTACATTATAAATTTTATATTATAACAGATTGTAAATAACAAATATAATATTAGATAATAATTTTATATAAAATTTATTTTGTAAAGTTAATATAAAGGTACAGTATTAAATTTATCATTGAAAAAAAATACACCAGATGGAATAGTTGGTAATTAAGTCTATTTAAGAATTAGAATGTATTTAATGGAGGACTAACAATAATTAGAATAAATTTGATAATGTTCGTGTAATTAGGTGAATACATCAAGAAAATGTTTTGATATAAGCAAAAAAATTTTTTCGTTCATTCATGTTTTACGGATAAAGCTCAAAGAAATGAGTTTGAAAATTTAAAGTAATTCTTTTGAAATGTAGACTTCTAAACAAATACATTCACAGATATCGTTTGTATCATTTCTCCAAACTTTAGAGCAATTTTAGAACTACTTTAATACTTAATGTGTATTAAGGATTCTTTATAAATGGATTTCCAAGAGGTGTAACATATCATTTATTTCTCTCATATTAGAAGTGAAACAGATCTAGCAAGTCTTGCTGAGTTGGAGAAGACCACAACTGTTTTACCCCTGGAGCAACTTAAATCAAAGGCTTTAGCGGCCATTAAGGAACTTGAATCAAATGACACAGCAAGCTCTTCCGATTTGAGTGGCTGAAAGAGACATTGACCTACATTCATCGTTTTTTAGGCTTAAGAAATATATGAAAACTGTTTTCGATATCTAAATTGTTTACAAGAGTATAGAATCATATAATTAAAATGTTTAATATTTGCTAAAAATGATGTGCATTTGCAATAAAATTTAACAGGCGTAAAACTGAACCTGATTATATATTGAAGACCTTTATAAATTCTATAATGTGAGTATTTAATATTAAGGAAATAGTTTTGTGAATATTTTTTTATTTTATTCTCGAAACATTTTATGATTTATTTCTTAACAAGGTAATGTAAGTTAAAAAAATTTAGGGTAAATAATACATTTATATTTACATAAAATTTGCGAGTAGTTCCAAACTGTTTTTGAATTGTATTACTTAACATGAAACACTGGAATATTTTCTGCAATGTATGATTGGCTTAAGGAAGAATCTTAAACTTATTATAAAAAATATTTTAATAATTTAAATGAATTGTTGCTGTTGATTTGTTTTCTATTGAAAGAAAAACTTCATTCCCCCTTTCTGATATTCCGGGGGAAATATTTCAAATTCATTTTACTTTTCCTCTTTTACCAAAAATATTTTTAACAGTTATTATTTTGCAACTATTTTTCAATAACCTTCAGTGCTTAATCATTTAAATTATAGAGATAAATTATATTTTAGATGGAATTTTAAAATTAATAATTAGGTCAGCGGCACTTTACATAAAATAAAAAACAAAGAACTATAATTTTAGTAATAATTATTATTCTCCTATTTTTTGCATTACATAAAAGACCTTCATTACCAAGAAAAAATTATTGGACTAAAATAAAAATTGATAATAAAAAATTTATGTAATTTTAAAAAAATAAAATAATTAGATATTTACATATACCAGACATTTGTAAAAAGTGATATGTAATAGACTAACTGCCTAAAACTTCGGAATTTTATGATATCAAACTTTCACTTTCTCGCTTTTGTATTGCATATTGAGTGGCATCTGGAATTTTAGTTGTCACATAAGTCTGAATTGTGCATTTTATATTCAAAAAGAAAATATATAAGTTGAACATTATTACGAATTCGTACTTGTATTGTGTTACATTGTTATCAGCTCATGCAGAAACTTAACTGCAAGTGAAATGATTATAGCTTTAGTCTTCAAACCAGACTTCATAATTTTGATTCTCATCTGGAAAATGATGCTTAGAGACTTAGTTTGGATATTTGTAGCCCAATTTATTTTACTTATAATAAATAATTAAGCCGAAACCAACTATACAGAATGTATTTCGAGCCACAACATGCATCCGAGTCAGGAATGGATTACATCACAGTTGAGACTGACCAAGAGTCTTTTACCAGCTTTACCTGATGATTAAAAATAACGTTGGGAGTTCAAGATTTTACAATTTCAAAGTTCCTTTGAGTAAAGAGATAACATAGCTAGCACACAAAAATGTTACCTTATAAGTGCGTCCATCATTCCAAATTCATTATACTATACTCCAAAATATTAACACTCTCAAATTTCAGATTTCTATATTATAGTATTAATATTCTGTATATATAAACTTAATTAGAGTGACAAAGCAACGTGGATCCCGTATGCGCATCTCTGTTGAAAATTTTAAGATTTTCCTGTTCATGAAAATATACACAGTGATCAAATGCTCCAATTACTTATTTTTAGCTGCTCAATTAATGCTCAGCATTCAGCTAATAAAGAGCCACAAAAATCAAAATCACACATGTTAATATTTCTAAGTTACATGGATTATATGTTTGTAATACAGGTGCAGCTCTTGATATACCTGCACACTGAATAAGGAATCTACCTCACTCTGAGTGCAGATGAATTGCCAAAAAATTAGTTCTTCGGCCATCCTGTGACCTTCCTGTTATTGCTAAGGTATTTACAAAATTATTTCAATTGCAAGATGCAGCGTTGATACTTTATCATAGCATTTAAGAATTACTCACTAACTCATTCTATTCTTATTCTTTAGTACTCTGTAACTGCGTATAAATGAAATTTACATAGCAGGTCTTGAACTATTTTCTTTATTGTAAAAAATTTTTCACTTCAAACGATATACTCATCTTTTTAAATGTATTTACATGAAATACTTTTTAATGATTTAGTATTTAATTTAATTTAGAAATAAGGGTTCTTAAATTTTTTTATAAAAAAAGATGAGATTATCAAACAAGCTTCGTATTCTTCACAAGAAAAATAAATTATGATACGTATATTGTATATTAAATGAACTATATTTATGTATATTAGAGTAGTTAAATATATACATACATACATACACACATATATATATATATATATATATATATATATATATATATATATATATATATGTATGTATGTATGTATGTATGTATATGTATAAAGCCGTAGAATTTACTTCTTTTGGTACGATTGTAAATAGAAAAAAAAACAATTTTTATTTAATTGCGATTAATATCTAGATTTAAGGTGAGAACTCTTATCCATTTAGTAAACATTAATAAATAATGATTTTAGATTTCAACGAGTTTTAGAAAAACTTTAAAAAAGTATTGAAGAAGTTTTGGAAAAAATCTTGAGGTTATTTACTTATAAATGTTTGTTGTTCATTCAAATCTAAGCTGTTTGAGTAAAGTCAAAGGGAATCTAAGAAAGAATCTTTCGAGCATTTCAAGACTGGAATTGCATCTCGTCATGCAATGCACAAGGAATTCAAACCATAATCAAAGATTCTCCCTTTTTTTACATCCTTGTTATCATCATCTCCGCACATTCCGGTTTTTCCTTAGCAGGATTTCGTAATTTTAAGAATCTGTACTCCATACTTCGGAAATTCTTTTTACAATCAGCTCATGTTGTTTCAAAATGAATTTCAAGAAAAACTTATTTTGAAATTAAATTAAGGCACAAATTACTTTCCTATGGAGTAATGCATAATTCGGATGCTTTCTCTACATCAGATTGTTCATAAAATATTCTGACGCTGAATAAATAATTCTTCAAAATAGTCCGTATATTAAACCCATGTTTTACATGGTAAATAAACATCTCAACATAATTTTTTTGAAAGAATGAATTTTATTAAAAGTTAACGGAATCCTATTTTAGAAAAAAATCACTGCTACTTTTGCCTCCGATTTGAAAAGTCTCATTGGTGTGATTGCATGAACAAATGTCTTCAGAAAAAAGTGATTTACACTGAATGAAGTATATATATATATATATATATATATATATATATATATATATATATATATATATATATATATATATATATATATATATATATAATTGAAAATTTTCATAAAATGTTATAAGAAAGTACAATAAAGCAAATAAATAAGAAAATTTACATATAGTAAACTGATAGAATGTACAACCAACAGACAAAGAAAATTCAGTTATACGAAGTTTCAAATTTAAATCATTTAAATAAACAATACAATAAAAGGGAATAGGAAAACCAAAATAAATCAAATGAAGTACTAACATGACCAGCTTCGTCAAGGAGTTGATCACTAAGTATTACTTTTCTTCAATGGCCTAACACTAATGTTTAAATGAAGCCATTACACCTCGATGCCGTAACAAAATATTTTTTTAAACTGAAGATATAATAACAAAAGAATAAATATAATGAAAAAATTCATAAGTGCCAAGATAAAATATCGAATTTAAAGATAATAACATGTATATATACAAAAAGTTAATCAAATTGTTTGAACTCGATTAACAAAACAGTTTTAAGATTTCTTCATGTTTCTTATTCATTATAGGAATTGTTTGCTGTAAAAATTTATATTAATTTCCTTAAACTTGATTAAAAACTTGATTTTTGTTAAATTATGCCTAATCAAAAATTAGCATTGACCAAACCTTAGTGAATTTTGCCCTAAAAATAATTGGTTTGGAGATATGCAGATTGCAACTAATACTGAAGCATGCTCCTTAAGTTAGTTAGTCTATGATTTTATTTATTGTGCATAAACGATTCTATCACACTGAACCTTATTTAATAACTCCTGGTATAATTAGATGAGAATTGAAGACTTGAAATGAGTATCAATTGAATTGTATGCATTGCCGAGTTATTGCTATTCATTGTAGAATAAAGTAAAAAAATACTTATATTAAGTGCTGTTTTACATTTTCAACAGATATTTTCTAGTAATTGACATACCTTAAGGAGATGATAATATCTTAAGCAAGATACATATTGATCACCAAATAGAAGAAAAATCATTAAAATATGATAATTAGAATGTGATTGTATTTGATATCTACAAACAAGGCAGCAATCATTCGATTCAATGAAGCATGGCATTTCCAATTTTAAATGTTCGAATTTTATAGTCTGTCTTTAATTTTTCTAAATTCTTAATTGATAGTTGTTGTTATAATACAGACCTATAACAAAAATTAGTTTTAAATAATAATTTTCTACATATTCAGTAATATTATTAATTTATATTAATTCAAAGAGTTTTTTCATATAACACAAATTTGATGATAATCAATATTATATTGTATATATTTTAAGTTCATATTTTAATAAAAAAACAATCCCTTAAAATGTTATGTAAATTATTTATTAATTTAAACACTCCATTGCAATTTATTATCTTTCTACAAAGTAAAAATGCAGTTCCTTAACTTTCATAGCGTATAACTAATATTTGTTTTCTTTCTCGTTCCCGTCTCTTTCATTTACCGCGAATAAAATATATTATAGTTTTAATTTTATAAAAAAATTTGCATTTATAAAATCGTTAAAATCTCTTAAAATAAAACCATGCTATTTTAGAAATTTTATAGTTTAATATGCAAGAATGATAATAAAATGTATTCAGTAATTTTTGGTAATTAGCACCATATGTATTTTTATGCCTTTTAATTAAAAAATCACTGATTTCATTTTTTTTCTCAATGAATTCGTCAAATTAGCATAAATTAAATAAAATTTGTTTCAAGAAAGGGGAGAATAAAATTTAAAAAAAATATTCATAACACTCTCATTCTCATATTAAACTTTGCAGCGAGACATTAGTTTATGCATGATAATTTTATTATATGTGTTTATTTTATTTGAGAAATATAAATTTTGGTTACGAAACATGAAAATATGTTAATTTTAAGATCTATCTATATATAAGAATTATGAGAAAGTTCTATTTTGTCAACACTATTATTTTCGTCATCGCGCGCGTTACAATACACATCTTGGCAACAATTCTACACCGCAAAAAAAAAAAAAAAAAAAAAAACAGAATTTAGAGTCTTGGATTATACGGCATCTGTGACTTCATATCTTATCTCTATAATTTAATCCCATAATGTATTAAATGTGCTTCTGAAGGAAAATATCATCTAATATTTATTATGCTCAATTTTGAATGATATACTAAGTATTTAAGTAATATAAGTTATTAAGTAATCCCAGACTATATTTTCAAATAAAACTTTTAAACAATTATAATAATTCACTTCGGTATGTTAAAATGAAAGTGTTTGACACATTTAAACTACAGAGTTGAGTTCTTTATCTTCATAATTTCATGCAGCATTGAAGAAGGGAAGACCATGTAAAATTACACTCACGTGCATAAATTTAGGATAATTCAGAATCACACAGAAATTGAATTCTAAAATAAAAATTTAGCACGTAGAATTAACACTCACATCTTGAAGAATAATACGCAAATTACAAGAAACCACCAGATGGCGCCGATAATACGTCGCAATGACGAGAGTGTAAGAGAGGAGTATATAAGGAATGCTTGCAAAGAAGTAAAATTGTTCACAAGCGCTTTAATGGTCTTTAAGTGCAATAACCACATAGTTATGGCAGAAAGGAAGCATTTGGATGATATTTTACGTGGTAGAATTATTGGTCGTTTGGAATGTGGACGTACCCGACTGGAAGTATCCGAAGAACTTGGAATTGCCAAGAGTGTCTACTCCAGGCTTTGGCAAATGTTTCAAGATGATGGTAATGTGAATAGACTTAAGAGTACAGTTCGCTTCTGGAGTTACAACGCTGAATGAGGACCGGTATTTGGCAGTTACTGACAAAAAAAAAAAAAAAAAAAAAAACGGAACATAGCATTACACCTATCTCGTCAGTTCTCTTCAGCTACCGGTATGACAGTTTCTAGGCAGACCGTGTACAGACACTTAGGGCACATTGGTCTATATGCTGGTAGGCTTGTCAGATGGTTCCACTTATCGCAACTCACTGTCCCCTGCGGATAGCTTGAAGTAAAGATTTTGCATTGTTAACACCGCAACAGTTGTCTTGTATGATGCTTTCTGACGAATTCAGGTTTAGCTTTCAATCTGATTCTCGCCTGATTTTCTAATGAAGAGAGCCAGGTACCTGTTACCACCAAGAGAACATATTGAAAGACATCATTACGATGGTGCAGGATTGCTCGTTTGGGCTCGAAGAATTATTCTGGGTTCCAGAACTAACCTACATGTTCAGAATGTAACCAGGACATGCCACATCTATCGGGATGTCATTCTGGAACAACATGTACGTTTGTTTCGGGGTGCCATGGATGCAGAATTTCTGTTTTAGGATGAGAAAGTCAGTCCTCACCGTGCAAACATTGTAAACGAATGCCTTCACTCGGAGGATATTACCCGTATGGAATGGTCAGCATACTCAAATGGACTTGAATCCAATAGAGCATGTGTAGGACATGCTTGGCCGATGAATTGCAGCCCGTCAATCCCCTCCCACGTGTCTACCGGAACTTCCGAGAGTATTGCTTGATGAAAGGTGTAATATTCCGAAGATCAGATTGATAACTTTATACTCAGCATGCCTGAGCGTTGTACGGACTATATTGCAACGTCTGGGGTGCATACTATGAATTAACTATCATGCCAATCATGCTATATTGGTTTCTATAAATAGGTTCTTTTCTGAAATTTGCTCCAGGGAGTAAAAATCGCAATTTTTATTAATAATGTCAAACATATAGCATCTTTTTTGCTCTTTATTCTGTTTAATAAATAAACTTTACATATTAGCCACATTTGTTACTTCTGTCTGTTTCCTTGTCTGAATTTACATTATCATTAATTAATGGGCAGGAGTGTAGTTAATGGTCACAGACATATTCAAAAATCTTTATTTTGGCTGATTCTGCTAAAAATCACCAAGTAGAGATGTTTACTAGCACCTTCATTTGTTGTATAAAAGTAACAGAATTCAAATTTAAGTTATAAGTACATGAAAAAGTCTTTATTTTTTAAGAAATTCAATTTCTTAGAAACTTATTTTTAAGAAAGTAGGTTTAATAAAAATTAAATACATTTTTATCAATTTTCCTAGTTTGTATATGATTTAATGTAATTCTCAGAAGAGATTTTATAATAAATCTTTAACTGTGGTAAAAACTTTATGTCTTTTATTAAAAAAACAAATAAGCTTGCACAAATTTGAATAATTAAAATGCATATTGATGCAAATATAAAACGAGAGTTAAAAAACATCAATTAGAATATTGTATATAATTTCAGTTAAGAATAAATTAATTTACAAATGATTCTTTTAAATGTTTCATTTACCTAAGTCAATTAATTTCGTGTTTAATGTATTAAAACATTAATATTCATACATTTTATTTCTATATAAATACGAGTTTTAAATTATATTAATAATAATTGATTACAAAATTACAAAAATATGCCTTTAAATTACTTATATTTGTTTTTGAGAAAAATAAATTTAATAAAGTTATTATATAGAGTACATCCCATAACGTTTTATTGACTTTCATCTGTAAAATATAATTATAAAATTTAATGGTTCTTTTGCTAATAAAATATATTCAATTGTATGATTGCTTAAAAAATAGTTTAATGTGTATGTGAATTTCGATAATCTTAGAAAATTATTAGATTGTTTTTGTGTCCTCAATCGTTTTTTGATCTTATGCTTATTTCATGTAAAAAGTTTGATTTATAATTTTATATTTAGTTCTTTTAAATGAACAAATAAAATTCTCGTATTTAATATACTAAGTATAACATTAAAATATAAATTATAAGAGAAATTAAAAACATATAAAAATAGTATTGAAAACATAAATATTCAAATTTAAATTTTAAGTGTAGTAAGCTGCATGTTTAAACACAAAATAAAAATAAAATCCAATATAAATATAAATTTTACTATTACAAATGAAAAGAATTAATAAAAAATGAACAAATGTGAAAAATGATGAATAGCTAGCATTGCTTAGATTTTTAACAGCTAGAAATTTATGGTAATACTCTATTTTTTACAGTTTATTTTACATTTAATGAAATTATCTGAAAATTAAATATTTTCTCATTCAAAACAATAATAACTTATATTTTATGTAACATGTTCAAAAAAGATTTTCTGTGAATATTGTCCTCAGCTGGTAACAGAATGGTTTTCAGCACTCTTCTATTTCATGCAACATTTTATAGGTTTGATCCTCGGTTTGAACAAGTCTTTTATAGTAATTCGGATTCCACTTTAAATTGTTGTTGTTATTGATGACACTTGGACAAGTCAATGTTGCTAGCCCGATAGCTATGCAAAATTAAGTCAGAAGAATGCGCCTTTCGTTTAACCAGAGCACAACGAAAGTGAAAGTGTGTGTTTGCTCTAAGACTTCTACGACAGATGGCACCACCAGGGGACCTACTCTCTCAATTTTGACTTGATTTTGGGGAGAAGGAAACTTTCTCCAGACCATCACAACTATGGTAACTGCTCAATGACCTACCACAGTATTTTCGACTCCCCTGATTTAACGAGCACACATGTATGGACAGTGACATGTAGTTGGTGAATCTTTGGCTGCATTTGAGAGTCCAACTCAGCCCTTCCAGACGGACGCTCCCCAAACCACTAGGCTATCAAGGTCCCAACTTTAAAATTGTAAGTCCACATTCCATTGAATCATAATTTTAGAGAACAAACGAAAAAATAATGTAAATTGTAAAAGAAATAAGTTATTTAAATCAAAATCTTTATGAAATTTTTAAATAGTATAAATAGAATTTTCCATTAATAAATGCCTATAACGCTGAATGCTGTTTTACTTTTATATCCACAAAAAAGGCAGCCTAATTGCCATAGGTTGAACATACCTTGTAACATACCATGTATATTGTCTTTCTGAATGAGTTTTAAAATAAAATAGTGCTGATATATCATTAATGCAAGCCCTGTTTATACAAATGGGTTCTTGAAAAATATCCAAACATATATCCATTCTTCTCAAAGCAGAAATCTAATAGCCATTGCTCAATATTAGTTAGAATGAAAGTTGTCAATATTAATACGATTCTTTTTCGTTGAAAAACGTAATTTCACTATCAGACGACGTGGAAAATGTACATCTTTGTTTAGACATTATGAAATCTTTATTTAGACGTAACATTAAGTGAAGGTTAAACTTAGGGTGAGAAATAAGAATCCGAGTGAAAAATCTCAAGCACCCACTCCAAAGTCATGCATTTTGAAATCAGAAGACGAACATCCAACTATTATTAAATAATAAATGGGCTTGAAATCAAACTTTTATAAAATAATCTTAAATCCCGGAAAATAGATTTCATTAATAAATTTTGCATAAAATAGGATTTTACGATGATATTATAACGATATTATATAAAAGAAATCTAATATCATTTCTTAGTAACTTTCAGTTAGTTGTCTATTTTTCTCAAAAATAATAATCAAAAATACATTGTAAATATATGTGTTATTAAATTAAACTTCTTTTATTTACTGAGATTTTGTCAATAACAAACTATTATTAATTGGAATTTAGCTTTTATTCAGAAAATTATACTTTAATAATAATGATTTACTTGTGTACATTAACAACAAATGCTGCTTAAGAACGTAAAATTTTTATTTTTAAAATACTTTATAAATATTAGTTTATAAATATTTTACTGAAAATAAATGCAAAGGATTATTTATCGTATTTTGAAGCAATATACAGAAGATTTAGCTACTTTCGAAGAAAAAGGCTCTAAAATGATAAAACTTATCACTAAGAAAAATATAACTTGAGTTTAAGAAAAGATTTGATCATAAACTTCAAATTTTCCGTATAAAAAGTGTGAAAACTGTACAAAAACCCTTAAGCGATGATAAATTATGTCTTAAAAAGTCAAAAATATGTGTTGTAAAAAGGAAAATATTTATACTTCCAGGAAATGAAAATCATAAATTTGAGTTAAAAAAGTTAAGGCTATTTATTATGTGGCAGTATGAATCTTTGTTTCGTTATTTTATTTTTATTATGGAATGGGGAAATTGAACTAGTAGAGCATCTTCATTAATATTTTTTAAAACACCTAGTTTTTATGACGCACTGTTTTACCTAGTATTCAATTTCATAGGAACACCGAGCATTCTTCTTGGATAAGAGGGTGATGTGTTCGATCCAAGCCAATGTTGAACAAAAAAATGCATACTGTGTTTCTTGAGGCATATCTGTTGCATGCTTGGGAGTTTTATGTATTCTACCTTGTTACATGTGAATGTGGTACACAATTTAAAAAAATTGTCCCTTTAAATCATAATGCATATTAGATACTGATAAATTTCACAATAGAGTTTGGACGTAAGAGCGTTCAATACACGTCATGAAATATATTTTAATCTTGCACATTTTGATTTCTGAAAATGAAATATATAGTTTTCTAATCAAATCTTCTAAAGACATAATATAATTCCTTCTTATATTAAATGAAATTAATATAAAGAATTGAAAAGTTTGCTCAATATACTTTTGGATTGACTTTGGAATTTAAAATTATGTTAAGAAAGTTTAGTCTGAATTTTATCAATAAATGAACCGCTTAAGATCAATGCTTTTAACTTACCTGAATAAAAATCAATGAGGGAGTTGACCATTTTTAGTATACATTGTTTGTGACATCAAAAATACGAAAATATGAAAGTGGTAATAAATATCAAATCGAAACTTAGATATTACAATATATAATTATAATAATAAATTAAAAATAAAATTTTCAGCAATGCGAGGAAAATGGTAAAATCCAAGGAGAGCTCCCTCCCTTATCGACAAACTGAAAAAAAGCGCCAAGCTAGAGCAAAATTCCAGAAATAATTTAATTTACCATATCTAATATATCAAATTAGGGTTATCAAGATTGGCGCAAGCCACAACTATAGCTAATCAAAACCATTCATGCCAGGGGTATGGGTTCTACTACGATCCAACCAGGACAATTAATAAATGCATTTGAAGTTCATACAGCTTCAACAAATATCAAAAAATTGATTTGATGTTACAGAGATTATTTTTTTGAAACATTCATTCTCAAATCATTGAGTAGATCAATTCTATATATGACAGAGATTTAAAATACATTATTCTCAAATCACGTGTTCAATGCGAGGTAGATCTGGAATAACAATTCTCAAGTCATTAAGTAGATGTGCTTGATAATGGGATAGATCTGTAAAAATAATTCATTGCAAATCACTAAGTAGATGTGTTAGATAATGAGATAGAGATCTTGAATAATAATTCTTGATTCACTTAGTAAATGTGTTCGGTGTGAAATAGATTTGGATGTGTTCGATATGAAATAGGTTTGGAATAATAATTCTTATCCGAAGAACTATGGAAGCAACGGAATCTACTGCAGCTTAGTTGAACTTTGGATTACACAAAAAATATATGGGATGGCATTATCAGGTTAGCATGTGCATAGATAAGACTTGATAACACATTCGCAATGCTAATTTGGGTTATAAAAGTTCTTTCTCTGCTTTAGATTCGTCATTGAATGAAGTGAGTATAAGTATGCAAATTAATGTATGACGTAGTTAAAACACCAGACAATTAAGAGGAAGAATATCAGTCCTCGCACATCCATCATTTGAAACTCGTACAGTAATGAAGAGAAATGGATGTGCGGAAGGAGCTCTTTTGGTGTTGTTAGCTTTACAACATCAAAGTGGGCTTATCAGCTGATGTCTTAATGTTTGGGGATAATGCGGTGAAGGAAGGTATGGCAAGGCTTTGATCCCACAAATTCAAGACGGGATATTTAACCCTCTGTAATGAAGTTGGTATATGTTTCTCTATGAACAGCTAGCAATGAGAAAAACAGTCAATGCAAACCTGCACAGCAATTGGAACGTGTGCAATAGGCATTGCAACAAAATTAGGAAGCACTGGTTAATCGTAAATACGTATCTTGGCCGATCAGGCGATTCCGCATGTCACGTGATGAGTCAAGAATACCATACAACGAATTGGTTGGGAGACTTGGCACCATCCTCCTAACTTAACTATCATTGCACCATTAGATTACTATCTTTTCCATTCATTAAACAATTATTTTCGCGGAAAATCTATTACAAATGAAGCAGACTTGTGCCAAGAAATTACGAACTTCTTGGTGTCCGAAGCCCCCGAGTTTTACAGCAAGAGGAATGCTCAACTGGAGACACGTTGGCAGAAGGCACTGGATGCCGATGGTGATTACTGGAAGGACTAGAAATAGGCTACACTTTCTGTAGGTCACGTACTTTTGTATAATTTGAAATGGCAAGGGCTCTCTTTTTTACCTTGTAGAAATGAAATTTTATCCAAAGCTACTGGAATTTCTATTAAAAAATCACGGTACTTCAAGCTACAACTCATATCCATCATGTCAGGAAGAAGGAAGCCAACTACTTCTGACTGTTAGGCCATCAAATGAAAGAGACAATGCATGCTCTCATTCAACAAGACTGTTAACAATATCATCAAAGATGTAGGGCATCTATTCCTATTTCATAATCTAGTATATGTAGCATATTCTCACGTTAAATTATTAATTTTTCAATTTAAGTTTATATATTTCTTCACAAAAAATAATTAAAATTTATTTCTTTAATTTGAAAAGAGGTTACTGGGGTGAATTTTTATTTTAGAGTTGAGATGGATGAAGCTAGAAATCTAATTTTTCAATCTGTTCAAAGAATTCAATCGTTTGAACCACTTAATCTTTGGAAAGTTCACCGTCAGAAATACATCGATAAAGTAGTCATTTACTTAAAATATTTCTTAAATTTTCTGAAAATAATTTTAAAATCATATATATATATATATATATATATATATATATATATATATATATATATATATATATATATATATATATGTGTGTGTGTGTGTGTGTGTGTGTGTGTGTGCGCACGCGCGCGTGTGTGTGTGTGCGTGCTTAGAAATTTTCATGCCATCGTATAGCAATCTTTTTTTAAAGACAGATAATGGACATCAAAGGTATAAAACATGGACAGTTACAGAAAAAAATGATAAGAATAACGATAAAAAAAAACACAGAATACAACAAAATCCATTAATCTAACTTGTTTTTTGCCTCCCAGTAATTTTCTGCGAGAAAAAAGTTCGCATATATATTCATACACACACACACTGCATTATAACTCTCTCTCTCACACAGATACATAAACAAACACACACATATATATATGTATATATATATAAGCATTTTTCAATACCACAAAAGAGTATGATATTAAAGACATCAATGTCGCCTATGTCGCTTCTATAAGGATTCAATGTAGATAATATATTTAATGTTTATAGAAACAATATGGATTTCTTGAATCATTCTATTGTTCCATAAGAATAAGTACTAAATACGATTTACATTTTATGCTTATGGAGAAGCAATACTGATATTTTGAAGACATTTTACTTTTCATTTATAGACTGATTAAATGCGATTCTTAACGTCATAATCATTCTTGTATGTTTATTATTTTCGAGATCTTTCAAAAATTACTCCCATGATATATTATATATGTTACTATAATTATTATTTACAATATGATTAAAAAACACAAAACAAAATTATATCCTTAAGTTACGTTGTTTGAATTTGTCATGAATATATTAGCCGAATATTATTCTTGTTTGTGCAATTTCTTTATGTGTGTTCATACTCAAATGCTTGTTTTGTTACAAGTATGTTAAAAATCATGTGTCATTTGTGTGCACTGTTTGTATTTGTTATTAGCCTTTTTTTGTTAAACATTTTAATGTTGTCTGTATTTGATATAAGTATATTGTAAGTTAAATATTTTCACATCTTGTTTATAGAATTAAATTATCATAATTTGTGAAATCACACAATCATAAATACAATATTTTATATTAATTATTTAAAAAGTATTGTTGTATAAAATTTGGCACTCATTATTGAAAAATTTACAACATATGTAGATATACATATATTCATATATATATAGAGAATAAGCTATTTAACGCGTATTTCTATAATTTAATCTAATAAAGAGTTTGTACACTCTTAGACTTACCTTTAATTTAGTTTCTTCTGATATTATAAATTAAAATATTATTGACCAAGTTTCTTCTTTACCATGTTTAGTGATGGTGCAAAGAAGATGGTGATGGTAGAAGTTCAAGATTTTAACACCAATTACTATTCGGCAATAGAAACAGAGATTTGAGTTCTATATACGCATTTTTTCAGAGATTTGATGTTTATTTTTCGTCCACCACATCGCTACCACTGTCAGAGAAATTATGTTTACTTCATTTTAGTTTTTTCTCGCCAACATGTTGTTTACATTGTACCATGTTATCTACATCGTTTCCATCGTTCTATGCTATTGTCAATATAATTTTCATACAATGCAAAATCAAAAAATAACATGATATCAATTCATCAATTCAACATTCAGTTCAAAAAAAATTCAAAGATATAATCATTTAATATTCATTTATAAATTTATAAATTCTATGTATTTAGAAACAAGTTTTTAAATAAATCAAATCGAATAGCAAATATTTCTTTTTAAAATATATTCAAGAACACTGCATATTTAAATAAAATAATAAATTTATTCAAATATGCAATTTATAAAATTTTAAAATAATTAATTACTTTCTCCATGATTTTGTTAAGAGTAAAGTAAAGGGTTCCTAATGAATATTATATTCATTTAAGGACGAATATTACATTCAACAATGAAGCTTTCATTTATGCAAATTTAAAGCATAAGACCAAGCTTAATTTGATCTGAAGTCATTAAATTGCTGCTACAGACTGTGATTATGATAAGTAGAGCAATCTTAAAGTTTCAAATTTTAAGTAATGTTGATTAAAAATAAATAGAAAATCAATTATTTACTATTTGATACTTTTACAAACGACGACAAAATTAAATTAATATATCTAATTAATATATTAAAGTATATCTTAAATTTACAGTATTTATTAAATATTATTATGAATATGAAAATATGATTTATAAAAGACTTTAAGATGAATGTGTATCAGAAGATAATGGATTTTTAAACTTAAAAGTGGATCCATATATTTTCATATGAATAGTGAAATCCTAGTACTAGATCAGATAGGAAAGTTTGACTTAGATATAAACTTTGTATATTTGTAACTTCATCATATTAAAAAAAAATTACATCAATATTTATGCTGCATAAAACGCTCTTAATGAATGAAAAAATTATTGTTTCTCCCAATAATTTTCAATACAAGAAAATTATTTTAAGAAAGTACAATTTTAGATGAATAATTTTATAGAAACGATAACAAACTAATAATAAACCAATATAACTAAAGTATTTTTAGAAAATACAATTATCAGTGTGCATTTCATGCTTTCCTTGGTTAAATTTGGTTTTATTTTAGACTTAAGTTAGCCTAATTAGAAAATATTTCATTCGTTAGTGAATGTATTCGATCTCTGTCCTAGAAGATGATTACCAATCTTAAACGGTCACTTCCCTTTTTCAAACCTTAGAATAATATATTATCCTTCTTCTTGTATGGTGAAGTGATTGGAAAAGAGAGCAAACTTAGAAGTCCACTTCACCACTTGACCGTGGTACAAAGTTATACGATAAGTGGATGATTCTACGATTGGCAAAAATATGGAGCTGAAAGTATATTATTATGAATAATTCAAAAAAATACGTTTACTAGTCAAAGATTTAGCATGTCAACAGAGGGTGCTTTTTTGGTATAATGTCCTTCCGCTCTGGTTGACCATATAGAAATAATAGCAACTAAGTGTCAACACTATGAATGGACATGAGAGAAAAGTTTAAGCCATTTTTTGCTGTGCTTAACAAATTTTAATCTACTGAAGTAAACAGTTGAATATGAATCCCAATAACATAACTTAATCTTTAAATATCTAAAGCCTCACCTAAGCTTTAAGTCTCATAGTTAGAGGTATTTTTCTACAGGAAAATCTAAAATTACTCGGAAGGGAAATACATTAAGAAAGTTTAAAAACATTTATATCTTGTAAGTGAATGCAGATTAACAATGGATAGAAAAAGAAGACAAAAGTATTTAAGATGAACAGGCTTAAGCAATATTGGGAGTTAAAATAAATTGACTTTTTGTGTGTGTTTGATGGGAGATATAATATATTGTCAAATTAATTGCGTCAATTTGGCTTTTTATCCGTTAAAAAATTATATGCATTTTGAAAAATACTTGGTTAGCATTTTTTATTAAATTAATATTATTAATTTTTTTTAACATTCGTTATTAAACTAAGATATTCAGTTGATTTATCTTTTGAAAAGGCTGAATAGTTTCCAATTATGAAAAGCCTTAAAAAAACCAGCTAAAAATGTTGAATGTTACGATGATTATAAAAACGCATGGTTATGTGAACATTAAATCATTTGTAAATCTGGTATTTACTTTAAAAATTTACAAAATTGTTGTTTCTTTCGTTGCAGTTGAAATCCTGAATATCCCACTTTATTATGATTCTCATTGGTTTAAAAATCTATGACGTAATATAACGTTTTAACCACGTCACATCGTATTGAGACGCCGTCGTAAATCCGACTTGTCGATGAATTCGCTGCCTGCCTTCAAATCACATCCTTCGAATGGCAGCAAACAAAGCAAAGTTCACCATCAAATATTTGAGAATACTTTTGAAGTTCATTTGTTAACAAAATCATTTCTTATATAAAGAGCAAAGCGTTGATTTCAGAAGCCGTTTTCCATTATTCAAGCCACTAACACATAATCAATGGAACAACAAAAAAGCAAAATGAAAAAGACGTGACAAAACATTCACTTTATGGTTAGTTAAAATCGGCAAGGACGATTTAAATTTTTATAAATTTCATTTATTTATTGAATTCTAAATTAATAATCGCCATATTTGTAAACAATCTATTTTGGTACTTTTCCGTTTCGCCGGCGCAAATCTCGCCAAGCGAAAATTAAGTCGCCAACTGGCGACAACACACAGTATACACATAAATTTTTTAAATAATGTTTTGCATAAAATTTTTTAAATTTATATATTTAATTGTTGTTCTTGTATTCACGCTATGCGTGGAATGATGGGTGCCAGAGCCTCAATTTATTTACTTATTATATTTGATTACAATTTATCGAGTGATGCATATTTCAAAATCTTATTTTTTTTAAATATTTTTTATGTGAATTTGTTACGATTATTATTTTTTAAGAAATATTTTTAAAATCCGATTTTTTCTAGAGAGATTTTATGAAATTATTAAATTTGTATATATAGCAACATAGCATAGAATAGTAAAATGGAAAAAAAGAGTCGAAATAAAGTCGTTGACAGTAAAAGGCCGTCACATGTTTTGGAAACGTAGCAGTAAAAGTTTACCAGCGGAGATATTCCCTATAGCGCCGGTTATATCATTTTTGGCGACTTTATCGCTTGCGCCGGCGAAACGGAAAAGTACCTCTATTTTGAATCTTAAGACTATTGTCTTGCTTACGCCAACATTAAAAATGCTCTTTGTTATTATCATTATTATTGTTATTTGTAGGCATAGACATTTTTATATAATTAAGTGGTAGTAGAGGTTAATGTATTTTTAATTTGCTAATGGTGTCAAGTTTTTAGTATCCTCTTCATATAGACTCCTGTCGTAATGTCAAAAGCAGTTGTGTTCTGTTTAAAAAAGAAAATATTGAAGTCACACAAAGAAAGTAAGAATCTTAATTTTATTTATACAATAGTAATTTGACTTGTACATCATACACAATTAACTTATTTTTCTTTTTAAATAGATTTATCTAATACTGTAATGTAACTATTTGATTAATATAATTATTATAATCAGAGAGTGTCATAACACAACTTTTGTGAAACTCAGATACCACACATGCTTATATTTCATAGGTACTTTAATTATATTTTACGGAAAGAAGACTCAATTTACCATTAAATCGAATATTTTTGGAATGAAATTACTTCCAAAAAGAATAATGTGTATGAGAAAAAAATGTAAATAAAAGTTCTACTTAGAATTTCATGATGATAAATATTAACAGTTGTAGACATTTACTCTATTGTGAATATTTTACATTTAGAATATGTACATCATTGAAGAAAAATTCTTCAAAACATTGCTTTTAATTATTATATTGGTTTAATTTGTTTCCAGATCTTCTGCATAATGGATTCCGCTGTTATTTCTTGCTTGTGTATGTAGGTTAATTCGCTAGAAATCAACAAATAAAAGTGGATTGCAAATCCATCACAATGATTCCCACTTAAAATGGGAATCGAACTCATGACCTGACAAATTGAATTATGCTACTTATATTAACGCATGCGTTTATTTATTTCTATTGAATATGTAGCAATATTTTTCGATGATAATATCATGTAAATTTTTTTCTGTGCATGAACACAACATACGAGAACTAAATCATTTAAATTCGCATCCATAAAATTTAAAGTAAATATAAATTAAAAAATGTGTAATTATATACATGATACATAGCCATAAATGAAAAAAATTAAAAATAATTAAACTATAAAAGGCTTTTTCTATATTAGCTGAATTAAATATCTTATATATTAGCTGTGTATAATACAAGAAGATAATGTTTATAATGCATATAATTAAGCTGGCAGTCCCTTTGGAACCGCCTGAATCTAGTTAAGAAAATCATCCCTGTAAATAAAGGATTAAAACGTGTTTGACATTGAAAAAACATATTTTGCCACTATTTAAATTTCCATCCCATTTCTTTCAATATACAAAAAGAATCCTTAATAATTTATAAAAAAAAATCGAATCCATTTCAAAAAGCAGTTGGTTCCAGATTTGCCCGGCTACTTCCTCTAATTATCTTTCCAAAGGAGTTTTGCCTGTTAATTATCGCGTCAGACGGTTTCTCGAAAGACATTTCGAGACAATTTATCAAGAATATGCTAAACAAAAAGGGAAAGTGTGTATTAAGAATTTGTAAAAGGTTGAAAGAAAAGGAAAGTATGATAACCTCACTTTTAAAATTAGAGGTTTACTAACGCTAAAAGATGTTACTGCCTCTTATGCAAGATTTGGAAAAGTTAAATCATATGAAGAAGAGTTTTAATTACAAATAGAATGGAAGCATTATACATACTTTTTGTAAGTGGAAGTTTTCAAGTATTTTTCTTACATTACTGAAAATGAATTAAAATAAAACATTAAATAAATGATTAAATCATGTGTTATAAAAAGAAATAAATGTAAGAAATGGAATACAATCAACAAT
Source organism: Latrodectus hesperus (assembly GCA_037975125.1). NCBI lineage: Eukaryota > Metazoa > Arthropoda > Arachnida > Araneae > Theridiidae > Latrodectus > Latrodectus hesperus. The sequence continues at coordinate 75,225,204 of CM075858.1, read as the reverse complement.
GACGCACACATATATAAATAACAAAAATAAAATGCATTAAAATTACATAACAGATAAAAATAAACGTGCAATAAAAATTAGTAATAAAATATGAAGTTGATAATTTTTCGCATCATAATTCGTCACACATATATAATTTTTTTTCAAATATTCTTCAGCTTAAAAATTTTCTTTGTGAGAATTAAAGTAAAGTAAAGATTCCTTGACGAGTTTATACTTTTCCACACCGGTATAGAAAAAACCATTTAGGAAAAATATGAACTTAAAGAAAAAACGACATGATGTAATAAAATAAAAAATAAATTATATCATAAAAATTTTATTCAAAATTATTTTTATTTATCCCAGTATTATTTAAGAATAATTTTAATTATTGATTTTTATAAAAAAATTTAATAAAAATTATGACCAAAGAAATATTTATAAATTTTTAATTTGTTTGAAGCTATCATCTAACGATTACCTAAAAGATAATTAATTTAAAAAATATTCTTTTTAAATCAAAGGAAAATATTAGAAAATGTATTCAGAATTCATTATTATGTGTTGAATAAATGTTATAAAGAGCCATCATTTATATAAATATTATAAGGAATTTTTAAGATTTTATTATACATGGCATTTTATTTTGTACGAATAATAATTTTATAAATAGCATTATTTAAAAAATAAAAAAACAGCAATCTTTTAAAATCTTAAATATAACCAAAATTTTCCATGAAATCATAATTTTCTCCTGTCGTGTTAATTGAAACAGTACAACTACATTATGAGTCAAAAATAAGAATATCACATCCAGGATTTTTATTACAGTTATTTCATAACAAATCAAATTTATTACCTATTTCGAAATGGATGCGTATAAAAAAATAACAGATTAGAATACTTTAATTGTAATCAAAAATAATATGTATAATCAGTAATTAAGGAAACGGGTTAAAATATCTAAAAAGTCTTGTAACATAATTTTTGCATAGTTTTCTAAATTTCTTTTCATTTAAAATACTGAGCATTAGCTTAAAATCTTTGAGTTACAAGTATTGAATTCATTTTGTATTCTAATTATTGCTAAATTAAAAAAAATGGTGTGATAAATACGTTAGTCTCAAAATTGGTAACGCATCGCCAAATTCCATTTCCAGTAATGCATTTGTGGACATTAAAGAACAAAATTCAATATACATTTTATAACAAAATTCAATATGGCAATTTTGTTGGTTTTACTGCAACAATCGGCATGCAATTATTTAAGAGATTCCTTTTATCAATTTTGAAAAATCTTTGCTAAGCCTTGAAAAAACTATTTTTCTTTTTATTTACTTAAACTTGTACAAAGGAGATTGTATAATATATATTGCTTGGATTAATGCGTGCTACTATATTATTTTTGTTTCTTTTTAATTGTTTGATTGAGTCAGTGTGTTTTTTTAACAATTTTATTTTATTTATTTAAAATGTAAATTATAAGACTAACAAATTTTATTTAATTATTGCAATCTGTTATTTTAAGAACGATTGTTATTTTTTAAACCTATATATTTTATAATATAAGTTATTAAAATAAAATAATTAAAAACATATTTCAACATCATTTATGTATTACTAGTAATTTATGTAGCATTATGTTTATGGGATAATATTATATAGTGTGATTTATGCAATAACACTGTAGAAACTATATTAAAAATAGCAATTCAAAAATAAAAATAAAATAATTTGTTTATTTTCTCTTCTTGCAAATGAAATCAAATTCATGTGAAAGTATTTTATAAAATAAATTGAATACATGATAAAATAAAGGAAATGAGTTAGACAAATGCCATTTGAAGCTTTATAGGAAAATAATGAATCAATAAAATCAGAAAATAATGTAATAAAATATATTTAGATTTGTAATCTTACTCAATGTAAAACAAAAATTTATTCCATAGAGAAGAAATAATTTTGAAATCATTCCTTATAATTACATGGTATAATAATTTGTAAATGATAGCATAGTCAATAAATTAGAAAAGCTTAGTTAAAAATTTACAATTTAAGTTTGAATAAATGATACAAGTTCTTAGCATCTAAAAGATTGAAACATATACTAAAACTTGTGCATACTGAATTGGGGAAGAGTAAAAATTATTTAAAGGATATTCACAAAACAATAAATATACAAACATATTTTAATACCCGGTACTTAAATTCGGAAATATTTAACAATAAATCCACTTGTTATGTTCATTGAAAAGTGCACTTACGGAAAATATTTAATTATTAAAATTTTCGGAGATATTCATTACATATTATAGTTATTATTTCGAAGAACAATTACGTAATTAAAATCTGTGAAAGGGAACCATATAATTTATGAATTGTTATGAATTCATGGAAACATATGAATCATTATTCAATTGAATAATCTTCAAGTGAGGAAAAGTTGTTTCTTTCTCAAAAAATAACGTTTTTCAAAATCATGGATGATACTCGGACTATCTTGGTTTCTCTAACTTGAAATATTTCTTGAGCATTATCCTTTCAGTAAAGCTATCTACAAAACCGATTTATGAGTTTACCAGTTGGCCCAAGATGCAGGTTCATTTGACTGTGAATGTTATGAGCTGGTGGCGCCTTGCTTTTTGAGGGAGGTAAAGGCCATCAGACTTGCATTTCACGCTTTGCCATTGGTCACCTAAGGGGCCTCAAATATGTGCCGGGTCAAAAGACTTTTAGTCTAAGCAAAAAATGTAAAGCTGAACAGGCATCGCCTGAGCATGTCCTGATCTGGTTGAATTTTGACTTGAAGAGGCTTTTTTCAAAGCCCTTTATGTTTTTGGATTTCTTGATTGTTTATGGACTTGTGGAATTGATCTGGTATTGGAATCGGACCATCTGGGATTAGTTGCAACAACAACACAACTTATTTTATGATGCCGCAATGTAAAATTTCTTAAAGATTATAAGCTGAAATATATAATTCTAACTGTGTATGTAGTCTGTGGTATATCATTTGAACATTCACTAGATTTTGCCTTTAGGGATAACTTTTCCTAACCAATGCGACATTTTTAACTATCAACCGGGAAACCGCAATGTTTTTATTACTATTGAGTAATTATTATTGATGTGTATGCATATTAATGTGATTTATTTGCCATGAAACAGTTACGTTTTGAAAAAAAAATCTTAACGTGACTATAACTTCTTGTTTAATTTGGATTAATGACCACAATAAAACAATACTCGATTTTGAATTTGAATTTATTAGTTTCGGAGCTAAAATCCAGAGTACTAACCATTCAGTGTCTATTGTCAAGAACGAACTTCATTAAAATCAGAAATAACATCCCTCTCCATTTATACAACATAGATACTGTACTCGAATTTATTATCTTTTATTTTAAAGAGAATGTTTCTACCACCAAAAAAAATTAGCCTTACTATGATATACACAAGATAGTAAATCAATTAAAGATTTTTCTTGAAAATGTATGTGTTAGCTCAGATTCATTAGAGAAATTACAGTTATCGCCGAACTAAATGTTGCCTCAAAAAGTGTTAAAGATGGCTTAATATTTTATTTTATTCATTACTTTAGTAAAATAGTTACTGAAATTACATTAAATATGTTATGGAGTGAATGACTCGATTTTCATTTGCAAGTGGTTGCCATAAAATCAGAAATGACGGACGGGAAAATTTATAGCAAAAATGTTTTCACTTATGGCTGAGTGTGTTCTTGCATCCGCAGCCGGGTCTTCGTAATTTAGCTACCTCAATATTTCTTCACATGTTGCTTCTAGAGGTATCATTTCACTTCGAGTACATTGCGACCCAGCTTCTTTAATGTGCTCTAGTCATCTTTAGTGAACACAATGAATCGGCTGTAAATAAGGGATTTCAATTTACTACTTTTTGATAATGAGAATGACGCGCAACCCAACGTGACCATAGCGGTTTTATGCCTGAATCCGTTAAGAAAAATAAAACATGAATTTATTTAAAATATAAAAAAAATCTGTTGACCACAATATTTTTTTGCATACAACATTGAATTTTTCCAGTGCGTTTAAAGTAATTTTTTTAAAAATTCAATATGATTTAAGCAGCCAAACATAATGAAACAAAACCAAACTATTGGGTTGTTCGGAAAGTAATTTCATTTTTCGCACCTGGATCAGTTTTTTGCTTGTAAAAACCAACCATTTTGAGAGTGTGGATTCATGGTACTACCAAAAAGATGGCAACAGTTATTGCACTAGAATTGACAATATATATATCAATTGAATTTTCATTCGCTATACGTTTTTCATTTTAATAAAAAACGAAACAACTTTCCGAACAAACCAATACATTCAAAAAATATTTTGTGGCAAATTTACTCTTGATAACAGGATTGAAAAAAACAAAACATTAATTACAGACATGGCACATATAAAATAAAAAATAAAGGATGTTATTCAAATCTCATACATCTTCATTGTTGCAGCACCCGTTATAAAAACGACGCTAAATAGAACTACTCGTACACTATTTGTCGTTACCATACCTTCGCGATTAATTTTTACAAGACATTACAATGCTTATGAAAGTATAGATTCCTCAAAATTCGATTCTAAAGGTTGGCAGATCATAATTCCTAACCGTTCGATTTTCAATTCAACCGAACTCCACAAACTTTCCATACTTTTGGTGTGATGGCTTGCTGTTGGCTCAACAAAACAAAATACATCCTTAACAGTAAAAAGACTGTGACTTACTTTTTCAAGACCCGTTAGTTTTTCTGTCATGCAAACAATAAATCAATATATATATATATATATATATATATATATATATATATATATATATATATATATATATATATATATATATATATATATATATATATATATATAATATTTCATTAGATTTTCTATAATCGTTGGTATAATTATGCTTGGAACCTGAATAAAAAATGCTATTCAGTTTTGTGAAGTAATATACCAAATACCCTCCCTTTTAAAAGCCTGTCATAGTTGTTTTTTAGTCACACACACACAATTTTAACTATTATTTTAAGATCATCCATTTATACGCTTTGTTGTTGATGGAAATTTAGCAAGCAGATATTTTTTCTTTATAATTATCCCACATAACTTTTTGGATAAATTATTTCCTTTTTTCAAATTCCATTCAGATTGTAATTTTTTCGGTCTGATTTATCTTATTTAAGAAAAAAGTATTACCCTATGGGAACTATATTTTCATATATACATATTGTTTTATATGCATTTTGTTTTAACTTATGATATGAGCCTTATATGTTAAGTATATAAATATTTCCAAAACAAAGATAGATTGTTATTTTTATAATACTTTGAACAGCATAGGTACTTAAAATTAACTTTCGTCATTTTTTATAAACATTAAAATGTTACTTTTAATAATAAAGGAACATTACTTTTGAAATATTTCAATTTTTAACAAAAACGCTAGCAAGAAATAAATTTTCCAACCTTTATATTCTTAATTTATTTCCCATTCTTATCAAAAAGTGTAGACTGCCATGAAAAAGAAGACCTGTAACTAAAGAAGTAGTTAAATTTTATTGCCGTCTCTTTTATAAGCATTTTTGAAAAGGATATTCTTTAGGATTAAAAATTCAGCAGTGTTTCATTTTATCTTGGAATTATATATGAAGAATATTTAGAGTCAAAAATCAGTTTGTGTTTTAAAATAGAATATAATTTAAACAGAATATGTATTTCATAAGAGTAAAATTAACTTTTTTGTATATGTTTAATTAGTATTCTTATTTATTTAATTCAAATTTAATAACCATAAATCTCGTTATATTTTACATTTTAATGAAATTATTATTATGGATTACTACATAATAATAACCATTATAGTTAATTTTAAGAGAGATACGAAATTTTTACTATCTATTTATTCTAAACTATTTCCCCTCCCAATAACTTATATGTAGACTTTAACAAATTTAAAATAATAAGTAATGAGAAACATTTCATTTAAAATATTTCTAAAGTTTCATGATCCATTCTGATACAAATAACAGATTACTTTTAGCCATTCAAAATACAATTGATTGTAAATCACATCAATAAAACAAATTGACATCAATAAAACAAATTGTTTTGATATTTCAATACATAAAATACTCTGGTCTCATTCCATAAAACAATTTTACTTTTTGAATTTTCAATATACATAAATATAATTTTCAATGTTTAAATTTATTTTTATAAAGTGTAGTTGGCACTAAATTTATATAAATGTTTTTTAATATAGAAAATTAATGTTAAAGTTATTTTATCGAATTAAAATAAAGAAACAGCAGTTTCTTAAACGAATGCAGGCCAGTCTGAAATCACTTAATGTTGATTACATTTGGTTAGTCATTTGTTTCGTTTTGTGCACAGAAAACCAAGAATCATTCCTTTCAACACTGAATCAAAGTTAAGATATGATTTTGAAACTCGCGTTAGCGATATTGCACAATATTGGAAATCGATGTAATGCATTTAAGAATTTCAGATTTTATTTGAATAAATCTGTCCTTTTTTTATGGATTGCAGTATCCCTGTGATAAGCGGTCCATTCTAATCCATATGAGGTCACAAGTTCTATACTTGACGCTGTCAAAAATCAATAAGTTTAGCAAGTTTATGCATACTGAAAGCTCCACAATGTCCAATGAGCTTCTGTTGGTGTAATATGAAACAGAGAAAGTATAGACCTCTTCATTTCATAGTCATTAAAAATTTTCGAAGTGGTAGGCTGCGCGGTAGGCATCCTGCATAACATTTTACAGCTTGTTTTTGTTTCATTGCAGCCCTATAGTCAATCTTTTACATTCTAAAGTCAATCTGACAGTTTAAAATGGATGTCGAATAATTTCAAATAACCATATTTGAAGTAGAAATTGAACCTACCTATAGTTAAATTAAAGATATATCCTATTCATTTCCAAATCGAATATCCTTTTAAAAGAAATCGATAATACAAATATTTGAGAATAAATGAAGCAGCACATTTCTATTAAAAAATGTGAAAGAATTATATTTACAATCAACTCCTAAGAGATACAGGGATGTAAATTGATAAGGAGTATATATGTATTTAAATTTTATTGAATTGGAAATAAAACCAAAATTTTATTGATATTAATCTACTGAACATAATAAAAAAACTGAAATTAAGGTAAGTAATTTTTTCTTTTGTTTTATTTCTCTCATTCTCTGCATTACTCAATCAGAATAAAAATCAGAATTATACCAATTATTTATCCGAAAAAATATTTAATCGAATAATAACAGTTTTGTTCTCAGAAACAATTTCAGAATATTAGAAAATGTAGATATAAAGGAGACATTATGATTATAATTTTAAAAAATTGTTATAGAGAACCTATATCTTCTCTTTGTCTCATTCATTTTAATTCTAAAACAACCATTTTCCATAAATGTTAACCAATGTTTCATATGAGAATTTTAAAAACGTAGGAAAAATATAGATATATAAATTAAATTTTGCTAAAATATCAGATGATTTAATAAATGAATATGTATATATTTATTTATTTATATAAACTTAAATCCACAATAATATAAAAAAACACGAGATTAAAATTCAAAATTTGAAAGTAAACTTGAAGTACCTGAAAAAGTACCATATAATTAAATTTTGAATCTGTAGAGTTTTGTCACCTTATACAGATTTCATTTTTTAAAACATGGCTTCCAAACTTGCAAATGTGAATTAATTATTGGTTTAAATTTAAGTTCATTGTTTTGATTCTCAGCTACAGCAAGACAGGAATCAGCACATGATTTAAATGAAGATTAACAGGATGAACATTTTGAATAAGTCAGTGGAGACCCTGTTGATGAAATCAAACAATTCATCATAAACTTAATCTTAGTAATTACCAAGTTAAGACTAATAAAATTAAGAAAATTAAAATTTAGTCTTCGTAAGAAACATAAAAATACTGAAAAAGGTTTACATGTAGCATTACTTAACCATAAACTAACCAAAAGTTATAAAACTAACATTGCTAATAAACTATATATTTTTGATAACATTAATGTACTATAACGATTTCATTTTAATCTATAATTCACTATAATAATTTTAATTAAAAAAATTGATAGAAGATTTATAAAAATTCTGAACTAAATATAAATTCTCTTTTAGCCCAACATTTTATATACAGTAAAAGTTTCATCATTTTATAAAAAATCTCAAAGCATTTGACATGTGACGGTACTAATATTTATTTGAATTTTAAAGATACATTTTAAAGGAAAATGTAGGATTTATTTTAAAATTCCATTCAAATTTTTTTAATTATTTATCGGTAAAATTTTAAATAAGACTTACATGTCACACTTAGAATGGTTTTATATAGTTAGAATAATTTAACTATCTAACGTGAATAGATAATTTAATATATAGTTTAAAATATGAGGCAAAAGGAAAAAAAGAACCTGTAATAAAACTTTAAGAAACTCTTACAAAATATATTTAAAATAAATTCAAGTTCAATAAAGTTGTTTCGCCTAAAATATAACACCAAACTATATTCATAGAAAGAAAAACTTTTCGTTTTGCAAATATATTACTTGGATACTTTATTCTAAATGGTGGCTTTCACACGGAAACCGACAATTTTAGCTCTCGGGATCTGTATTGATTTTCTTTCTAATGCATGCTTTTGTCATTTCGTTCGAAATAGAACTTTGGAAAAGTCCTGTGGAATCAATAATGACTCTTCTTGAAATTGGTACCTGTCATCTAATGCTAAACAAGAAATAAAAGTGAAGTTTTCAGAGCTTCGTCCATTTGAGAAATGTTTCCTGGGAAGTATGCTGCCCTATTTTCTCTGTTACTTAGAACTAAAAGTTTACACTCGTTATGAGAGATGATAATTATTATCTTAAGTCCTGCTTTACCTGACTGAAACACCTTTTCACAAACTTCCGTAACAATGAGTTTTATGATTATAAAGTCGAAACTAAAGAATAAACTGGAGAAACAAATTCCATGGAAAATAACTATCAATTGCTCGAATGACATACGACCATTCTCTAGAAATTTTACAGTTTCAGTCCATTGCGAATGAGACCTTTTATTGAATTCTATGGCTGCTATAAGAAATCATGTCTAAAACTATAGCAGTTTTATTTTTCATCCTCTTTCTGATTATATATCTCTATTAACTTATTTCGTCAATCATTAATCAGTATAATCAAAATTTTTCTGCCAATTTTATCTAAAAATGCTTTTAAATTTACAATTATCACTAAAATTATCAAAATTAGGTACTTTTTCTTGAAAATGTTGATCTCATAATTTTAGAGGCAAGAGACATTTTAAAATAAACTGATGTTTTTTTAACTCATCCCGCAATAGAGATAAAATTTTGAAATTTGTTATTTTTAAATTATTTATTATAAAATATGGTGATTCAGATTTAAGTTATATTAAAGTTAGTGTAAATAACAAACATTTATTTCCGATAGTCGTGAATCAATAATTTCAACAGCAAGAGAATCATAACCCTAAATTAGATGGCAAATGTCTAAATTTGGAGATTCAAGAATTCTTTATTGTAACATATGGTGTTTCAATATCTAAAATTATTTTTATCATTGAAATTACGAAGATTGGTACCGATAAATTTCAATGGCACAGGCGATGAATTTGCCAAATGAAAATACCAACCATAATAGCTTTCATTTACCATCATGCATTTTGAAAATGTGTTAATCTTTTTTAATATATTGAAGATATTTTTATGATATACACAAATATTCTTAAAATAGCACACACGTGTATGTCTCCAATAAAAATTTATTGAAGCCAAAAGTCATATGATTTTTATTTGCAATGCTTATCCAAAAATTCATGTTGGGGGCGAGGGAGATTCTCCTCTGTGAAATGGAATGGTATCCAAATATTGACTACTTTCATTTGAGGTGGTAAGTCAACCAATATTCTGCCAGCAAGTTTCTTATAATATCACCGGGTTATATAATCTTATTTTTCTAAATTGTTTTACAAATTTCAGCTTTCCAGATTTTTTAATTCAGAATTCAAAAATTGGATAGTTATACATGCATATAAATTGAAAATTATAATTAAAATAGCTAATTACAGCTAACATTGATTGAGAAGTCAGTAGCAAATATTTCTGATGTCAAGAGAAACGTAATTATTAAATAAACAAGAATACATATATCGATAAAAATAGCTTTACCTTTCAAATTTTATTATTTTCATATTGTCATTAATACGTTAAATAATTACTTTTGTTTGAGAAAATAATAATCCGATAATTTTGAAAGTAACAGAAACACAATTAAGTATTTAAACGGAGATGCGCCTTCATATGCCCCTTAAAAATACATTTCGACGAAGTTATGTATTTTTAAACTTCTTATTTTAAAATATGCTAATTCAACTAATGAAATATTATGTTTTACATTACAAAAAACAAAAAAATGACCATATTTCTCTGAGAAATCCATGGATTATTTCTTTCCATGACTAAAAATAATATAATTAATTAGACAAATAAACACACACACACACACATATATATATGTATACACACACACTGGTGTGCAAAAATTAAGGACAAAATGGTTTTTCTAGTGTAGCGTCGCTCAGCAGTGTTCCAAATCGGTATAAACCGTACCAGTACATCCTCCAGATGTAAGAATATGGAAAAAGTAAAAAACAATATACAAAAAAATTCCAAATGATTAAAAAGGAACTTTATTGAAAAATGGTACATGGAGCAGAATGACAGAGACGATCGAAACATGCATGTCACAGCTCTCTAGCAAGAAACATCCAGCTTTTAGTAGGTGATACGATCTCCCTTGACTGCTGTGCAGGATTGACATCGTCTGTCCATACTTGAGTATGTCTGTCCATCTTGAGTAAGTTGTCAATAAGTTGTTGAGGTACTGCTTCCCATTCTTCTTGTAGCGCCAATCGTAGCTCCGGAATCGTTACTGGCGGTTGGTGATGTGCCGCCAAACGTCTCCCTAGAAAGTCCCACACATGTTCGATAGGATTTTGATCCGAGGACCTTGACGGCCAATCAATGCGTTCAATATCCTCACTTTCCAACAGCTCTTCGACAGCCTCTTTACGATGAGGTGGAGCATTGTCGTCCATGAAGAGGAACTGGGGACCCATAGCATCTCTAAAAAGACGCACACAAGGAAGGAGAATGTCATTACAATAACGGGACCCGGTGACTGAACTTCTATGTATGACATGAAAGTCAGGACGGGTACCAAGCATGATGCCTCCCCAAACGAGAACACCGCGACCTCGAAACCAGTCCCTATCAATGATGTTGGAGGGCTTACTGCGTGTTCCCCGCTCTCCTAGATATGTATGTGTCCAGAATCGCTAGTCAGACTAAATCTGCTCTCGTCCGTAAAGAGTATTCGACCTCATTGCTGATTCGTCCAGTTCTGGTGTTCCCGGCATCATAGAAAGTGTCTTCTTCGGTGGGCAGACGTTAATGGTACATGATGTACAGGTCGCGTCGTGCAAATAGGCCACCATTGTGCAGCCTCCTGGCGACAGTAAACCATGATATCAGTCGTCCAGTCGTCTGTTGCAGGTGTCTCGCGATTTCTCCAGTCGTCTGCCGCCTGTTCCTTCTTGCCTGCAGGGCCAAATTCCTATCGTCGACTGCCGTGGTTTCTCGTGGACGACCACTGCTGAAGCTTTGGACAGCTGTTCCTGTAGTTTGAAATACTCTCCAGTTTCATGAAACGATGCTGTGAGCGATTCCAAACTCCGAAGCCACACTTTGACCTTCCTCAATCTTTCCAATGATTTGAATTCGCGTAAGGTCATCTAGATGTCGTCTACGAGGTTGCCTGTTCATTATTTCACACTGATTAGGCAGCTCCACGTCATTTAAACTGATATACGCCGTGCAATAGCTTTCACAGAAACGCTGAGCGTACACCGCCAGCCTGCTTTATACCCCTCCGACATTCCCCCTTTACGTCATGTTGCGTAATTTGAGTATGCCCTTGCGTAACTGACCATAGTCGATCTTCTGATTGGTCTTTCGGTCCGATCTACCTGTTTGTTCCGCTGTTATGCTAGTTTTTTCATTTCGTCCTTAATTTTTGCACACCAGTGTATATATATATATATATATATATATATATATATATATATATATATATATATATATATATATATATATATATATATATATATATATACGGGTTCATGTATCCCTTTCTTTATATAATGTGGAAAAGAAAGTAATAAGTAACATCATTCTTATCGCTTGAGTTAAAATTAAAATTAAAAATTATAAGGCACTTGGCTATGATGGAAATTTTTGGTCAACAGATTTTCGGTCGAATCATAAAGCAAATATTTAATTTAAGCAGTATTAGTTATTGGGAGCTATGCATTCTAATTCCCGTACCCAAAATATTATTTTCCCTAAAATTCTAAAGTAATTGCTACCTTTCAAATTCTGTGTTTTTAAAATGACCATCGTAGAAAACTCTAATTTATATAAAATATACATCATTTAGTAAAATATCTGGTGTCGTACTATTCTAGTGATATAAGGCATAAACTTATAAAAAACGTGTAAAAAACAATTATTAAATTGATGAGACTTAAATTAAAAAAGAGCAACGAATAAAATTCTTCAAAAAATGATGATTAGTCAAATGAGAGATTCAATAACATAACCACGTACAGATTTTAATGTCTTTGCTCGGTTTCTTGGAATTTTCAAAATATTATGAATTTTTTCTTTCTAAAATAAAATTTTTGCTTGATTCGTGTGATGGCCATTGAGACAGCTGGTTCTCTGTTCAACGTTGATGAGATGGGAGACATACTAATTGAATGAATTAAATGGTAAAAAAGTTCACAGTTGTCATACATAAGCTATTAAATCTTGATTAAACAAATGTAAAATAATCAAAGAAGACATTTTCTTCTGAATAATAATTATTTGAAGTATTTTATTTCTGCACAAGTGCCTACATTCTTGATTTTAATATCACATATATGGGATAGCATAATATGATAAAAATAATTAAGGCATAAGAGATAATTTTATATATAGGATTTTTTTATTCGCATAAAATATAAATAATTAATTTTTCTCATGCAATAAATTATTTATTCCCTGACACCAGAGACATAACGGAATTAATACAAATATTGATATAATATGTTTTTCTTTTGATTTTTTACAACGTTTGATATCAACAAGACAAATAAAATCACACCTATCATATTTCTTCAGCTTCTATTAAAACAGGAAAACTGTTTGGAAATTTAAAGCTGAAAAAAATTTATTTTGAGGATATTACGAGACATTATTTTTTAAAAAAATCTTTAACCCTTTCATTTTAAAATTAAAAATATAAATTGAATTCTAGTTTTATTAGAAACAAAATGCTTTCCTGTTTATAAAAACTCGTAAGCTAAAATTGTTGAATAATCTAAAGAAATTTCTCTATTTTTGCTTCAAGTTAAATAACAGTCGAAAACTATACACCAAACTAGTTCTACACACATTGCAGTGTTTCAAATGAATATAGAATATAAAGAACATTTTTGTTTTAGTACTTACATTCTGAAGTTGTTTATGCTGTTTACCTCTCGCACATGAGCAAGCGGTTTCGTTTACATTTTACAAACTCTTTCTTCTTTAGAGTTTTTGTTCATAGCGACTGGCTCTTGTTATATTAGTTATCTATGTTTACAAAAGTAATGTCTATCTTTAAAATTCTATGCAAGTACATTTATAGGATTGACTAATAAAATGTGTATAGTTTAAGAAAGAAAGTGGTGAATATATTCTTTAGAAAACTATAGAAAATATATAGCTTCGAATATTACAGCCATATTATATTTTGTTATAATATAAATAAATATTAAATTGAAAACTATTTTATGTCCAATTTTGTTTCCAATTATCTAATGCATACTTATACAATACTAATTTAGCATTATAAATTAAATTATTTTAGTTTAAAAAATATTTTCCTTGTTTTTTTGTTGTAATTTACTTTCATCGTCAAAATTATAGGAACCTTTTCACTCGAGTTACTTTTATTCCTGTAATTTTATGTATACTCATAAAAAATGGTTTCATCTTTTAATTCAATATTTATTCTTATTCAATAAAATTATGCATTTCGAACAACACAACCATTGAAACGAATTTTTTTTTTTGCAATTAAATTTGCTTTTAATTAACCAATTCAGTTATAAAATGTTTTCATAAATTCATACACACACAAAACATATTTTATAAATTTTATATATTTCAACCATTACATATTAGAAAAAAAGGTTTTATATTTATGTTCAGTTAAATTAATACAACTATTCAGAACTATTATAATGTAGATATTTAAAAAAATTAGAATGTAAATTTACACTTAAATAAATCCACATTAAATTAAATAAATTTATAATAAAATATTATTCTTATTAGTCCTAAAATAATGAAAAATGGTGTTAATTTTCAAGCATATTTAATGACCAATTTTTTTAAAATGTCTATGTTTATTAATTTAATTAGTTAACAGGTTTAATTTTTAAACTTCCTTTGATAAATTTATTTAGCAATTTTAATGAAACAAAATATATTCCTTTATTAAAAATATAAAATACTGCTGGTGTTTTTTTTTAAAGAAATGTGCAAATAGTACATACATAAAACTAAATTCTCCTTTGATAATTTAGGTATATAGTGTAAATATTTCTGAAAATAATACTCCCTTATTTAAAAAAAAAAACTACTAATTAAAATTAATTAAAATAAATAAAATTAGCAGTGCAATAAAGGAAATTTTAAATAAATTTAATTATCTGAGAATAATTATGCAAAAGTATTTTCACAGTTGATGATGAAAAAGAAAGATATTTTATATTTTTTATGACGTTTTACTTTGTAGTTAGGTAAGGGCAGTTTATTTTAGAGTTTTATGCTTATGAAGTGCTTATAACTCACATTGAAGTGAGAAGATAATTTTTATAAATTGATTCAATCAATGGAAATATTTGAAGTTGGTGCAATTTTCGTAATTTATAAGGAAAAACCAAGTAGAATAACTCTAACATTCAACATGGTAGCTCCGAAAATATTATTTTACTTTGAGGACATTGCTACCACGCCGTATTTAACATTTCAGACATCTTAAGTTAGCATGAAAGATTTTCGGATAAATCGGGATTTGAACTCACTACCTTCTGTCAATAAAAACAGTGACGAACTATATGAGAAATGAGTTCAGAGTATACGACCTTAGGTTCAGTCTCAGCTACTGTTGAACATAGGGGTTATCGATGTTGCTATTCTGTATGCAGGTATTTTGGGGTGAGTACTTGAAAGTTTTCCGAAATTCTTCAATTGAGATACTTGAATATGGCTTACTTTCTATTTTGGAAAGTCCTTCCGAAAAAGCAATTTACGAGGTTGATGCTAAAATGCCTTAAAATGGAATCCAATTGTTAGATTGTGCATTAGGCAATGTCAAATTAATTCATCGAAAAATAACTAACATGTTTTCAAACCAGGCTTCAAAATATTGAAAGAAAACTTATTAAATATTTTGAAAAGTCTTATTCTGTTTATTTCAAATGCCGGGAAAAATAGACTTTGATGGCATTATGGTACACCTCTTGATAGAAAAATGGGAACTGTAAGCATCTTCTACAGTGGGCACCAACCATTGTAACCCTGAAAATGGGTAAGTCCTAGTATGTCAAAAGCAAATACACAGCAGATGAGCCCCAGACATAACACTTCCAGAGGTGTTATTTCATTGGAGTGGATCCTCTGTGGTGCCATCTATCGTAAGAGCTTAGAGCAAAACCGTATTTTCACCTTCGTTGTGCTCTGGTTAGAAGAAATTCGCACACTACTAACTTAAATTCCCTCTTCTTAATCTTCGGTTGATTCTGTATAGCACTCACTTATAATTGCGAAAACCACGCCTTTTCTCTTTAAATGGTAAATAAACATACATAAAATTTAAACCGTAAAATTTTTGAACATAAATTTTACATTGAAATTATCTTCTCAATCAAATTTGATGTATAATTATGAATTAAATATTCACTAATTAATCAATACATTTTTATACATTTTAGTGTCATAAAAATTTAATCAAAACAATTGGATCTTACAAAAGACAGAAAAAATAAGTGACCCAACGAGTAGATGCGATATACGTGCTCATTAAATCTGTGGAATCGAAAGTCCTTTGGTTGGTCATTGAGCAGTTACCATAGGGGTAATGGTCTGGAGAAATTTTCCTTCAACTCTAAATCAATGTCAAAATTGACGGATGGAATCCTCTGGTGGTGCCATCTATCGTAAGAGCTTATAGCAAAGCCTTACTTTCATATTCGTGAAGTTCTAGTCACACGAAAGACGTACCCTACTAAGTTAAATTCGCATAGCCGAGGAGCACAGCGAGCTTGGCTTGTCTCCAAGTGTCATAAGTAATAACAACAACATGTCTTTTCTAACAAGGCCAAGGCTAAATTGCTAATTATTTTCAACCTTAATAAACATATTTCCTTCACTGATTTAATTCTCAAGCAGTCTTTATTTTCTTTTAATACTATTTAAATGTTCATTTCAGAAACACACAACCATTAAATTATAAGAAATATTTAAAATCTGACTGTTGTTTAATATATATATATATATATATATATATATATATATATATATATATATATATATATATATATATATATATATGTATGTATGTATGTATGTATGTATATATATATATATATATATATATATATATATATATATATATATATATATATATATATATATATGTATATATATATATATATATATATATATATATATATATATATATATATATATATATATGTATATATATATATATATATATATATATATGACTCTGAAGAAAATACAGATTAGATGCTTGGATTCTTGATAGCTGACTGATTACATATTTAACTCTACAGAAATACGAAAGGCGTAAACGTAATGCAAACTTTTATTGTTATGTTGTTTAATTTTAATCATTAAAATTTTTATTGAATTTTAATGATAAGAAAATACTGCATGTTTAGAGTTTCGATTTTCCATTAACATAACAATAATATAATATAATGAGCTTAATTAGACAACCGCGATAACATAATATTATAATCTAAATAACTCCTGTGTGTGTGTGCGCACATTAGTAAATGGGTTGAAATAGACAAGCACATCAACACGATATAATGGGCTCAATTAAATAATTTATAGCCAAATCTTTATTATTAATTTATTGGCCAGTGTTTCATTCTTATTATTGAAAGGCAATAGGTTCAAACCTCAACTTAACAGAAGATTCATCCAGTTTATTAATGACAACAAGAAGTCATTAAATTGATCATGGTCGCAATGACTTCCAAGTGAATGATACCAGTGGGAGAGGCAGGTCAAGTGTTGAGGGTCTTCTGCTCGATTTTTGCTTTGAAGTTACAGAAACCTTATGTTGGGTACCAGGGAGTACACCTTTGTACATACTAGCAAAATACCATTGTTATGCTAAGAGTTGGTCTTTTGCAAGAGTGTTTCCAATGTGTCATTAAGTTTGCATATGAAAATTTTTCGATCTAACATTATAATCAACAGTTCATTTGTTTAAATTCTGTTTTAGTTTTGAATGGCTGTAATTATTCAAAATTATTCTTTTTTCAAAATGTAAATCCATGTCGAATTATATTTCACTTACAAAAAATAGATTCTGAGCAATGAAAAAACAAATATTATGGTAATTTAAAAATAATTGGCACATGTCAATCGATCTTATCTACATATTTTGATTTTTTAATTCATTAAACTCTTGAGGTAAATAATTTAACTCTTACAACGTTTTTTTTTAATTTACTTATTTAATGTAATTTTGAAAACCCCGAGTGAATCGTCTTTCTAATCGTAAATTTCTTTATAAGCAAAAATAAATAAATCATATATCTTGATGTTATAAAAAATCGTAACTTTCTTTTCTTCCACAAAATTGCGAAAATAATTTCAAAAAAACATATGATTTGGATAAAAATATGTAACACATTTCTGGAAAAAAGTAGAAACACATTCATATTTTTTAAATTATTCCTTACATATTAGCGCAATTGATGTTAATTTTCTTTTTATTTTATTAATGTATGTTTTTCTTTTATTTTCAATGTGAATAAGATTTATCTACATTTCAAAAAATATTATAAAATAATACTTAATGATTTTTGATCTGTGAAAAATGTAGAAAGACACCTGCCTTTTTAACTTCTTGAAAAATCCAAAGAGTCAAAGAAAAGGAAAGACTGGCAGACATAAAAAAATTGACTCTGCGTGATCAAAGAAAAATCTTTACAGAATATAAGAAACTTATAGAAGCTTTGGTAAAGCTCAAGACCCACCTGAAATCACACAAGCAATCAGAAGAACACTTTACAACTACATAAAAAGATCGGAAACGCTTATATTCAAGGAAAGAAAGCACCATCTTAAATGGAACGAAAGGCACATTGAGCCCCGATTAATATGGGCTGAATAACAACTAACTTGGAACTCCGAATAGATTTCATTTATTTTTTTCGGATGAAAAGTAAATTTAATTCAAATGGCCCAGACAGTTTACAATATTATTGACATGAGTGGTCTGGGTACACAAGAAGAAACTTATTCCTCCTGAAAGATAGAAGGAAGGCAGTTAAAAGTTTTGAATAGCTGTTGGGTGCAGTACAAATACTGATCTAGTGTTTCTGGATGAAAGACAGAAACATTCTGATAACATTCAAATTCTAAATTCAGTCGTTTCTTCACTTTGCTGCTGAACTAGGCGAAGAAAGGTAAATATTTCATCAATATGGAACATCAACTCACATGACTAATGGCATTAGAAATTAGTTTTAAACAAAAAATGTTCAGGTTTTGCCATACCCTCTGTTGAAAATCAAGACCTCAATAATGTCCAAAATGTATAGTCAGTAACTCTTCGGCAACTTTGAAACCAGAAGAAAGCAATATGAATCGTTGCTTGAACTTCGAGAAGCCTTGAAATGTGTTTCAGACAATTTTTGTCAAACCAAATTTCAAGACTTATATGATTCAATGCCAAATACAGTCATAGAAGTAACTAAAGCAAAAAGCTGAAAAATTCCTTATTAACAAGATTTTATTTTCAATATTTAGAACTGCCTTTCTTCTTTTTTCACACAGTATGATGTGGTTAAAATTAATTTTTAATTGTAATAAGGGTTTTTTTATTTCTGTAAGAGATATAGTTATCTGAATGTAAATAAGATTTGAAAAGTGCTGTAGAAAAATTATTTTGTAAAAATTCAAAGTTTCTCTTTCATTTGAAAAATACTTAGTGTCCTTCTACTTTTTTCACGCAGTATAAATCATTAACTATCTGAATACATCTATAAACATGAATATAATTTCACCTCAAATCATATTGAAATATTGTTAATATTTGGCAATACAAAAAAATAAGGGAGTTCTTAAAGAAGTAATTTAATTTTTCATCTTATTCAAATAATACAAATATATTTTGTACGTGACACTATGAATTAAATTAATATATTTTCAGAAATATTTCTCTTTCATTGGTTGATAATTTTAATTAGAAGTAGCATCAGAGGGTCAAAGAAATTTAATTACGCAATTTATTTATTTTTTAATGTAATTTCTTTAACTAATTTTCTATACATACATAGAATCTTCAATTCAATATTAATTACGCTAAAGTTTATTAAGGATTATTGAATTCAGTCTGAGTAAATATAATTAGTTTAATTAGTTTATTACAAAAAATTAATTTACTAAAATTACACTTTTATTTGCAAATTTAAAGGTTTTTTATATATTTATTCGTTTTACATTTAAAGTAGGTGCTCAATTGTTAATTGGTATAATATATTTTAATTATTATTCGAAAATTAATTCATAGTTAAGAATTCAAGAATTAAAAACAATACAAAATTTAAACGAAAACACCAGTTGCAATATTACAAAATATTTCTATTCAATATAATGAATAATTTTTAAGAATTTTTGCATGCCTTTTTGAGAACAATTAATAATTATTCATATGTTATGAAATATTTTTTGTTCTTTATTTAATTAAGAGATTTGAAAATAATATTATGAATTAAATATATATTTTTTTAATTTTCGCTTCCATTTCGTTATTTTAATTAAAACTGACAACAAAATAATGTAAAGAAAAAAAAATTATTCACCCAAACAACATTTATTTAAATAATTTTTAAAGTAATTTATATATTTTAAGGCCACCAAAATTTATTACCCGTAATATTGTTAATCAATTTTCATAGAAATCATTTCTCACATCTATAATTAACATTTTCAAACATTTAGCAAAATGAGCGCATAATTTATATTTATTTCTACTTTATAATAAATATTTATTCAGAATTAATAAAATTACAACAATCAACATGTAACTTTTAAAGATAAGATTAATTACTTTTTTCTCTTTAATTTATTGTTAAATAAAATTAATACAATCGTAATATATGTTCAGAACTTTGTTAAATAAATATTTAATTTAAGTACTTTTAAATTCAAGGATAAATGAAAAAAATACTGTAATTATTTACGATACCATAAATTCACATAAATAAGTAAAAAATTGAAATAAGATAATTAAGAGCAATATTCCACGAGTAAATATTCATATCTTTATATTATGACTAGAATAAAAGTAAATTTTAAAAAATTTTAAATTTGCTTTTATTTGTTTTTTCATAAACAAATTAGTGAAAATCAACAATAGCTTTCAAATATTTAAGATGTTTACTATTAAGTGTATCTTTTAAAATTTAAATAACCAGTATGTTTTATTCTATAATTTTTATGTAAATTTTTTCAATTGAAAAATGGTTAATAAGTTAAAGGTGATGTGGTGCATTGTTATATTATTGAATTTTAATTTAGATTTTCCGTAAAATATATGCAAGTGTTCCAATAAACTGGCCGCCATTAAAGTTGATACTATTTATGAAATAGACATTTTTTAAAGTAAATATCAATTATTTAATAAAATGTTTTGAGTAAATTAAATTATGCGCTTAATACTGTGTGTGTATAATATATTATAATTCTTAATCATGTTACTAAATGAGGAAAAATGATTTTCAGTTTCTCCAATAAGGAACGAGAATTTTTATTTTATTCATTATCAGCAATCAAATCGCATATATTTCACTATCTCATTTCTTTGGAATTTGTAATACAAATATTTTTAATGTAAATGTGTCAGACACCCGTTACTAATGAATAGATGATATTTCTCCTATCATAACCTTTTCTAATTTTATTTAGTTTTCGACACATGATGTTTAATATTAGAATTATTTTCTAACTAGTTGAAGGCATTAATTGTGAAAATAAACGTACCCAAATCCCGAACACCCTCTGAGTAGGCTATGCCTGCATAGAGCAGAAACACCCTGTCAATCTGCTATTGCACAACCGTTTCTGGTATCAAACCTAGAAACATCCTATCTAAACAGTGTTTTTATCAATATGTTACATTGAGTTAAATTGGAAGTAGATACTAATTGTTATTTTACACATTTTTTGTAAAAATACCATAAATGGATAATAGATTGATGATGTTTTATGCATTTTTGGTAATACATATAGAAATAAGGATGCATCTTTTTTATATTAAGATTTAATTGCCTTATACGTATATAATTACATTTATTAATATCTTTACTTGAACAAATGATATACCAGAGGATTTGTAACTCTCTATTCCTTATTTACCAAAAATATAATTCACGGTAATTTAAAAATATAAACAAGCAAAATGTATATAAAATTATATAATAAATATAAATTACAAAAACTTAACTTAGTGACGCGGCAGCCCTTATGGGAATAAAGGGCCCATCTTTGCTTTCCTAACTGAGGGACCTCGGGGAGCTAAGCATTTGTCCATGTTAGTAGGCCATCAGCCTAAATAAAACCCGCAGTAATTAGTTACCAAGCATGCTTGGTACTTAGTTTTATCGACTCATAGAAGAGATGGAAGGATGAAATGACCTTTCCTAACCCGAGGATCGAACTTGTGCCTTGAAAGAGCGAGTGCTACCACCCCGCCACCGAAGTTCATAATAAGTATGTGTATAATAAGGAAATAGTTATAAGTAAAATATATGAATGAAGTAAGAATCATGTGAAAACTACTGTATTTAATGTATTTGTACTGATTTATATAATCATAAGTCTGCAAGTTTATGATGGAAACACGAGTACAGTTAGAGTTTAAATATTCATAAAAAAATAATGTAAGGGTTTCTTCACTGCATTATACATATTATTACTGTATATTAATAATTAATTATTTTAATGCAATTAAAAAATGCAGATTTTTCCATCGGACACATTAAAAATTATAATGAAATAT
Source organism: Latrodectus hesperus (assembly GCA_037975125.1). Classification (NCBI taxonomy): domain Eukaryota; kingdom Metazoa; phylum Arthropoda; class Arachnida; order Araneae; family Theridiidae; genus Latrodectus; species Latrodectus hesperus. The sequence goes on along the minus strand of CM075858.1, from coordinate 75,202,699 downwards.
TTTCCATCAATTTACATGCTATGAAATTTACATTTCTTTTTAGAACAACATTTTCAATACTCTGTGACTTTCGTAAGGAAATTTCATTCTAACTTTCACATAAGTCAAACTTTTCTCAAGGAATATTGTTACATATTTTGCATGAAAAAAACGTTCCACTTCTTTTTACATCAAAAGAATTAATACAGAAGGGAAGATCGCGCTACTATAGAAGTTAAATATAGTTACATTTCTTCATATTCCCCTTTGAAAGATGGATTTATGTAAAACAGAAAACGATGACAAATTTTCCGTTCAAAAGCATTGTCGTAAAATGTTTTCAGAATGAAATATTTTTGAAGGTTAAGCATTTAAATTAATATAGAAATTGGTTCTACATCTTAATTATAGCTGTAGAAGCGAATTCTTTGCAAAATACAAATTTCTTTTTTACATGTTTTTGCAAAATTAAATTTTAATTTCTTTTTTACACTTTTGTACTTAATCTTATTTAATTTATCATTGACTTGAAGAAGTGTAATCATTGAAGTTACTATTAAAATCAGCATCAATAGTTTTTATTCTTATATTTTAATAACAAAATAGAAATGCATTTAAAATAATAGTGTTAAATAAAAATTTTATTTCTAGAGCATATTTTATGTTATAAGATTAATTGCTTAAAACATCATAAAAGGGTCTTTATTATTATTAAAATATTGGTTTATTTAAACAAACTACAAGATAAAAATATGTTTTTGACGTTTTATAACGTAAATTTGATATTCACAATTCGAACAAAAAAATCGTTTTATAACGTAAATTCGATATTCGTTTTATAACGTAATTAAATTGATTTGCACAACAAGTACATTTAGTACAAGTATATATAAACTGATTAAGATTTTTACTGTTAATGTAGAGTTGATTAAATTTCAGTTTTCAGTTATTTGCTTATTGACAGATAAAGGCTTCGTCATACACTTCAAAACCTGAGAGTTTGCTTATAACCTTCACTTAACAGTGAAAAATAATTATTATTAAATAGTTGTTAAATTGGCATCCCTTCATCATTTGCATGTATTAATAGAAAATATTTCTTATCAAGGCTCATTTATTTTATATATATACATAATAAATGAGCCTTGTATACATATTATATATATATATATATATATATATATATATATATATAGTATATATATATATATATATATATATATATATATATATATATATATATATATATATATATATATATATATATATATATATATATATATATATATATATACTGAATATGAAAATATAATTACAAGTAAATTATTTTTGTTTTCACATCCGGAAAATGCCTTGCTTTGTGTAGAGCTTAATGATGTAAAAATATATATATATATTTCTTATAAAACTAACACATTGATAAACTTAAAATGTTGATTTATTTAATAAAAAATATTGAGAAAGTCTTTTCAATAAAAGGTAAAATATTTATTTAAGTACATTTAATATGAATGCATCAAAAATATTTTATTTTTAAAATTTTTTGATTAACTGCATGGACTTTCTAACAAAATTCTTTTAGAACTTGAGTTATAGATGAGATTTTGTCCTATGGGCTCTAGTTTTTCTTTTAATTTCTTTAGTTGTGAGCTTCAATGAAATATTCATAATCGTGACAAAAACTAATTGGACAAGGCATTTAAAAATAATAATGCTTGTCAATATGAGGGGAGTTTCACTTTTGTGTGTAAAAAGTTTGGAATGACTCAATCTTGTGTAATAATTAGAATGAGTGATGTCAGCTGTTATTTTCTGCTTTCTTCCGACTTTACATACTATGCATTTTCGATTAAATGCACAAAAAAGAATCATGAAATAAAAAGTGAAAATACTGCTTTCAAATTATTGGGATTCACCTAAAAAAACTATATCTTAGAAATAAATTTGTCAGAAAGGAAATCTGAGTGACGAAAAGTTACTTTCATATACTTAAGTTTACTATTATAATTTATAGTAAAAAGATGTGTGTGTGAACCAAGAGAGAGAAAATGACAATTTTTGTCACATTTATAATAAAATGTATTATATTTTGTGTTTCACTTTATATTTAAGATTTATTCGTTGATCTTTTATTTTATGGAATTCGATTTTCATATAAAATTTATTTTATCTAAGTTGTTGAATACACTCTGAAATAAATAAACTTTTATTTAGTTTAGAGTACATTACAGAGGGAAAAACTTTTAATAAATTCACATTTATTTCTTTTTTCTATGCATTGATGAGTGCTTTTTTTATTTTCTCTATCTCCTTATAACTTACCATACATCTCATATATATATGTATATATATATATATATATATATATATATATATATATATATATATATATATATATATATATATATATATATATATGCATATATATATACGCACATAATTTTGCGATGTACTTCATGTATTTTGTTTTGATTAAATCAAATTTTATAATTTTGTGAACAGTTCCTATAAAGATATTTAAAGATTTGCGAAATTCTAAGGGTAGCTAGAAATATACAACATGATAAACAGCATGATATCCCTTTTTGGCCTTTCTTCCTAGTCAAATGTAAATTTTTACATTCATTTTCTTTTATATTAATAAAGTCACTTATTGTTATTGTGTGTACAGAAATATTGTACGTATATATATATATATATATATATATATATATATATATATATATATATATATATATATATATATATATATATATATATATATATATATATATATATATATATATATATATATATATATATATATATATATATATATATATATATATATATATATACTAGATATACAAGAAGAGTGTTCATTTTGCATAGCTGGCCATCTCCCTCCTGATGAAGACATGGTCCCTATGCCTTCATCTTGTCATTTGCATCATATATTTTAGTAACTTTCCAATTTTATATTTCTGGTTTCAATATCCTTCGCGTTTTGTCTTATTTATATAGGCAAATCTTTCTTTAGCTGCTTTTGCGCTGGCTAGGTTTCCTATTATGTGTGTGTATTGTAGTTCCTATTTTATTACATTATATTTTCAGTATTGCATTTATTACTTTATATTTATGTATATTTTTTATTTATATATATATATATATATATATATATATATATATATATATATATATATATATATATATATATATATATATATATATATATATATATATATATATATATATAGAAATTTATGCAAGATTATTTGCTGCTGTAAAAGTTTTATGATACTTTATCACAATAAACGTCTTCTGAATTATCTGAATCTATATTTTGACCTTAATGTGTTGTTCTTAATATAAGATAATATGTTTTTATATATCTTTGATGAAATATGCACATCAATATATTCGTGATTATTTTTTTTTTTTTTAACTGCTCCATACTTAGAATCTTAAGTGATCTATTCATTTTTTCTTAAATTTGTTTTTTTTTTGTTCTTTATTATTCCAATTATATGAAAAGTAAATAAAATTATTCTGATTTTTGAAATATCGTTGCATATATTCTTCTGCTTCTGAGCAATTATTTTTGTGTACAGCCACTACTATTTCCACTAGACAGTTTCCTAAACTTTTCTTAGTTTTAACTAAAAAAAAGATTTTAAAAGAATATATGATAATTTCGTTAGCGCATGCTATACGCTACGAGTCCATTTTTTTATATTTTCTTCCCAAATATATATTTCTGCTAATTTTTAAAAGGAACAAATGAACAACTACCCTTTTCAACCATATGCGATAAATAAATCCAAATTTTCATAAATCCTGATTTCTAAAATTATAATATCCAAAAATATTAAAGTATCGTTATTCAAGTATTTCTTTTAAATATATTAATATTCATGTCTTTGTAAGGTTGTATTGAAAATATTTCCCACGGAAATAATTCCTAATAAAGTTATAAAAACTACCTAAACAATACTTTTCACCCATATTTTATGATTTCATGCCAACGTTTTAGTAATTTTTCAAAGTCATTGGCTCAGAAACTTGGTGGTCTTGAGTCCAAAAACAGACCAACCTTTATGTGGATGTCCTGTGTGGAATCGAAGATAGCACCAGCAAGATGTCATGGCAGGTGTTAAGCATCTAGAAGTCCCGAGAAACGATGTTGGGGCTATTTGGTAGCTATGGTAAAAGAACTCATTCGAATCTATATAGTGTCCAGCATGTGAAAATAGACATATCATGTCTCTTTTCTTGATGAAACAGTGCCTTATTGTGAAGAAACTCAGTTCTACAGTTTTGACCTGATAGCAACGTCAGCACGTATTTGTATCTCACTATATACTATACTGTAAATGGTTTTACCTTTTTACAGGTACTCTTTTAGGATAATATCACGGCAATCTAACCAGTTACAAAATATGGCATTTTATTAGTCAAATTGCACTTTACAAAAATACCTATCCAGATTTTTGTCCTTGCGTTGATATTCGTTTAGATTAGTGCAGATCTGAACATGTCTATCTTTGTCTACATTAATCAGCTTATACGATAAATAGCTTGAACTTGCACGCTAAGTTTATGCGATGCCTATCAAGACTTATGAACATACGCTAATGTCTAACTCCTTTGCTAGCTTTCTTATAGTTGAATAATGATTTTGTTTTCTCCAATTTCTCTCTATTGGGCCTCATCAACATCGTTAAGTAGGTCAGAGTGTTATGCTTCTTGAATATCATTGTCCTTGTTTTAGAACTTCCATTCGGTAACAATCCTTCCCAGTTCATGTAAAGTTTATGTGATAGAATTAAATGCAACAAAATATAAGCTAGTATGGGAGAGCCCTGAACTGTATCAATTGGTTAGCAGGTATTTCTCCCCCATCACCTCCACAATATATAAATTTTTAATTACAGAGACTGTCAAGTCATTGACTCCCAGCGCAGAAAAAGAGTCGTGTAACAGTTCATTTACAATGGTAATTTTGTAAGATTATTAATTATTTTTAGTTTTATATGTTTACAAAAAATAAAAGTGAATTTCCTGATATGGAAACAGAATCATTCATAGTAATAGTATAGTAATATAGCATTTTAAACAAAAAAAGATTCAAATGTGAGGTAAGAATTAAAATAATAAAAGAAAGTATTTACAGTTCGTTGATAAGAGTCTCGTTCTTCATCCTTTAAATGTTGTTATGATTAGTCATCTTCATCTGTTGAGTAATCTAATGTCGAAGGAGGAGAAATCATGTCTGGACAGAGTTCTTGCACTATATTGTGGAGGCAGGATGTCAAATCAGTTATTTTCCCCCTTCTGTATGGTTCTTTTAGACAGAACCGGAGTTATGAAATATCTTCAACATAATCTGGATTTTTCAAATGTAATTGAAATGTATGAGGGCAGTGGAATAAGTAGTGAGTAGCTGTTTCAGGTTAAGTTACATGCGCAAGAATCGGTTAATGCTTCGCCAATTTTATGTAAGTATTGTGAACATGGACCGTGCTCAGTGATACAGAAATCGATGTAACAATTAGAAAATAATTGTGTGGATGATACTGAAGTTATTTATGAAAATAGTTGCCTGCCGTTTTTTGCATTGAACCATTGTAATGGCCATTTACTTTGGATTAGATTTTGGATTTACCTTTTAAGGTAGGATCTTGGATATGGTATGTTTATTGTCTTGGATGATGATGATTTTACTGCCATTTTAACACGTTTATCAGATAATTCATTACCTGTTATAACACTGAATAAAAATTATAAAAATTATATTCCAAACAAATCTAAATTGAATGCTTATTATATAAAAGTATTTACTAGATTTTCAAATTCTTCGTTTGAGTTAAATTTAGATTAAAAACAATACGAAATGCCCTACGTTTTTAAGCGAATCAGACTGAATCTGAAGATTTTGGAAAACGAGTCTAAAGTAAAGTTTTTAATCAATTTAAATAAAAATAATAAATAATTTCAATCGTATTTATAATTACATATATTTTAGATTCCAAATAATATTTTTTTAATTTAAGAATTGTATTATCAATAATCCAATTTTGAATTTAAAAAGCAAAATTTAAATTAAAATTTATTTAAAAACCTACATATAAGTATATTTTATTAAATGCATATTTATGTGAAAAAAACTCCATTTAAATAGATAATATTGATTCAAAAAATATTTATCTAACAAAATCTTATGTTTCAATTATGCTTTTCATCTATACTTATATTTTAATTAAAACAATTTACGAATTTTTGAAGAGTATATTTTATACATTTAATAGCAAATTTATATCCACTAGAAATAATTAAACTTTTCATTCAAAGTTAAGTATGCATAACCTTTTTATACGCAATAAATACTAGCGTGTTTTTAATTTATTAATCATTTATAATGCTTGAGTAGCAATATTAAAAGAAGTAAAGAAATCAGATTATTTTTTAAATATTTAATGTTGATTAATATCATATTTTGATACTGTTGATCATACTATTAAATTTTATTCTAGTAGTTTTATGTAATAACTTTTTTCTTAAATACTATTATAATATTAAATTGTGAATAAAAGCAAACACATTAAGTATTCATTTATAAGAAATACTTTATGGAACATAGCTTTATGAATAACTCAAAATGGAAATAATTAATTATGTTCGATCAAATATGTACACATTCTTAAAAAAGTAATTAACACTTATTGTAAATTCAAATGTCATTTTATTTGTTAAGCTTATCTAGAATACATATTTTTTGCTTAAATTAATTAATGAATATTTAACAAATAGGTAATGAAATAAGAATGCTAATTTTCGTAAATATTTAAATGATATTTGTTCTGTGAATCTTGGAATAAATTATGAATTAAAAGTAACATACGTTCATTAATTTAATAATTTAAATATGCATAACATTTTTATTAAAATAATAAACTTAGATTTAATGCTGTACACGAAAGGTAATATAGAAAATATATAGTATGCACAAGCGAATAGTAAATTTTATGATATAAACTATAAAAGTTATTAGAATTTATTCGCTAACTAATAATTTTGAAAAAATATTTAAGGATTAATTTTAGTTAGTTCTGCTAACATTCACTTTCCTAATATGTAAGAAATATATGAAATCATTAAAAATTTGAAAAAGTTAATTATACATATGAATATATTTAGCATAATACATATTTTAAAAAGCACAAAACTAAAATTTTTAAAGACGAACTTTTAAAAAACGTATGATCTATGTTAGGTTGAAATTACAAATATAGCTTTTTTGAAAAAAAGAAAAAGAAAAAAAAGCTAGTGGATTAGTAGTAACGATTCACACTCTCAAGGCACATGTCCGAGGTTCGATATTTGGTATGAGCAAGGTGGACGCAGTCTTTCATCCCTTCAGTGGATCGAAAAGCTGAGAACCAAGCATGCTTGGGAACTAAACACTGGGGATCTCGCGTTAGGGTGACCACCTAATCGGGACATATGCTTTGCTTCCCTGGGACTTTCGGTCAAGAAAACAGAAATAGGTACTGTAGGCTTGGACAACATTTGCTGTCGTGCCACAGATTTTAATTTAGTTTGGATTACTTTCCTTTTGTTGCGTAGAAAAAATTTGAGGAAATTCTGTATGTACACCACAACATGTAACATCATTCATTTTATGCTCATAGCACTATCGGAAATTTCTGTATTGTCCCATCTTTCTGTAACAATCTCATCATAACGAACACAGCCTGTAACCAAATATATAGTCTAAATATTCGGGATTAATACTCAGTGGAAGATCTACAGGACATTCATTTCTTTAAACAGCTTTGATTCTAAGCTATAGATGTTTTTTCATATGCATCGGGAGTGAAATAGAATACGATGAATAGAAGACATGGATATCTGATTGGCGAAACATTGTGCTGTGGATCAAATCATGTTTCCTACTATAAAACCACAATAGTAAGCGAATCAATTGGACTCAGATGTACATTGAACACCCAGAGTTGGCTTCTGGTGAACCAGTAAAATTTTCTTGTAACTTTTCATTGCTTTACAGATTCTGCTTACTCTTTCATTTCAACTGGATTGTAAGTGTTCATACATTTTCCACAAAAACATTTTCTTAACTTAGCAACTTAGATTTCTTTTTAAGCCTATAACTTTTCTTGACATGCAACACCACTATAGTCAACAAAGGAATTGAAATTATAAGCATATTGTAAAGCCTTGTTCTGAACCAGTAAAATTTTCCAACTTATCACCAACAAGTGCTTTTACAGGTTTTGCCAATTGTTTCAATTCAGCCGAATTATCAGAATTCATACATTTCATACAATGCCCAGAATATCTTCTTAATTTACCAAATTATGTTTCTTTCTCAGCATAATGTTTCTCGAAATATATCCCCAGTCGATCCTTTCCAATCATTGATTGGAGAATAATTAGACAAATATGTATCACTTACTCATGCATCAACTTAGCACTTGTCTTTTGGCAGAATTGGTTACCACTCTCCAGCAAAACATTTAAATGTACTTTTTTTTAATGCCGCAAAGAATAGATTAGAAGTAATTAATTTCAATCAGGAAGAGGATGATTACTACTGATTTTATTTTATAAGATAATTGCGACAGTTTTATGTGTTTTTTCCCCTTGGAACATTGTTACTGACTATCGAAAGTATAACGAAAAGCCGTTATAAATTATTTTCCTTGAATATCGCTGTTGGTTTGTGTCAAATAACTGTATAATTGTAGATTAAATGACATCAAATATAGGACTTTTGTTGAAATTTACAATTGTCTTCTTTATCAATGCTTATAAATTATCTGTACCCTGTGGATTATATACTTATTTTTACAGCCTTACATTTTAACTATTCGCAAGATTATTTTATAGTTTGTATAAATGAATCAATTTTTTTGTTACCTGAATATAAGATTTTCCTTCATTTAATAAAACAAATTTAAACAATTTACAACCAATCATATTATTACCTGAACAAATATCAATCTTGCAGGTAAATCTCTTGAATGGCTAGTATAATTTGACCTTCAAAACACAGGTGACTTCGAGTTTAATTTAGCATAGAAATATTTGCAATGATCTGAAATCTATTTTCAATCGCAAGTCCTATGTAATCAGAACTCGAGTACAAAAATAATCGCTGCAGTGACAAATGAAACAGTTCTAATTAGAGCTTATTTTTAATATGCCATTCAATGAAGTAAATTCACTATTAAAGAAATCAATTCAAGTAAATTTTTTGTTTCATTTCTGCTTTGTTATCTCCTTAAATACACATAAATGAATTTAGTCAGTTACACATTTTATATAAAAATAAAAATAATTTTTGTTGAAAATATTTCTGAGCGATTTTAAAAATGTTTTCTATGTATAAACTAAGAATGCATACAAAAATTGAAATTAATAGTCTTCTTTATTAAAAATGTTTTAAATGCGCATATGGATCAGAATAAAAATAAAATTGAGTATGATATATGTTTTTCTGGATATTTATTGTTAAGCAAAACCCAAGAATACAGCTGCCTCGTTAAATTGGGGTTATTCATAATAGATGTAAGATGGAAGTCTCCCAAGTGGGTTTTCTCAACGGATTCATTTGTACACACCACATCCCTCGTTATTTAACAGTGAATTTGATTAAACCACAGGCCCTTTTTACTTCAAAGAATAATAATTTATTTAATAAGATTTTATTTAAATTTTTAGTTTATCTGCTTCTTATAAACATTTTTTTTTGCTTTTTACGTTTTTTTATACAGAGTAGGGCTTTTAGAATCAACCCATCGAAATATTAAATATGGCGTTTTAACAATTATGTATTTAGTCAGTTATATACACATTCAGTTTGGGAACTTTGTATTTGGCAACAAACTTCCTGTTTTCGGGGCCCATATTCTTTGAGAGGACAGTGAACAGAGAATTCGATTTAAGAATCATAAAGTAATCTTTCTAGAAGAGAAGTTTCAGTTATCCTATTTTCATCAGGACGATGCAACAAGCCATATATCAGATTCCGATAGCCTCGGATCCATGTAGTGTTAACGCCAGAAAACGATCAACAAAGACTTGTGGTTTCTTTAATTACTGACCTTGTCTACTTTTCACTTTTACTCGAAGGGATTGTCAAAGGGAAGAGTATGCAAATTATATCCACACGCAATATAGGAACTCAAGATCAGAATCCAGGATGTCATCAAGAGTATTACAAATTAAGAACTGATGAAATTATGTTTAAATCTCCTCAACCATTATCACAGTTGTGGTGGGGGGACTTTCAGCTCCCAAAGTGAAGGGGAGTAATCCTATTTAATACATTTACCTTTTATCTTATTTATTGAATTTTCAGGCCTGTCTTTTGTGCCACAATCTGTATATAATAAACATATATCCAAAAACTAAAAAATATACAAATTATTAACGCATTTTTCGCTAATTACGTGCAGAGGTAAAATTCAGTAAAAAAGTATGCATTTAATAAGTAAATGTATTTTATGGTAATAAAACTTATAAACATTAGAACAAAATGACAGTTTTTTGTTCAGGTTTAAACCCATGGAACATTCATATAGTTTATTTATCAATTGTAAAGTAAAATTTATAATCAAATAGCTATTTTATCATTAGAAATATTTTAAAATATGCCGATAGAGTTTTGATTATGTATAAATATAGTTAATAGTAAAAAAATTAATTAAATTTATTTATTTTTATTATATATTATGAATAGACATATATTAGTTATACGTATTAGTAACGGAATTTATATGTATTTTGTAATTTATGTTCACATTTTGTGTAAGATTCATTAAAATTTAAAGTAAAATAATTTCCCAATAATTTAAATTTTGCAAAATATATATTTTTTCGGAATATTTCTTTTTATTCTCTATGACTTTTGCAATGAAATTACATTTGAATTCCTATGTCACAGTAGGAGTTTTCTCAGGAAATAATCTTAGATTTTGTAGAAAATAAAAGCAAAGATATAATATTTCATATTTATATTTTAATTCATTCTTTTTATGTCTAGCGATGAAAATTCTTTAACAGATGATTGTTAACAAAAGCAGATAATTTCATTACATTCTTATTCTTATTATTGAAATTTGCTTTTGTTAAAAGCTAGTAAGGATGGTAAATTTTGCTTTCAAGAGAACTAATGCAAATGCAGAATAAAATATTTTGAGGTTCAAAATATAACTTAATATAAAGAAGATAACCATTCCGCTTGAATTTTGATTGTCTTATTAGAGAAGAATTTTCAGAAATGTGCATGTTTCATTATTTATTGTGATTCAACAAAATTTAATTCTGTTTTATAATTAATTAGTCTTATTTATATTTGTATATGGTTTTAAATGTCACTACAAAATATATGTTATTTATTGAAATTTACTTGTTAAATATATAGATTTTTATATTTCTTTAAAGAAAACAAGAAGGTATAATTATAATTTAATACAAGATGAATGGAAATATGTTACATTTAAAGCATCAACACACCGATACTTAACTGAATGTGTATATAAAGTAACAGATATTTTAATATGGAAATACACTTCAATGTAACAAGATATTTTGTGTTAAATTCTTCTTGGATATTTAAAAAAATAGAAATCATTAGAAATATTTATATAATTTAGAAAAATGTAAATTGTAATCTGTGTTTTCGATATTTTTGTAAGTCTTATATAAGGGGAACATAATATTTCTAATTTTAAGCACGTTTTAAACAGAGAATTATTTTTCCATGGCCACCCTGCCCTGGTTGACTAGGGTGTTCATTCGCATTATCAGAAGGTAGTGAGTTCGAATCCAGACCCAATCGAAGATTTGTCGTGTTTACTAATGGCAGTAGGGGCATATTAAATATGTTGTGATTGCAATGTGTTCAACCACTTGTAGTGCTGAAAGGTCCTAGTAGCAAGGCATTATACAACAGCATACTTTTTGTCAAAATGAGATTGATTTAATTTTGTTCTCTGTAAATTATTAGACATCTTTACCCAAATAAAGGAAATTATTAATTCTATTACTATTTTCTATTTAGATTAATATTTCCGTTATCAAATATAAACTAATTTTCATTTAATAATTTATATTTTGATTCAGTATATATTATATGAATGTTTATTTGCCGGTTAGAGTCCTTATTATAATAATTTTATTAAAATAAATCATTATGTGTTTTAAAAATATCTATTATTTTCAATAACTTTCGTTAGGAAAAGAATTTCATTTCCAATGGAATGACTGGCAAAAAGGTAGTAAAATATAAAGAAAAATAAAAGTCATTGAATCATGTATATGGTCTCGCAGAACAAAAATGTTCAGTCTCATAATTTCCACGAACTGTAATGTATCATTGAAGATGGTCTGTATCCGTGTTTCCATCAGTTCAAAGAAAGCAATTAAGACTCGGAAGATAAGCAATGTAAAACAAATGCGCTGCCAAATCGTGTCTAGTGAAGTGTCGTATGGTCACCACTGATATTAATGCTTTTCTGATATATTGTATCAAATATCATTTAACCAACTCTTTGGATAAGTTATACTTGTCAGAATACAATGTGAAACAAATACTTTAGCCAAGCAATCGTGTCTAGTAATGTGTCACACTGTGTCACCACTGCCGTAATTGCCTGATATATTTTACAGAATATCCTAGAACCAATTCTTCGGATAATTTAGGCTCGGTGAAAGACAGTTGCTTGCAAATGTATCGCCGTCAATAAGTCGGACCTAGTGATGTGTCGTAATATTACCACACCGATGTAAATGCTTTTTTAGTATATTATAAGGAATAGTCAGAAATCAACTCTTTAAAAATTTCTATTCAAAAAGTCCAGTTGTCTGCATGCTCATAACCACCTATTTCACAGTGAGTAAAGAACCACTGTAATGTTACGTGACAATCTTTCTTCCAGAACAGTCTTAAGTATTTTTCCCAATTAAAATTGCAAAACAATATAGAAGAAACATCACAAACCGGGGTTTGAATAGCTATACTCTTAGATAGTATTACCAACTCTAACCAGGAGTTGTTGAAAATCTCTATTTCAATAACCGCTATCTCTTCATCCAATGTAGTTCTAGCGTATCCAATAGCAATATGATGTGAGAATTTTTCCCAGAATACTTCTTGCCAACATTTGAAGAGTCAGTTGAATGTTAATTATCAATGTAAACTCCAAATTAATCAAGTTCAGATTTCAGAGGAAATTACAAAAATTTTGAGGTAGAGACTCTTTTTCATAGGCTAATAAAATTCCAAAAATGTTATTAAAGTTTCAAAATGCTGCTTCAGATCCTATATATCACTATCAAACATTATGAAAGAAAACTGATCAAAGTCTTTCTGAATAAAACTTGGTCTTTAAATTTGTTGGAAAATTTAGATTAAAAATTTAAACATGCATCAATATTGTTAGTCTGCTATGCATTTATAAGTGAAGAGTTATTAGTTTTTTCTCTGTTATAAAAGTACAAAATATTTAAAATTTCAATCCATAAATTCTCTGATAAATTTAAAAAAATATCTTTTATTTCGAAACTTAATAATAATATTTGGGAATGATATTTAATTACGCTATTAGAGATCCCCAAACAACATTGAATATAAGTTGAAAAAATTATAAATTATACCTTTTAAAATTTTTAAGAAAGTATTTATATTAGTAAATATTAAATTGTAATAGAACTACTATTATCTTTGTAAATAAAATCCTTATTCAATTTTAGCAAAAGAATATTTTCTCCGGAGTCAAATTAAAAATGTGTCAACTTTATAAAATATTCTTTAATGTTTCGACTTCTGACATTTAAATAAAAATTAACTTTCCTTTTGAAGTTTTGACTACAGCGTTTGCATAATTAAGTTCAAACACAATTTACACTGGTTCGAATTCAATATAAAGTTGCTTATGCCATTATGTAATCCATTTTAAATATGCAATTCTTCATTTCAGTGCAAAGACATGTGGTTCAAGAATTGTATAAATGTTACCATTAAAAATAGAGAAAAAATAAGTAAGTTATCTAACCATCCTTATCCATTCTTCTTCTTAAAAAATATCAAACAGTTCTATTTATTGTTTCGATTTTTGGAAAATTACTGTTTTCGGCCACAAAAGAGAATATTATTTGCTCTTTCTAATACGCCTATGATAGGGCATGCATTAAAATGCAAATGAAAGGAATTTAGACTTCAGTATTTAATAACTTCTTAACTGAATGAAGTTTTCAAAGAAACATTCTTCATCTCATTTGAGATATTTTTAACGGATTTTTAAGTGAGTCTTCATGAAGTGAAACTGCATTTGCTCCACAAAATAAAGTGAGGCTTCATTTTGTGGTGCAAAAGTACATTTCAAAAATTAAATTTGAAGAATTAGTAAATATTATTAACAAATAGTAATTATGTTATTTCCTAATTATAATTTTTGCTAAAAGCTAGATGCACGTTAAGAGTCATGTAAACTGCGACCTGAGGAGATACTGGTTTGATCTGATAAATAAAAATATTCACTGTTTATTATATTTTCCAGTGTCATAAATTCAAATAGTTTTCAATATTAAATGTAATCAATAATAAACAGTTTCTTTTCAAAATAAAATATTAGAGTATATCAAATACAAAATAAAATATTAGAGCACATTAAAATTTTTTTTAATATAAATTTTGATATTTTAATTTTATTTAATTTTCTTTTAAGTTATTATAATATTAGTTAAAATAACTTAATATAACTACTATATTCACATTATTTGTTTTAACTTTTATTTTATAATAAAATAAAATTATTGCTGCTATTTAATTAAATATGAAAAAAATTCAAATTATATTTTAAAAACAACTTCAAATTTGTATTCGTTACAAATTTAGTTAATAAAATTTTATTACTTAAAAAAAGTTTTTAACACTATTATTTTCACAGTCACATCAGTTTCTTTCGTCAATATATTTGAACATAACTCAATTTAAACTTACTTCAAGTCAAACAGTGGAAACTGAATTGATATATTTACAATATATTCATAAGTTCCGCTTATGGTAGCTGGAAATCATATTTACATTAATAAAATTTTCACATTTTTCTATTCATATCCAGGAAAGAGCTTTTTGTAGGATGAAATATAAATTATTAATAAAATATCTTTTATGTTTTAGTGTACTATATTTTTTAACAAAGTAACACAAAATTTTTTAACTAAGTACTATATTTTTAAAATTTAATTTTTTATATTTTTAAAATATAATTTTTTATATTTTTGTATTTACTTTTTTATTTCATTACTTGCAATTCTTAAAAGACAAAGGAGTTCAATAAATTTTATTTTATTGAACTCCTTTGTCTTCCTTTGTCTATGTGCAGAGTTAACAAAAATGTTAAAAGCAGAAAGTTGAAATATGTAATATAATGTTTGGTTCAATCTCATTAATTGCATTGATGATTAAAGATATCATTGTAAGGATGATTGTATTGATGATTAAAAATGGATTCATAAAAGATATATAATAATATTGATGATTAAAGAAATTTTCATTTATAAATATTTCATTTAAAATGAAATTCATATCTGAAAGAAGTAAAAGAATATAAAGGAAAATTCTTATATTATACTTCAGTTACTTTAGATGTTATAAATAAGCTCTTCAATTACTTATTTAGCTATGCTAATAAAATATTTTTCTAGCTCATATTTAGCATTTCAGTTACTAACTGGCTAAATGAGTAGCACTAATCTATCTTTTATTAAACTTCCAGTAAATATCAAATGCTTCAGGGAATTTCGTTCAGATTAAATAAATTTAAGAGATAGTACATAATAACCATGTTAGCTATAAATGTCGCGAAATTGAAACAAGATGATGTATAGTTAAAGTAGTCAGTAAATTTAAAAATAAAGTAACGTTTTTCATCGTCATATTCACTATTTCATAATAATGTCATCAATTTATATCTATAATTTTCTAATAATTATAAAGAAAATTTTGCAAATGTTTTAGAAATCGTAAATATAAAGGAAAATATTGAAAAGAAATTCTTTCTAAATATTATATTACGTTTGTGACAAACATATTCATTTTCAATTTAATTTTTGCAAATAAATGAAAATAATAAATTAAAACACAAAAAGTATCTTTTAATCACTCATATGTATTTCCCATCATGTCTATTAAGATTCAGGAAAATAATTGTGTCCTGCAATCGTAGGACAGGATTATAATATTTGAGTCACTATTAAACTTCTGAAACGATGAATAGCAACTTTCTATTCCATTTCCTACTATCTATCTATCTATCTGTCTGTCTGTCTATGTATATATATATATATATATATATATATATATATATATATATATATATATATATATATATATATATATATATATATATATACATATATATATATATATAGTATATATATGCTAAATTTGAAACTATGTAAATAGCTTTGTTTTTAAATGTATCTTAAGAATATACTTTGGTTTTATATAGACCATGTTTAATTCAATTAAAAGGTAATCAAAAAACTATAGAAAATTACTCATTTATGTAATTTTTCATAAACGTAAATATTTTCACTAAGATTTTTGATCAATCTTAAGGCATTTGTTTATTAAAAATAGTATATTATTTTAAAACAGAATACTTATCTTATATTTCTTTAATTATTTTTGAATTAAATAAACTTAAAATAAAAAATGATATATTATTTAAATATTGTAGTATAACAAAATTAATATACCAATTAAATTTTTGCAATTGAAAATTATTAAATATTTTATTAAGTGAAAAGTTAATAATGTATAGAAAAAGTTAGATTGCAATATGTTAATTTACATTATTGTAGAAAAAAGATAATAAAGCATTTTAAATTTTAAAGATTATTCACTTCATTTTATATTACTTTTTAATTAGAACTAAAATTAAGTTCATAAAGAGAATATTTTACATTTAATTGCGCTTTATATGTCCAATAAATAATTAGACCTATATTTCAAAATTAAATATGTATACGACATATGAAAGCAATATTACTCCGTATGTTCTTAATCCATTAATTATTCACAATACTTAAATAGCTATATTAAGAAAAATTAAGAAGTCACTTTTTCAGTAAATATTTAATCTCAACAAACACGGTATTCAGAATTAATCGTAAATGAATACATTTCAAGTATTTTTATATGAATGTTACTTCGAAAATGGTATGTCGAAAATGAACTTAAGTTAAATAAATTCAAATACTCATTTAATTTATTCCTAAGAAATATTTTATGAAGTACAGATACTTGAAGAAACCCAATCGAATAAATTTAATTTATTTAAAAGATAATTAACTAGTAAAATAATTTAGTAAGACATTTTATCTTATGAGTACTTCTACATCAAGGATCATAGTTAATTAAATAGGATTCAAGAATATTTAACAAATAAATAATAAAATAAGTTAAATAACTTTTATAAATATGTAAACAGTACTTACAGACGGTGAAACATTTTAATAATTTATACACTACTTGTGTAAAATATCACATTATTTACTTAATAATTTATATATGCAAAGCATTTTTCTTAGAATAATGTATTTAAAAATGAATATTATATAAATAAAATTATAACTTTGAAAATAAATTGAGAGTAATAAATTTTCTAAGATAATTTTTAAAAATTATTTTTAAGACACTAATTGATTTAGAAGCATGAATAATTTTCAAATATTTCTAAAAAGGATTTAAAAAATAGGAAAAAATTAATAGAAATTGATAGAATAAAATTAATGGAGAAAGGTTTTAATTTCTCTTTTAAATGAAAAACATTTATTCATAAAGTATTGTTTAAATGAAGTTGTTTATTATTTCTTTAATAAAATAGATTTTTAAAAAATGTAGCTACATATACACGCACACACACACATATATATATATGAAAACTTAAAACTTACCTGTCTTTGATTAAGACGACAATATTTTAAAAGTATATAAAATAACAGATTAAATTTGCATGGACATAATTTATAGAATTTCAAAAATTTATATCAATATTGTTAGATTTACGCAAAATTAATTTTTATTAACTTTTATAAAGTTTTTTTGAAAGTATAGAAATCACATGTCCAATTCTTATCGAGTCATGGACATTCGCTTTCCCTTCATTGGTTCGTAAATCCGAATCCCAACTCAGGACTGGATGATTGTAATCATTACTAGTTCACTCCAAGGCATTGTTGTGAGATGAATTCACTCTGATGATTACATTCAATTAAACCGTCACAATTGTCAAAAATATCATTTTCAAATTTGTCAAGAAATCATGTCAGATTTTGGGCGTTTATATAGCTAGAAGTTAATTATTTGAAATATGGTATTCACATATTAGCACTTAAATAAAGATTGGTTTTAAATTGAATCATTGGACTTATAAAAATAAATAGCAGGTGTGCTGAAATTATGTAAAAATTTAATGACACCAAGATTCAAAGATGCTAGAAATATACCCCTAATAAATGCTTTTACATTAAGAAAAATAACTTTATCATGATTCAGATTACTTAGATTTTAATTTATATGGAATTTGTAAGCCTTATTAATTCGATTATAAAGATCAGATACTTTTGAAGTCTTTACAGAATGTTCAGTCTGCTGCAATTGTTTATTGTCATGAAAAACTAGAATTCAGAAATATCTAATTTCATTTAATTTAATATAGAGCTGGTGCAATAATTTCATAATATTGAGTCAGAATCAATTAAACCACCTTATTGGTATAAAAATGTAAAAACACATCTTATTATTTCAAATTTTTTTTCAAAATTTTTCATGCGTAATTCGTTTTTATTTTTTACGTTCTAAATATATTATATACCATTATTGATACATAGATTAAAATTTGGAAACATTGAAGCTTAAAAGCATTCGTGGATACAGTTAGAGCGGCATCTATGCTGATTTTAATTTTTATGTTTGAATTTAATAAAATTATGACCATAAAAAATAATTACTTTTAAGCAAAACGCTTAAAATTGTTCTTTGGGAAAGGAAAATATTCATTTACTGTATTGATTTTTTAATTCTCAGGTTCTTATTAAATTAATATAGTATCGAACCACTTAAAAGCTTATAAGTTTTGATTATAGCTAATTATAACTATATTGTATTGAAAATAATAAAAAATATTCTTAATAATAATATTGCAATTTTCTAAAATATTAAATAAACAAATGCAAATACGAAATAACTGAGAATGACTTAATTTTACTTTGAATCAAACTTGAGCATATATCCAATACAAACACCATTTTATGATAGTTCTTCTGGATGTAAACCTGAAAATTTACATTTGCATCCAAAAAATCAATCCAATATTTGCATTTGCACAGACTATTTGTTTTTGGATCGAGATTTCTGATGAGGCCAAGTCTCACTTTGAGAAGAATTTAATGTAAGGATATTTACTTTAGAAAGTAAAAAAAATATTGCAGATATAGTCATTGTATCTTTTTTGATATTTATATTATTGGGTTTTTAAATATTTATTTTGATATGTAATTTAAATTGCTTATTTTTTAAGGAAAATTTAATGTGGAATATATTTCTATTAGATTTGCTACATAAAATACAACATAGCAATAAAATTTTGCTATAAAATTTAAATATTTGCTATAAAATTTAAATTGCATCTGTTGATCAACAATGCAAGTAGGCTAATATAATATCGATAACAGAATAGTATATACTTGATAGAATAGATTTATTTACATTTCTTAAACTTATCACTTAAAATGTAATTATTATAAGTAACTATTATTATTAATAATTACTTTGAAAATAATTATTGAGATAAATGAACTAAATTTAGTTTTAATTAAAATAGTATAGAAGTTTTGTTTTAAATTAAAAAATTAGTGGCACTGCTGCAGTATAATCAGGGATGCCAAATTCTGAGATTGGGATTTCTTGGCGGAATTTCTCATGTATCTGGCAACAACGTTTTTATTACGTCATACATATAAAAACCTATAAGAAATATGCAGAAAATTCTATTTTGGTATTTACGTCATCGCGCACGTCACGATACGGCACGATACGATACGTCCAGGCTTTCGTTGCCAACATTTCTTCAACGCCAAAAAAATTCAGAATTTGCAATCATGGATTATACGGCAACTCGCTTTCATTTAAAGAAAATATTAGTAGTTTTTTAGTCCAAAAACAATAAGCACATCAAATTAAGTATAATTGATATTGAATAGTTTCACAACATTTCATTTCACATTTCCAAATATTTTTGATTGTAATATTAAATTTATCTAAATTTCTATCCATTAGAAAAAAAAAAACAATTTTTATTATATATACAGGATTAGCAAGAAATAAGTTTCCCGCGTCAGAGGGCTGTAGAATACGTTCTACTTGTCCAAATGAGATAAAATTTGAACTACAGATAAATCAAATGATGCGCTTGACATTTATTAAAAAATAAATAGTACAAAATTTTACCGATAGACATAAAACATTTGATATGTGCAATACACATAAACCATTTGATATGTTTTATAAATGTTAAATAATAATAACAAAAAAGTAGCATTACAACTGTTCAACATGCCCCCCTTCATTTTCAATAATGTGTTCTAATCGCAGAACCATATTTTCGACAGCAAACCGGAGTGAGTCTGTCGGAATTTCAAGGAGATGGCGCTGAATGCTGTCCTTCAGATCTGGTACAGATGCTGGCCTTTTACGGTAGACATTGTCCTTCAAAAAATCCCACAACCAAAAGTCGCAGGGGGTGATATCCGGTGAGCGAGGAGGCAATGCCATAGGGAAATGACGGCTGATAACCCGTGCCTCAGTAATATGCTGTGTTAGCAGTTGCTTTACACGACGATCAATATGAGGAGGTGCGTCATTTTAAAGGAAAATGATGTCCTGAAGGCATCCACGCTGCTGAAGTTGTGGGATTACAAAACCCCTCAGCATATCTTGGTACCGTTGTCCTGTGATCGAACAAGTTTTGATTCCATTTGCAGTTATCTCGTCAAAAAATACGGTCCAATCACAAAAGTAGTCGTAAACCCACACCATACTGTCACTTTTTTAGGATGCAAGGGTTTTTCCTAGATAGCGCGAGGGTTTTTCGCTGCCCAAATTTGACAATTGTGGGTGTTGACTTGCCCATTAAGTTGAAAGTGGGCTTCATCAGTCCACAGAATATTCCATGGCCAAGTGACGTCAACCACCATTCGAGCAAGGAACTGAAGTGCAAAAGTTTTACGAACCTCTGAGTCCCCGTCCTGCAACAAGTGCAGAGGATTGATTTTGTAGGAATAAAAATGCAAAATGACCCTAAGATTTTTCGTACAGGGGAATACGGCATATCCAATTCACGGGAAACAACTGGCACACTCACACTAACATC
The DNA here is from genome assembly GCA_037975125.1 of Latrodectus hesperus. Lineage (NCBI taxonomy): Eukaryota > Metazoa > Arthropoda > Arachnida > Araneae > Theridiidae > Latrodectus > Latrodectus hesperus. The sequence continues at coordinate 75,181,274 of CM075858.1, read as the reverse complement.
CGGCGACTGACTGCTGGCTTCAACGTCCACGGTAGCCACATTTTCGACGCTAGAAGACAGGATTGGCTTTCGTCCTCTACCGGGAAGTTGCAAGTTGTCCAGTTCATTTAAATTTCTCCATCATCTTGCGTAACACACATGGAGACACTGGACCTCTTCGTATCTGCATCATACGGCGAAATTCTTTTACAGCTGCAACGGAGTTCTGCTGGTTCTGGTAGAACAATTTTACAAGTAGCGCTTTTTCTTGTAAAGAAGGCATGATGTGCAGAGAAGCAACTAATGCTCATTCAGAATCCGCCTTCTTTTTACCCAAAGATAATGCTAATATGCTTACGCTGTAAAGCAAATGACTTTTCATATATTCAGTATATGCAAATAAGTAATATTAGTATTACAGCGCCATCTATCGTCGAAATTTTGTACTATTTTTTAAATAAATGTCAAGCGCATCATTTGAATTATCTGTAGTTCAAATTTTATCTCATTTGGACAAATAGAACGTATTCTACAGCCCTCTGAAGTGGGAAACTTATTTCTTGCTAACCCTGTATATATAAGCGCTAAAGACCCCAACATAATATTTGCGATTATTTATACTTATTCACACACACAATGTATTTTTCTACGTAATTATTACATGTAGCTGAAAATCATTTTTATCATTTTAGCCACCTGAGGAGAACAAAATTATTATTTTAATATAATTTATTATTATTTTCAAAGCTTATGCAATAAGCAAATATATTACTAAAATATGTGTTTTAGTAAATAAAATAATTTGAAATTTTTATTAAATTAAAACATTAGATTTCATTTTACATAATCATGCTTGATATCTACTTTTTGAAAGTATAAAATAATTATAATATTCGTTTGTATGTATTGCAATGAAGTTCACAGAAAACTGATTGAAGTAGGTGAATATGTTGTTATTATTGCTATTTATTAAACTTGGACAAACCAAGCTCTCTAGCCGATGAATATGCTAAATTAACACAAGAAGGATGCGTCTATTATTTAACCAGAGCACCATGAAGGTGAAAGTACGACTTTGATCTAAGACTCCACCAATAGATCGAGCCACCAGAGGATCCCTCCCTTAATATTGACTTTGATTTTGAGGCTGAATAAATTTTCTTCAAACCATTATACTTATGATAACTGCCCAATGTCAGAACAAAGGACATTCTAATCCACAAACTTAACGAGCACGTATATCGCATGTACTCGTTGGTCTTTGACTGTATTGAGAATCAAAACCCACTTTTGTAGACAGAAGGCTGATGCTCTAGTCACTAGGCTATCACGTCCTTAGTAGTTGAATAGATTTTCTTATACCGAATGCCTGAACTAAAGATTTAAGAAATGACATGAGCAGTAGGTTCGGAATCTCATAGGAATGACAAACACCCCCCACCCATAATTGGTACAAGAGATCAAAACTTTGTCCCTTGACCTCCCGTGTGACACACGTACCCGGACTGTTCTCTCAAGACTTGCTAGCGGTCATATTAAGTGCCTCACTTTCAATGAGGGCAGGAAAACTTTCGTCACCTGCACCAAGTGCCAAAATCATCAGGCTTCTCCTGAGCATCTTTTGGATTGCATGGGTCTCTCTATAGAGGATCTCTTTAGCAATCCTCTTTTAGTCTTCGACTTCCTTACAGTCAACAAACTCGTGGATCTAGTCTGACTCCGTCAGACATGGAGGATAAGCAACAACAACATAGGAATGACGGTTCGTAAATACTTTACTTGCAAAGTATAAGACGTTAAATACGAACTCAGCTAATAAAAGAATTTAATAATTGATGGATGACAACTAACAGAATCAGAGAGATTTTGCATTGTAGTATTAAAATATAAAAAAGAGAGAATCAAAAAAGAAGAGGAAAAGGCGCTTATTACTTGGTATAAATAGGCATAAAATTGACAGTGAAGAATAACTGATGTCAAAAGATGTAGTCAATGCAGCTAATTTTCATGCCAGCAAAGATGTGCCACAGGCCTTACTTCTTTAATGAATGAAAATTCAAACATCTTCAAAGATCCTATCATTGAATTTTGGTTCTTACATTAAAGAAACATACAAAGAGACCATCAATATTATCAAGGGGTATTTCAAAGATTAATATCTTCAATTCATGACATGTGATTCCGAAACTTCTATTTCTACCTCATTCTTCTGGTAGATTTTGAGCCTTCAACTGGGATACCTCGTGCAGTTTATGAAAAGCACAGACAAGTGTGAGACTGAAACTTCAGTTTATTGTACTAACCTTGTGCAATTTATGAAAAACACAGACAAAATGAAAAACATAAATGTTCTTCAAGTTGAAAATACAAGTTATTCTTCTGGTATATTTTAACCTTCTGCTAGGATACCTTGTGCGGTATATGAAAATCACAGCCTAGATGCAATCATAAATCTTCTTCAAGATGGAAACATAAGTTTTTCTCCTGGTAGACTTTGAACCTTCTGGTAGAGAATACCTTATACAGTTTATGTAAAACACAAACAATATGGAAACTTAAATCTTCTTCAAGATTGAAACATAAATTCTTCTCCTGGTAGGCTATTAATCTTCAACTAGGATACATTGTGTAGTTTATGAAAAGCACAAACAAGACGGAAACATAAATCCTCTTCTGGATAGAAACATAAGAGTTCTATTACTGGTAGACTTTGAACCTTCTTTTAGGATACCTAGTGCAGTTTATGTAAAGCTCAGACAAGATGGAAACATAAATTCTTTTCCTGGAAAACTTTGAACCTTCAGCTAAGACATCTTGTGCAGTTTATGAAAAGCACAGATAAGAATAAAACTAAATCTTCTACTAGATGGAAACACAAATTCTTCTCCTGGTAGACTTTGAACCTTAATCAGGGATACCTTATGCAGTTTATAAAAAGCACAGAAAAGATGGAAACATAAATCTCACTTAGATATGGGATCCTGTATATAAAAGATGTTCTGCAAATAATGATCATAAATAGGAAAGACACTATGTTACACTCAATGATACTCCCTTAAAAATTAAAAACAATGGCTTGAAAATTTATTGCAAATTATTACATGCCTTGATTTTAAGAAGAAAGTTCTCAAAAAAATGTATCAACGGCTCTTTACAACAAGATTATTTAATACTCTAAACTACTCTCTTTTAACAGAGTAAACAAACAAAAATAAATAATATGTAAGTAACAGGAATACTTAGAGTGGGAGTACACAAAAAACCTCAAATATTGACACTCAAAAAAATAAATAAAATATTTTCTATTCATACAATTTTTATTTAATTCTAATGGCAGGAATATTTTTGTTTATTATACCTCATCAAGTTTCATTAAAAGACTCCCACTCAAAAAGAAAATATTCCCAAAAATAATCAATATATATTACGTGTTGTTTATGAGTATTTAATCCTTAGAGCTGACACTAAAAAATAAATAAAAAATATGTTTCATTGAATTTTACTAAACACAAAGAATTTATTTAATAAATATGAAGAAAACATTTATATACTTTTTACTTTTAAATGAAATATTCTTTATAAATTTCACCCTACGAAGTAGTGATTGGTAATTTTCTAGTTTTCTCTTTATCACATGCTTATTCTGTCAATTGTGTCCATGAAAAATTCTTCTGAATCATAGAAATGTATTTGATACAGTAAAAATCTTGGAATAATTTTTAACTGTTAAACATTATACAATGTGCGATATAAGTTCTCTATGCATTTTATCCAGAAATATTTATTCACTGAATGTTCATACTTTTGACAAAATTGGTCTTAACATTAGCCAATGATAAAAACAAGTATGAAATATTTTAGTCTAAAATTGTACTAATAAATATTTTAGTAATATTATATTAATTTTATTAATATAAAGGATATCAAATTATATTACATTTTAATGTACTTTTAGAATCCTATTATTATATAGCAGAAAACATTGTTTTGTTAATAATAGAAAAACATTTTTATGAAAATATCATACAATTTTCCAAAAAATTAGAAGAGCCAGTTTATTAAAGAACATAAAAATATTTATAAAGTAAACAAATTTCTAGTAAAAATGAATTTTCCAAAAGGAACTGCTCGTTAATTTGAAAAAGTCAAAAGTTACTCTCCATTACCAAAAACATAATCCTTTATTCTTGAAAGTAATTTTTCTTTGAGCTATCATACTTATTTATATTAATTTTTTTCTATTGCACCAGACTGCAATTATTTTTGTCTTTTATAAATCTATAATCTTAAGTATTTAGTAATAATATCACAGTTTTTTAAAAATAAATAATTATATATATAATGTCTTATGCTTCATCTTTTAATTCTAATAATATTAATTTTCTTAAGTGACTGAATATGAAAAATCTTATTACTTTATGATGGAAGAAATGCTTAAAACTATATTTTGAGAATATGACGTGGTAGTGGAAAAACACCAAGAAAGTAGTATTTTTTCTAAAGAAAAACCCTCCAATTTTTATTATAGGTGTTTCGATGCTTTATGGATGGAAAATAAAAATCATAAATATTTTAGACTAAACGTAGAACTTTCTTAAGTATATATTTTGAAGCATAAGCTTTAGTTGTCAGAAAATTTGCTTACAAAAGATATGTAAAGACGACATAAAATATAAAACAATGTTGTAGAATTCTACTAGGTATTATTTTTATTTTGAGCTACCAAATCGTCTGAAATCAAGTACCCACATCTACAAATATGCAAACAGATAAAAAGAGTAACAGGAAAACAAATAAACAGATATGTAAAAAAACATTTTATGTAAGAAACAGAGAACTCTAAAAATTTATCGAGCATAAAAATTGCATAAGAATAGAAAAAATAAACACTGATATTTTGCAGAAACGAAAAATATTTCTTGAAGACATTGTTTTAAATGGCTGAAAGACAAGTTTAAAAATAAATCCAATGCAGAAATTGTCATGACTGTTTAAACCGAATTAGTGCACCACTAATGCTGATCAATTTTACATTAAAATATGTTTATTACATGTATTTAAATAAAATTATTTCTATAAAAATTTCTGAATAGTAAACAAATGTTTTATCTGATAATGATTGTTAAATAATTTTCTGAGATGAAATAGTTATTTGCAATGTTATCATGATTAAAATGGTTCTATTCATGAACAACATTAGAGTGATGAATAAATTATAACATAATTTTTTAAGATTTATATTATATATATATATATATATATATATATATTAAAAAGAAAAAACAGGAATCTTTCTAAAAAGTATATTAAATTAGATGATGTTTTCCTTTTATTTTCACCGAAATTTTGAAGGACATACGGAATTATTTTAATTAAGTACAATATTGCATTTTCCAGAAATTTTCACATTTTGTTATTTAGAAAGCGAAAATAAATACATAGAAATATATTCTGATTCTAATTAATAATAGTAATTACAATTAGAATATTTCTTATCCATATATAATGAATTATATATAAGTATTTATTTTTTATAAGAAATACATTTTTTGCAGAAAAACCACATTAATTTTACTACGTCTTATGTGAAAAGTAACTTGAAGATGTGTGTCTTTATTAAATCCCAACATTTAGCTATATCTTTAGAAATAACAATTTTATATTAAAATGGCTAAGTGTATTTCATAAAAAATGCATTATTTATATAATTTAAACATTATAAATGTGACAATCACCTAATTTACATATTATTGAACAATTTGCATATTACAAAATTATAATTTACATATTATTAAGATAAATTTATATTTCAGCTCACCATCCTATTCTAAAGGTTTATTTCTTCCTTCAATTAAACGTATTCACTAAAAAAGTTCTTAGTCTTTGTAAAATATTTATCTGAAAAGGTAATGCAATAACCTAAGTAATGAATGGATATTTTCTTAAACCTTTGTTTAAGAAAGTACTGTAAAAATATTTTAAATCAGGAACTACAATAATAGAAAATTAAGCAAAAGATAAAGTATAATTTCCTTATTGTTTTATAATCAATCCTTCATTGATTATTTAGAGGTAATTTACCGTAATAATATATTGATAAAAACTTGTTACAAAACAATCTATTTGAAATAAGAATTTTAACTTTTTTTAACTTTAAAAATAAAAGAACAATTCAAAACAATTTTTGAAGTTTTTAATGTCAAACTATTCTAAATTGAATCAAAATTGTAAATTCAAAATAATTCAATGTTGTAAATCAAAATTGTTAAATTATTTTGATTAAATTTTGTCTGCTTAAACTAAAATCAAATTAAAAAATTAAGTAGCTATTAACAGTGTAATTTTCAGAAAGATTAACTAAACTTTTAAGGAGCATTTTACCCTTTTAATAAGCAAATGCTCAATAATTGTATATTACCAAAGGAAATAAATTAAATAAGTGTTAAATCAGCTTAAAATAAATTTGATAAATTTAAGCGAATGATTTACATTTCAATGCAGCTTTATGAAATGATTTCTAAAGAAATTAAATAAAATGATTTTTCTAAAGTTTATATAAAAGATTAAATAACTTGTGATTCTAAGCAAACCTCTTCAAAATATTGATTATCTTCAAAACAATACTATTCCCATTATACAATATACACCCCATTTTTTTAAAATAAAAAAATTAAAAAAAAGGTTATAGTTCCAGTGTAATGATTTAAGAAAAGGAAGTAAATATATTGCCTTAATCTTAAGCAATTTAACAGTTGAGAAAAAAAGAAACATTTTAAATGGGAAATTTAAAAGCAGCAAATTTTTGTGAATGGGAATCAATTTTTATCATTAATTTGAGTTAAATTTAGTAGAATTAAGTAGAAAAAAGATTCCACATTTTAATGTTTTCATAAGTAAACTAAACGTTTTGTCGATAAGTATTTAGATAACCATTTAAGTGAAGATCTCTGTGATCCTGTTCGATATATATATATATATATATATATATATATATATATATATATACACGTCACGCCTTCTGTACTAAACCATAAAGCCAGAAACTGCTCAAACATTAGTCGCATGAGAGATGTCACGAAATTCAGAGCTGTTTAACTTCGAGAAAGGTGTAAATGTCGGGTATGATAGAAAAAAATGACTATCTTTAAAGGACATTACTAAATTAAACATTCCAAGGTCGACACTGGCTTTTGTGAAAAAAATGGCTTGTTTTTAAATGTCATATTTACTGATTTAAGCATTTCAAAATCTGATGTAGCTTTCTTCAAATAAATGACCAATCTTTAATTGACATATCTACTGATTCTAACATTCCTAAACCGACGTTGGCCTTTGTGAAAAAATTGACCTATCTTTAAAGAAAATATTTACTCTAATTTAAAAATTCCAAAATCAATTATGGCTTTTGCGATTAAGAAGTTGAAGGTGAGTGTGGATTATCGGAATGGGCATCGATCCGGCAAAGTTAAGAAACTAAAAGAGATTCAAGAGCTTTTTCCAAAATAATTTGGATTCACAAATTGAAATTTGGAAATTTGAGCAACAGTGATGACCTACCCACCCCAGGAGTTACAACAAACATCCGTGATTATTGTTTCAATTAAAAAAAATCCGCAAGGAGGTACGTTTGCATGGTTTCAATGGTCATGCTACCACCCATACGCCTTTGATTACAAAACTCCAGGCAAGTTAAAGGTGAACCATAGATGACTGGAAATAGGTTCTCTGGAGTGATGAATATAGGTTGAAACTTTAACTATATGAATGCAAAATTTAGGCTTCACTTGTGTCTACCGAACGTCTTTTACCAAAATGCATTGTGACTACAGATATACTGTGGGAGGTAGAGTTATTATGTATTTCGTAGTATGGATAGGGATTCTTGATCATGTCTCATGCTTGTCTCAACTCCGACTGTTTCTCTTCTATAATGGATAAATACGTTTCTTATGCTGTGGCAAATTTATGAGTTAAATCAATGATACTTCCAGGATGAGAAATACACCTGTCATGTTGCGATGCGTTCAATGTATTTATTAATATACTGATAATGTGGTGAACTGAATGGATGGGAGTCTAGGGCAGAGTCTAGACTTGAATCCTGTAGAACACCTGTTGTTGTTGATGTACTAATGACATTTGGACAAACCAAGCTAGCTTTGTCTTGGCTATGCGAATTTAAACCAATAGGGTGCGTCTTTCGTTTAAACTGACCACGCGAAGGTGAAGATATTACTTTGCTCTTCGAATTCTCCGATAGATGGCATCACCAGAAGAGCATCTCCCTCAATTTTGTGTGTGTAGAACACCTATGAGATGAATTGGATCACCGCTAAGTCGTGCAACAACCATCAAATATCATTTAAAAACTTACGTCTTCTTCAAACCGATTGTAGAAAATATCATTTCATTGTCCAAGCACTTTTAGAAAGAATGTCTCAGATGATTAAGACTGTAACTACTTCACATGGAAGCATTTTAACTGTTAAATATCAATAAATTGTGCTTAACTATTTTATCACAGATGCAAAAATACTCATAGTTTTACATCTGTGGTAAAATAGTTAAGTTAGATAGTAGTATAGTTAAGTTTTACAGTTAGATAGAGAGTTTAGTTTTGTTTTTAAAATTGTTTATATATATATATATATATATATATATATATATATATATATATATATATATATATATATATATATATATATATATATATATATATATATATATATATATATATATATATATATATATATATATATATATATATATATATATATATAAAGATTTTCATTCATGAATATTTTGCAATATTTAGATATTAATGATGATAAATAATTTGTTATTGAATTATGTTTATAAATTTAAAAAGTTTAAAATCATATTAATAATAAAACTTTATAACTCTCTATTAATTTACTTTAAAATTCTTATTCAGTTTTAATTTACTCACTTTTTTAAATCCCTGTAAGAATTTTTATTAAATAATTTAAATATATATATATGCACATATATAGTAACTTGCCAGTTGTTGAAGCAAACATATTCTTAACTTTCGGTTTATGCAAGATAAAATATTCAGAGCAAATTTTTTGTAACATTTTATTTTTTAATACATCATACTTCTAAGTATAACCATTTTCGAGTACATTAATAAAAAAATTGAGATTCTTTCATATATATTGATTAAAGTACTTTAGTTTTTGTGTATTATAGTTATAGACTCCTCTATATTTGAAATATTCTTTTTTGCTTACTCTATTTTAAATTTTATTATTATTGTAAAATAATTTTTGACACATGATATTTTAATACAACAAATTAACATAGCTGAATTAGTATAACTTGAAGGTAATCATTTATATCATTTTTAAAGACTATTTATTAGCAAATTATTCTGTTCTGAATAATTCTATATTGAGGTCTTAATCTAAACTTTAAAATATTCAAATCTCTTAAATTATTATATTCTCAGAACTATAGGTTTCAGTCGTTTTTATAACTGGCAATTAATATTTGTAGCACAAATATTATAAAGATAAAACCCAGATACTTATTTTCTCTTCAATTTAAATTTTTATATGCTTAATAAATAAATTTTAAAATCACTATGCTCAAAAGCGGTAATATCCAAATATCAGAAAATAATTTTTACCTTGATTATTATTGTAACAAGCAAGAATTCTCTGTCATGTGTTTTCATATTTGGTTTCATGGGGTATCGGTAGACAATACGCTTTTCGCAAGATTATTAATAAGGGCTTTAATTCATACCTTGGGGCATAACCACGTTTTCAGAATATAAGCTTCTAGATTCGATTCCAGTCCTAGTTGAGCAATCGAAAATGGATGATGCATATCTGCTATTTTCAAAAAGTCCTACCAGTGGGTGCTTGATACATTCCAAGTTTTAACCTATGCAACTCAAGAGTATGTTCTGCTATTCTTCAAAATCTTCTTAGAAATCAAAATGTGTCCAATTGTCTCGTTTAATCGAATAACATCATTCCTTTCCAAAACTAGTTTCATTTACTTAGATGAGTTTGTGAATCTACAGGTGGGAAATGAACATATATTACGAAAGTATAGGATAATTTTGTCATCTGCTCACATATGTGATTCCATATAAATCATTTTCTGAAAAATTTTTGGAATATTATATATTAGGAATTTTTTTCCGTAATAGGTTTAGTTCATTTGTACCAAAAATGGTAATAATATCAAATCATCTGCTTTGATTACTTTGCCTTCAAAAGGCAAAATCTAAAATATGCCCATTACTTTTTCAATATGTGGATTCAATGACACCTGCTTAAATACAACTTCAAAAATAAGATTTTGTAAAATTGATTGCAATAAACACTAGATTTTTTTCCAGTTGAATCGATTTCATTTAATAAATATATGAATTAATTAAAATGTTTGACTATTATTTAATTATGTTTATTAATTAGAAAAATAAAGATTACTCTTTTATACTTTTTTTAAATAAAGCACAGTTACATTTTTAAATATATTCCTTTTTCGAAGCACGATAGGGAAAGATTCAAAGAATTCTTACATTTATCAATCCATTTTCAATAATCCTATCCAATTATTTTAAAAATTCTAATTTAATTCATCTTCCTTTTTAAGATATAAATTTTGAAACAGTTTTACTTTACAATTTAAGATTACATTTTAATTAGCAAATGTTCGTAAAAAGTTTATGTATATTTTCTCTGACCAAATCAATTCAAATGTAGGATTCTTCTGTATTAGAGAACAGAAAAATTAATTTATCAAAAACATGATAGCTCTAACGTTAGACTAATAAATCTAGTACATTTGTTAATAAATGAGTTATATATTTTTACTTTTGTGATAAATAGAATATTGTTTTTCATTATTGATTCCTATTTTATTTATACACTGCTATTCATCTATTCACGTCTATTGTTTCTCGTTCAGATTTAGTCTTGAATAAAAATAATGATCAAAAATAATAAACTTTTATTTTAGATTTCAATATCTTTCGCAAGGGATGATATACAAATAATAATCGGAAAGCAAGTTCTTTTGAAGTTAAATAAAATGTTTGTAAGTTCAGCCCACTATTTTCAATTCGAAGAATAATAATCGTATATTTCTCTTGGAAAAATATTCAATACTTTATTATTCGTTCTTCCTGAAGTAAAATGTGGCTTTGTATTCTCTGCAGAACCACGACTTAATATTGAAGCATAAAAGCTGAATTTGTATTAAAATATTACTTTTATTTCTCTGAATAAATACATACTGCCGAAATTGATTGCTATTTATTTATCTTGTACGAATAAATTTTAAAATTCAGTATGTGTATGCTAAGCAAATACGTATTTGGCTATGTGCGTAAAAGAGAGATGGTGAAAAAAATAAATACTTATTTGTGCTAAAAGTAATATTAAGAAAACGTAAAACTTTAGCCTAAAGGTTTAATATGAAAATACATTATTTCTTATATTTATCTAAATTCTTTCCATTACTAAATATAGATTTTTTATAGACTATAAAATACAATGTAATATATATATATATATATATATATATATATATATATATATATATATATATATATATTGAGAGAGAGAGAGAGAGAGATAGGATGGATTGATATTTATCATTTATATACAGAATAAACTTATACTAAATTTAACTTTGAATCCTAATTTTTTACATACACACAAGTAGCAATTACTATTTCCTAATAATAAAGTCACATATTCTTCTAGCCTGATTCAAAACGGATAATTCATTTCTGATATTTATTTGGCTGATATTCCTTTATATTTACTTTAAGAAAAAGTGCTTAGTTTTTGTTAATAACCCATATTACTTTCCAAGAATTACAAATCCATTATTCAAATCATCTACATTATTAAAATTTCGATAGGAAAATAGATTCTTTTAATACTTTATGTTTCTTTCAAATTTAAATGCAGTTTTACTGCTCTGCATTAATTGAAAATAAATTAAACATTTTTATAACTAAATAAAAAAGATAAAGATTAGATGCCTTATCTTGAGAATAGAATACAATAATTGAAAATAAAGACACGTTACATTCCTTGTTACGAAAGTATTAAGAAACAACTAATTCATTGTCATAATGCCGATGCCTTATACTTAAGTATTAAAAATTTTAAATAATCTGAATATAAATTATTTTTGATATGAATTTTTAACAGTTTTAATAATGAAGGATAAGATTATTGCAAACGTTTTCAAAAATGGGACGTAAAATGTGAAACAATTTTTTTAATTCCTTTCCTAGATTACTTTTATTTAAATGCCAAATCATCTGAAATCAAGCAATTAGTTCCATGATTGTATGAACAAATATAGGAATATCATTAGAGCACTGTAAAAATTCTTGAAATTAATACTTTAAACAAACATATCTCTATTCAAGAACTATGGTTATTTCACCTAGAAAATTGTTGTAAACAATCAAAATGCGTCTTGCACGATTAAAAATACACCATTTGTATTATCGGAAATGATTAGCATGATAAAAATTATACTTGGAAAGCTATGAAAATGTGAGCATTGCTAATGTCACAAAGAAATATAATAAAAAATAATAATAAATATAATTCAAATATAGTTGCTTTTCAAGATATGAATAGTAACTTTCTAAATTTATCATCAAAAACTCCAGAAGTCATCTTATCTTTTAGGCCACCGTATAGTAAACATTGGTTTGAGAAGACGTTTTCCATTGATTCAATCCATTAACACATTGACAATAAAGCAGAAGAAAAAGCAAAATGAAAAAGACAAGACAAAACATTCACTTTGCGGTTAGCTTAAATAAACAAGAATGATTTAAATTTCATTATTATTTTTAATGAGAGAATTTTTTTTGATGGAAAGTTATATTTAAAAAATTTTAAATTAGGAAATTGAAAGCAATGTTTAAATAAATTTAGTTGGAACTGGTGTATTAATTCGTACGTATTGTATTTGTCTGGCAAATTATTTATGTAATATGGAGAAGTACATATAAAAAATTGAAAAACTAAATTATTAAACCATTTTAATTTTTAGTGATAATTTTTTTTTCAATTTTCTTCTTAAATAAGTGAAATTTATTTAAGAAGAAAATTGATACAAAAGAATCTTGAAAAAAAAAGACCGCATGGAAACAGGTGTCTATTTAAGCTTTAGCTTGAATCTCAGATTCATTGCAAATGGTAGGATAATTTATGATTTTATGTTAATACAAATAAGTTTTCCCTTAGATTCATTTCTAACGCTATCCTTTTTCGACTGGAGCTTACAAGAGACTACCTTGGACGCTTTTAAAAATTCAAAGTTTCTTTGAATTCTCAGTGAATGTCGCATTTGTCTAACTGCTTTAAAATCTCAATATATTTTGATATTTAATTGAAGGTTATTTCTCTCAATTAACTACAATTTGATGCAATTAGATTATATTCTCTGCTAAATTACTTAAGAGTTCATTTTAATGTTTTAAGATTGATTTTTAGGATGCAAAAAAATGAAATTCCCTCGCATTGGAATTCTTTGTGATAATTTTAAGAGCCTATCAAAAATGCTTATGTAAAACTAAACGCGCGGCATAAACAAAATTAAGTCAAAAGAGTTGTTTTTTTATTATAAGTAGCTTTCTTTTGAACTTACAATTGTAAGCATTCTAAATCTTAAATTAAAATAATACAAGGTTACAAAAAATGAAATGTTTTATTCGTTTTCTTTGGAAAATTTTTGTAACACAGATCCTAGAAGAAATCTACCGCTAGATAAATTAATTCATGATCAATAATAGATTACTTCACAACTGTTACTGTAAATAATAAATTTTACGATTGTCTGACTTCAAAGAATCAAAAGAATTAAAGAAAGTTTAAATATACAAAATAATTTATAATATAATAATTAAAAGCTTTAGGTACATTAACCAAATCCTGTTTTTTTAGTTCTAATCAAAATGTAAAAATACATTTCTTTAAAACATTTAAGATTCAGTATGATATTGACTAACCAACATTTTATCATTTTAGTAATATAATACACAACAAATGAATATTAACGAGAAAGTTTTAAAAAGTGGTCAAAAATTTTAAGACTATTTCTTTTAAATGTTATAGATTTAAAAACAGCTTATTTTTAATTGCAATCGTGGAATTGTTTTTATGGAAAATAATTAAAATGTCTTTTCTTTCACTTATAGTAAAAGTTGTTTAAAAAACAAATTGTAAAATTGAAAAAACTCTTTGTTGACTAAAGAAAAGAAGGCAGAAATACCAGAAAGAAAAATTGAAAAGAATAAAATTCTGTACGAAAGTCAAAATACCTTAGAATTAGAGAGTGTAATCTTTATATTTGTTTTAGTATTTACTTTCTCAAAAATATAATGAAAGAAAAAGGATTTTTGTTATAAAAATATTTAAAAGCAGTTTAAGAATTAGAAGAAAATGGAGATGTTTATATAGAAAAAATATTAAATTTTCAAAACTGCTTTTATACCTTTAAGCACACTGAAATCTTAACATATTCCAAAAATATTTCTGGAGCTAATTATGAAACAATATTTTACTAATTTAAATATTTTATTACATCTACTTTATCCCCATTTTAAAGTGTCTTTTCTATTAATATATATTATTTTATATCAATTAAATATTTTTTACTTTATTACAATTATATTTAAAAGTATCTTTGAATTTATATTTATTTTTATTATCTTTTGCCCTTTTTAGAAAAAGAAAACGTAATAAAAATTTTAATAATTTTTATGTGTGAATTGTCTTGCAATTTCAATGTAATACACTTTAAATTTATTTCGTGAAAATATTCCTAAAAATTATTGATGGAATAAATATTTGAATACGCATTATATATGTAATATTTACATTGATCCATTAATAAATGCATAAGTAAGAATGTTATGAATGCGTCGATATTTGAGTTGCTCAATTTTGCTTCTAAGTAGTTTATTTAAAAGTATTTAAAGATTTTGCCAGAGTAATGTGTGCATATATAAGTGAAATTATTTTCAGTTTAGTTTAGAATACATAATTTATTACATAGTAATGTAAATCAGTGAATTTGCGAAACAAATTCATATTTTCAATCTTAAAAATAGTATTTTCAACGCCTAAACTAAACAAATATATGCATTAGCGTATAATTTATAGAAATATAAAATTTTGTTTCAGTTTCAGTCTTTCTTAAATTGATACTTGAATAGGATATGATTAGTGTTCCTATTTTAATTAAGTTCTTCAAAAATGTATTTTAGAGAATGCTAGTCGATGTAAATGTGATTATTAGAATGCTATAATTCTCAAAATCTGTTTATTTACCTTTCAGAAATTTATTTCCGCATGATCAGTTTTTTATAAATTAAAACATTTTCCATGAATATTTTACAGCCCTTACACTTGAATCCTGATAAATATTTTATATTAAATTCTATTTTTGCTATTAACATAGAATGCTTTAAGATCTTATTAATTATTTAATTAATTTAAAATCTTATTAAGAACTATGGCAATTGTTAACTGTTTTTAACAAATTGTCATACTTTTAACATTACAACAAGAGGATTTAAAATCTTATTATCCATTTCACATTTTATTCAATTCCATTATGATTCTCTTTTAGATTTTTCTTACAAACATATTTAAATTAATGCATAAAATTTTATTTGATATTGTTGAAAATTTGTTATGTCTAAAATTTTAAATTAAAATCGAATTGTTTCCTTCAATTTGTAAAATATACTAGTTTTTGCTTTATAAATTTAAATATTTTTCATTCATCTTTCCACAAATTATAAGAAACACAGATTAATAATACATAAAACTGTTTGATTATTTCATATAACGATTGAAATATTTATAAAATAATATCAAAACATGAGATAAGCTTATACTTTTAGAAATCATTACTAAAAATTATTTTTTACAGTGAGTTTACAAAATCTAATCCAAAAAATATGAAGGCATCAAATAGAAACTCATCAGCGGAAGGATATTTTTTCATCACTCATATGTAAGAGTATTTAAAAAAATTTCCACAGTTTTCCAAATTTCCTTATTAAATGAAAATTTTCTTTTAAGACTACTGTTGCTTAATTATAGGACGTATTTCTAAAGTAGGACAAGTTTTGGGTTCAATTACCGTTTTCTCTATTAAATGGAATTTAGTATTAGGAGTGGTGCTTCCAATATTTCTGAGGTGTTTTTCTTTGTGAAGAGGAAATGTGATCCATAATTTATAACCAGTATTTCTAAAAGTAAAGATTCAACAGAATATGAAAAACATTGAGGCAGTTTTTAGGTTAAGATATATACAATACAATGTACCAAAATTCAATTAAAAGCTGCTAAGTATTCGTTTTTAATGAAAGAGATCACAACTTCTTGGACAAATTTAGTGGATGTTTTTCTTTCTTTTATAACATTTCCATAAAATTCGCACGTTAATATATTTTTTTGAATTATTCTGTAATTTGGTACTCTAAAAATATTGTAACTAATCAACGAATTTTAAAACACTGTTGTAAAAGAATAAGTATTTAATTTCCAAAATTTTTGAATGTATATTTTAAATACATATCCTTTAAGACCTTTTATATAAATACTTTTCTGCTAAGAATGAAAGTGTCTTCTAAACACAAAATACTGTATTTTAATAGAAAATAATTTTATTGTTTTTAATATGATAATCTATTATCTTGTGAGTAGCAAGTTTTATTAAAAAATTACAATATTTTTGTATGAAATACATATATTCTCGTTTTTGTTTTCTTTTAAACTTCTATCATAATCATTTCCAAAAATCTCTAAATCCATTACCGTAATTATTTATTAAGTTAATATGATATTTCTATTAAAGTAATGTATAATACTTTATGTATTGTATTTCATATTCAATTAAAATAATTTATTCCTTGCATTATTTGAAAAACGAATAAAATATTTAACAAAATAAAAAGCATAGATGTTGAAGACCACATCTGATGAATATGATATGATTGTTAAAAAAAGAGGCAATTTATGTTCTTGTCGTGAAAAAATAGAGAAACAAGAAATCAATCATGTAATGATAATAGCTTATGTTTAATAAATAAAGAAAATAAATAACTAAATTTAGAATTTATAAATATATATATTCACCGCCATTATTTTGTAATGAACGACTAAATTATTTACAAATTTTCTGAGAAAACTAGCCCTAAAATTTGAAATATTTTCACAATCTTCCTTTAGATAGTTATATTTCTTACAAAATACCAATTCAAATCAAAAATTTATTTCTACTAAAATACAAGCAAATAAATTAATGTATAAAAAATTGAGAAGTCTTTAAAAATTTATACATTATCATAATTATTTTGTAAACAAACATATTCAAGATAGTATAATCTAAAAAATTAATTAAAATTAATAAAAATGATATCTAAATATAAAAAATTAAGGCATTTTTGCGTTATTAGAAATGAATAGCATAATGAAAACTCTGGGAAGTTTTATGAAAATTTCATTTTTACCAATATTGAATAACTTTGAAAGATATTTTTCGTTAAGAATTTAATATTTAGAAGTAAATTCTTTCACTAAAAATGAAAATAAATGTCTTAATTTCAGATAATCTATTTATAATTTAGAACATTTATGGATGATACAGTTTCATAAATCAAATTACAAAATTACAATAAGCAATTGTAAATCGCTCTGAAACCTTATTTAACACAAAAATGTGGTTATAGCTTAAAATATTAATAAGTCAGTTTTCCAGATAAATTTTTGCTTTAGTGAAATGAATAAATAAAAATTAGTGCCTAAAATAATTGTAAAATGAAATAGTGAATGTAGCGTTAACTAACAAACACTAATGATAATAATGTACTTTTTTAAAATTTAACGAAAGTGGTTTTTTCTCAATCAAATATTTTTATGACATTATTTGATCTTAATTTTAACTCAATTTTGAATTATTTATATATATAATTCAAAATTGAATATATATATATATACATATATATAAACTTTACTGATAAATATGATAAATACTTGAATACCATTTACCAATATTGCAACTATGTAATTTATTTCATTTAATACTGAAAAACTCATTTTAAATGTAATTTGAATCACTTAAACATCTGTTTCCCTCCCTCATTAGAATGGTATATAAACTTTATGATAACTGGTACATAATTTTATATAAAAATAGTCAAATTACATAAGAACCCTTTATAACTTTCTATTTTAGAAAATACGTTCAAATTTAAAAGATGAATAGGGTTTATAAAATCATTTTATCTTTCATAGAAAATTTTTATTGATTCATAAGCAAAAGAAATGCTTGAACAAAACAATATTTTCCTGAGAAATTGTAATAAATATATATGCAATATTTTTTAAAACTCCTTGCCATTTTTTTTGACTTTTCGAATAGAAATATTTGTTTTTTATCTGATAATTGTTTTAAAATGTGAAAGTAATTTCTTAAGATGCAAAATTTCTTTTCTTTCTTTCTTCTTATCAAGCTGCAAACAAAACATTCAATTGAAAAGATATAATATATTTTGCAATTGAAAATTCATGGTATGTGTTCCATATTATAAGCAATAACCAGTAGTTTGTGTCATGTTTTCAAAAAGATAATAATGAACATGTAACAATTGAAAAATCTGTAAGTAACTTTAGAAGAGATAATTTTTGATAGTAAATTCATAGCATGCAAAACGCTATTCTAATCTTGTCAATATCATATATGCATAAAAAAGTTTTCCGGTTGCATAGTAAAATTCTGAATAAATCAGAATGATAATTAGAACAATATTTCTAAGTATTTAAAAAGAAATAGCCATAAATTATCATTCTGAATTCTTTAGATTTTTGATAACACACAGCATTAGCAGTAAAATAACCAGAATTTGGAATATTTTTCATAATTTGAAGAAACATTCCAGCTCCCAACTTCTTGGCATTAGAACTATGTCACAGAAAAAAAAACTCAATTTATAGAATGTAACAACTTACATATTTTGAGAAATTTGGCATTCCTATTTGTTATATTATAGAGTTAGTTGTTGTTGTTGTCGTGTGCCAGCCAGGCTGGCAATATGGGGTGCCCTGCTCCACTTTTCCAACTGAACCATATTTAGGTGTGGAGTCCGACTTCCTCAGTACACACATGCCATAGGTACCCGTTTATAAGGTAGACAACCATTCACAACCCATTCATACAAGGAAAGGACCAAGACAGGATAGAGAGAGAGAGAGTACATCCATCCCGAACCAGGATTCGAACCCAGGACCTCCCTATCCGTAGTCAGGGACTCTGACCAGTAGACAGGGCGGGCGGCTATAGAGTTAGTAGTTCTAAATTACAGACTAAACAAGATATACGAAAATCTATTTTAAGTATGTGATTCAGAATGCCTTCACATTGCATTCCACCTAGACGCGTTAAGAAACAAACAAGCAAAATACGTTTTATTTTTACAGTTTGTTTCAACTCAATAACACATTAGAAGCAAGATTCTTTAGCCTTCATTAAAACAAACCAATAGTAGCCGCAAAATAGTGTGATAAATCAAATCATAAATATACCTAGTATTTTATTTTGGTCGCTTTATGAGTATTTAACTTTGCTGTAATTCTCAATACAAATTAATAAACATTATTTCTTGGTATTTTTGAGATAGTATTATCTGACATAAAACCTTGACTCTATCATTAAAAAATTGTGATTTACAATTCCAACAAACTCGTCCGGATTTCTAGGTAGAACCAAAATTTTCTAAATTTTAACCACAAAATTTCCATTATGTCAGTTTGTCTTATATCACACTACCTCACTTTTCCGAAATTTTTTTCTACTTTTTTAAGATCTAAGTCTGTATCAAAAAATGAAGAAATTTTTTTATTTATTTACAGATTTAGCAAGTATTATCGGCATTTACAAATTATCAATAAATTCAGCTTGAAGGCAGACTTTCCAAAATTTGCTGTAGATAGAATTTAAGTAGCTAAATGTTCTATTAATAAACTGTTTCCCAAAAAGATACTTTTTTCGAATTATTTATAATATTTTGATATTAATTATTATATTTATTAAATTTATAATTTTAATATTCTGTTAAATTAATGAGGATATCTGTATCATTATTTATGAGGATTTTGGTGCCAAAAATCAACTGTCAGAATAGATTGAAATATATGTGGGCTTGTAACTTAAGTTATTTATTACAAAAAAAATTCCCTGTAAAATGGCATGAATACTTTTTTAACTATGCAATAGAATGCCTATGATGCAATAGAATGTTTATCTCCTGATGAATTAGAATGATTATCTCACAATGCAATAGAATGCTTATCTCACGATGCAATAGAATGATTATCTTCCGATGCAATAGAATGTTTATGTCACGATTCAATAGAATTATTATCTCACGATGAAATAGAATTATTATCTCACGATGCAATAGAATGTTTATCTCATAATGCAATAGGATAGTTACCTCACAATGCAATTGAATGTTTATTATTCTTATGAAAATTCATTCAATAGTTATTATTGTGTTGTTGTTGTTGTTTAGTAATGACACTTGGACAAGCCAAGCTCGCTATGCTATGTGAATAAGGTTGATTGGGAGCGTCTTTCATTTTAATCAGAGCACCATGTAGGTGAAAGTGCGACTTTGCTCTACACACTTGTCATAGGAACCCGTTTATAGGGTAGGCAACCATTCACACCTCATTTATACAAGGAAAGGACAAATACAGGATAGATAGAGAGAGAAAGTACATCGATGACCGAACCGGGATTCGAACCCAGGACCTCCTTATCCGCAGTCAGGCACGCTGACCACTAGACAAGTTGTTCGGCTAGTTATTATTCTAACTTTTATATTGATCTACAATCAGTTTTGCACACGGGGACTAATTCGACAGGATCCTACGACTTAAAGTAGATTATTCAACGCTACTAATGCAATTCATGGGCGAAAGAGAAACTACCCATGAGCAAACCATCTTTAAAGAACTATGAATGAGAAAAAGCCAATTTCAGAATTATAAGGCATCTACAATTTTTACAAAATATCTTCCATACAGATATATGAGAAAAAAAGAATATGTTCAATTATTTTGAGTAGTTTTTCCAAAATAATTACGAAATAAACAGTATAACACTATACAAAATAACATCACAAAAGTTATATTTTAACCTTCATATAAAAAGCAACAAAAACTTGCTCAAATCATTGCAAAAAAAGAGCTCTGATAATGAAATTTCCAAGTGACAAATAGACTTTTTCCCCATTTCCTGATAAACCTATATTGAAATTTTCACAAAAATCAATGAGAATCACTTTATTTCGTGATATTTCTGTGTTTCATGTGACTTATTTATTTTTAATCACCAAGAGCTCCACAACTTTATAATGGACTTTTTCTGAATGTAGTTAAGTTTTCTAGATACGAGGTTTGTCCGGAAAATACGTATAAAAGCTGAATAATAACTTTATTTTACAATTATTCAGGTATTACAATATGGTCTCCTTCAAAGTACTCACCCTGAGACGAGATACACTTCTGCCAACGCCGTTTCCACTGTTCATAACATTGCTGATAGTCTTCAGTTGTGATGCGGTTCAGTTGCCGTGTCGTTTCTGCCTTAAGGCCTTCCACATCTCCCAAGTGCCGCCCCCGAAGCACCATTTTGCATTTAGGAAACAAGAAGAAGTCACAAGAGGCTAAATCGGGTGAATAAGGCGTTTTGTCTCTAACGGTCATTAAGCTTCGGGCCAAAAAGTCACACACAACAAGCGACGTGTGAGCGGGCGCATTGTCGTTATGAAGCATCCACCTGCCTTCTTTTGCCAAATCCGGTCGAACTTGGGCCACGTGAGCTCTGAGGCGTGTCAAAACTTCAACATAAATATTTCCGTTCACTCTCTGGCTCTGTTCCTCAATCAGAGAGAGCTCCATGCCGATGGCAGGTGAAAAACAGTAACTTTCAACAAGCAGCCACACACTCCTACTTACACGAAGAGCGGTCTGACTCGAACTGAGCGTTGATGGGATTGGTTAGAGCAGTAGTGCCACCTGGCGGTGACTGCAAACAGTAAAATAAAGTTATTATTCAACTTTTATACGTATTTTCCGGACAAACCTCGTATATTAAAATATTTAGGGATAAGAATATTAAATAATTTGCATTATTTATTTTGTTTTATAATTTGATTACAATAATAATCACTTGCAATTCTACATTAAAAGCAAATAAAAAATTACTTCTTTAGACATTTGAAATACAATTTTCCAGAAAAATAAACAATTTGATCATAGGAATAAGGAAAAATAAATGCTCAGAATAATGTTAAAGAATATTATATGATATTTAAAGTTAATAACCAACCAATATATTAGGCTGGGGAATAAGTTCGTAACATTTTTACCAAAGAATTTTATTTAGGCAAAAAACAATAGTTGTGTCAATAAGTTAATCAATTATATAGTCGCCGTTGTTGTTCACAACCTCTTCCCACCTCTCGACCCATTTGTTGATAACGTTCTGCCAAAAAGTCATCAAAGAAGTTGTTGAGCCAGTTTTTAAGGACATCGTTGTTATTGAAGGTAACAACGCCCTTCATATGGTTTGACAAAGAGTGGAAAATATAGTAATCGATCGGTACAAGGTCCGGAGAATACGGCGGATGCTGCAGTATCTCCCATTCTAGCTCTTGAAGTGCAGCTTTGACGACTTGTGCAACATGGAGCTTGGCGTTGTCATGAAGGAGTATGGTTTGACCATGTCGATCAGGTCTTTTCAGTCGAATAGCCTCATTCACGCGGTGTAGCTGGGCAATGTAGAGCTCCTTTTTGACTGCGGCATTCTTTTCGAGCATTTTCCAGTGCACCAAGAGGTCCTTAAAATCTAACTCAACAAGTTCTTTAAAACCAGATCAGGCGATTTTTCGCGGAACGGCATCAACAAATTGGTCAAGAGGTGGGAAGAGGTTGTAAACACCGACGGCGAACATATAATTGATTAACTTATTGATATTGTTTTTTGTTTAAATAAAAGTCTTTTTTAAAAATGCTGCGAACTTATTCCCCAATTTAATAGCTAATGATCTATTTTTGCAATGTTAAGAACACAATTGATTTTTCAATCAAAAATATTTTATGATAATATGTTATCATTTTAATTCAATTTTTTATGTTTTATTTACTTTAAATAATTATAACATTTGCTAACTACTTTAAAATATTGGGTAGTTACGTACTATGTTCTTCACCATTTTTGCACATGTTACCAAATGATACGTTTCACGCGCGCGCCAATATTCATTTTACGCGCTCGAATAATATTACCCGACTAATACTTACACCAAGAATAGAAAGTTAGAAATTAAAATTTAATCAATGAATTTATTTTAATAAAAAATTTCCATAACAGTTTTAGTAAGTAAAGTTTATTCTTAAATAATTTCCTACGGTAAATAAATCATTTCACTTTTGTCATTTTAAAACAGCAGTTCCCAGTGCTGACACAGTTTTCGGACACAGAAAAGACAAAAAATATAACTCAGATTAAGTTAAAAATAATGAAATATATTATTTATAAGTAAATACTTCTCTTATTTTAATTAAATTATGTTTATTTTAGATGAAATTAATTTTATTTAAAAAAATATTTTTTTTCAAGCCTTGTAGCTTTGAAACGATATTGCAAAGTTAAGCATGTTAAAACACATTTTACTATTTCTAAAAAATTGTGCCAAACAAATGAATATTAGCGAATAAAATTTAAAAACTGTGAAATTTAAGTCTTTTGTTTAATTAAATGTTTTTAAGGTTTAGTACGGTGTTTTTTAATTAAAACTGAAGAGTTGTTTCTACGCGAAATAATTAAAATGATTTTTCTCTGGTTTACTAAAGAAGGAATTGATTAAAAAAACAAGTTGTTGAGCAGAAAACTCTTTACAGACTGAAGGAAGAAAAACAAAAGAATTGTAAAAAATAAAATAATGCAAGTTTCTCAATTATTTTCGAAAGAGAGCGTAATATTTACTTTGTAACCTATACTTTGAGAAAAACGTATTTGATAGAAAAAAGTGTTTGAAAATTTTAAAGAACTAGGAAAATTGAAATGGTTATAATATAATGATATTTTAATACGAAATAATTCCTTTTATAATAAAATGAATAAAATATTTTTATATTTCAAGTTATCCTAAAGGCTAAAAAATGTTGAGAAATTTATTTAGCAAAATTTTATTAATTTAAATATTTATTATATCTATGTTATCTTATTCACAAAGTTTTTTATTAGTTCTCATATTTATATTTTTTTATAATTGTATATAATTTTTTATAGTTTTATATATTTTGATAATTACGTGTGATGTTTTTTTTTAACTAGCATTCTCATTTTACTACCATTTATATTTGCGTTGCCATACAAATCCTTTGATAAATTTTACTTCTTAATCATTTGCTAATAGGAGTCAAAATTTGCTTTAAATCAAAATAGTTATACTGTTCTGAAAAAGGTATTGAACGAGTAAATAACTTTTAAACACGTAACTTATTTGAATCTCAAGATCGCTTAGATAAATTCCCTAAACAAAAATATTACAGTTTTTTTTTTGTTTTTTTAAATTTCAATTTCCATTAAATTTTTTTTATTCTGAGAAACGAATGAAAATACTCAAAAATTTATCCAGAGTAATATCAGTATTTGTGAGTTCATTTTCTCTTAATCTTGGATAATAAAAAAAGCGTGTTACATAATAAAGCAAATCAATAAACTTAGAGAAACAACTTCTGCATTTAAGTCTTAAAAATTATATCTTTAAGTTACTGAGTTAGTAAAGGAATAAACACAGAATTTCCACGAATAAAAGATTTCATTTTATTCATATACGTATTTAAATTGATACTTGAATTTCGTAACCATTCCTATTTTATGTAATTGCCTGCAAAATATTTTTTAAAGACGGCTAACAGTTAAAAATACGTTTCTTAAGAACTTATAATTTTCCGATGTTTCTTTTCTTTTCAGAGTTTTGCTCTTTAATCGTGATTTTCTTTCACGAACATTTTGCAACTCTTGTACTTGTTTGCTTATATTTATTCCATTTAATTATGTATTTGACATTCTTAAATAATTATTAATATCTCTTTAACTTTTAAACATTTTAAAATTATTTTTCAATGATTTTATTGATTAAAAATTATTTTTCAAAGATTAGCTTATTTGAAGCATTTTTAAATGGCTCTGTAGCATCTTATATCTACAGAATGGGTAAAAAATTTTAATTCAAAACTCTTAATCGTCACTTTATTAAAAATAACATTCTCTGCAATATCAATTTTCATGAGTTCTTTAATACGTTTTTATTTTCAGCAAAGACATTCCAGAACATATTTTTGTACAGTTTTTCTATTCTTGTATAGATTGATTAGAACTATTTTAAAATTTTGAATACATAAGCGTGCTATATTTAATTTACTTTAAGCTATTGCATTTTTCTGTTTTGTTCTAAATAATATCAATGCTATCGCCAGGTGAATTGTATCATTAAATTATCTTATATTCAATTTCAGCAAATTAATAATTGTAATTTTGAATCTTTTTATCAATGATAATTTATATGAAATATATAATCTAGATTATATATATATAGATTTTCAGTTTAAACTAATGAGAGATTCTAAGTTCTTTATTTGATAAATTTCACGATTTGGATATATACTATATATATATATATATATATATATATATATATATATATATATATATATATATATATATATATATATATATATATATATATATATATATATATATATATATATATATATATATATATATATATATATATATATATATATATGTATGTATATGTATGTATGTATGTATAATGTAAAAATTTTATTAACAAATTCGCTTATTTACTTTAATATCAATTTTAATATGATTTTAATTAATTTTAATATGAATATCTTTAAGCCATTAATGCTTAACTTGCTTGGAATTAAATATTTATATGAATATGTGAGTTTAATCTCTATTTTAGTTTTGATTAAACTTGAAGACTTTTAAAAAATTTATAACAAAGCTTAAAAAAGCTACTGACACAAACTGAAAAGAATGTTTCTAAATTTAACTTAGAGTCTAAATTATCATTGAAGTACAAAATTTTTATTGAAATGCAATTATCAAGATAATATCATTATCAAAATAATTATAAAGATAATATCATTTCAAGATATTAATTTCAATTTATTCATTATCAAGATAATAATAAGAAAAAATTCAAAATTGAGTATTCACTATTAATATCATTTAATATTATCATATGTCATACCATATATGATTTTCAATCACGTTCATTGGCAGTTCAAAGAACTATCTGTTTATTTAATCTAATATTGCTGTTCTTTTGTATTCCATGCTTCAATCGTGACTTATATTTTAATTTAAAAATACCATATACCAATTACAATAAGATAAATCTGACAATTTATGTAATTGGTAAGCTACTAGTTGAGGTAACAGCTTTCGACTTTATTTCATAAGTTCCACTATCAAAGCAAACGTAGTTACAGACGTTTATAATCAATTTTAAATGAAGTTCAAAATTGGAAGAGAGAGTAAGGAGGTGGAACTAAACTGGCAAATATTTATGGAAAAGGTCACAGTGGTCAATGAAATGAGGACATTGTTTGGTCTCGTTGGTCGATCACAACTACAAATGTACAGCGGAAGGTATGTGCTGTCTGTGAGCAAATATATCGAGGTGAATGCTTGGGATTTCCCAAATTTCTTCTCTTATGACACCTGATTAAGGTACATCAATTATGTAAAGTCCTATAGATAAAAAACAATATGGGATGTTTTGAGTTTGAACCCAGAAACCATTGAATGAAGGAAGACATATGTCGCTTCTCTACATTCTATATGCATGTCTGATAGAGTGGGTACATAGGAGATTTCCGGTTTTCTTCCTTGCTTTGTTTGAATGTGGTCCTCTATCTAATAAATGGCTTACAATCAATATTATGTAGTGGATTTTAGAGCAAGCTACATCAACATGTGGGCCTTATTTTTTTATATTGTTTGGCATCAAAAACATAACAAAATAGGCTTCTTGATCTTTTGTTGGTTTTATCAGGTTATTCAAATGTGTTATTCAATTATGATACGAAGCTAAAAACTGTTAATCAGCTGGAAATGGAGGCCGCCTTTCTCTTTTACGTGAGTATGTCGGCTAATGTCAGGGCTTTGGACTGACCCAGATTTTCTGCGATATGTGAAATTTAAAAACGGCATTTACTTTAAGAAAAATTTTTTAAAGAAAACAATTGCAAATTTGATCCTTTCAGAAATTTCACAAAATTTTACAAATATTCAAATTAAGATATTAAAATTGAAATCATACGAAAACAAAAGCTCAACAGTTTTACTTCCTAATTCGAAAAGGAGCTCTTGAATTGTATGCTCGACTGTATTAAGGAACGGATGAGGAATTTTGTGCTTCTACTATCTACATTCTCAATCGTCATTTTAGATGCTTGGTTATCTTCCTGATTCCCCTATTAATATGCGAAACGACATCCTGTCTAGAAAATGTTCTTCCGGAAGATAAAAAATACGAATATTGCAGACACTATCTATAAAACTTATCCTGAAGACTTTCAAGATAATTTCACATTAGCATTTAATTGTAAGAATTTCCGTTTCCTGCTAGTTGTAATTGAACACATTGTGAGATCACTCAATAACTAAGTGGCAAGGACTTGCTCCTGGAGGTGCTGGTGCCAAGAATTAAACTAACCAAAGACAGATTATTTGTTAAAGGATTTAATAGCTTTAAAGATTTCCATTGTATGAAATCAAACACAAAGACAAAGCTATTTGGAGAGATATTGTGCGATAAGTTTAGGTAGATTCTGGGTTGTAAAATTTGACAAAGAATGTATAGAGTAAACCAAACTATGTTACATATTTGCAACTTTTGATTCAAAAATATCTGTTTCACATTATCTAGTAAGCCAGTACTTGAACACATTGAGCCATCACCAAAGATAATGAACCAGGAGACTCTTGCACCACAGTCGACAACAGAAAAGATAGATAAAGGATGTCGTATTGGATATAAAACTCAAAAAATTTCTTTCTGGAAAATCAAAGTGAAGGTGTTTGTGAGGCAGGCTGAGACCCACTCTGGGCTCTAATGCAAATAAGAAATTTGTCAAGTGAATTAAACTTAATATCTATGAAAACATCTATTCAATAAATAATTTATATATTATGAAGATCATTACTTCTTTTGTCATAAATACTTTTTTACAGATGCAATTGTTATATATTCATGTAGGAAATGCTCATGTGTACCAACAATAAGTGTCCAAAATTTTGACTTCTGTAAAAATGTTCTTCAAACTTGCGTTGTCAAAAGGAATTTTTGAGAATTCTAATTAAGTTATACTCTGATTTCAGTTTTTGTTTTTATAATAAGTAGTAATTAATTTTTCAGATTAGAATGTTATAGACAAATAAATATCTCAGTAACTATGTTCTTAGATTAGTCTCTAAGAAGTGAAACTCAAAACACTCTTAATATTTATTCAATTTTGCACATAACTCTAACTATTTGCTTTAAAAAACGTGATCTTTTTCATCCTTTCCTGAAATTCTTCATTTTTTTTACTTCCCTTATTCTGTGTGTAAATTATATCAATGTCATTATTAAATTAATAAGAAAATAAGTAATCAATTTTTAAGAATACAATATGCATCAAAAAAGGTTTACTTTTTCAAAATTTTAATAATATATATATATATATATATATATATATATATATATATATATATATATATATATATATATATATATATATATATATATATATATATATATATATATATTATATATATATAAAATTTATGTGTATTTTAGTTATATTATTTATGTATATTTGTATATTATTATGTAATTTTTTTTCAAACAGTGTGATGCAAATTTTAAGACAATTTCATGTAATCTTAAAATAACCACAATAAGTTTTATTCAAATAATTCATGTTATTTTTTTTGTATTTTCCCTAACTATTCATTAATTAACGCAGTTTCTAATAATGTAAATGCTACAAAAATATTTCTTTAGAAAAATGTAAACTCTAAATAATAAACATTTGCATACAAATGCAAAAGAGCTTTTTATTTTGTGAATAATTGTAAATTTTATTTTACTTCTGAATTTTCCTACAATAATATATTATAATTTATTGTTCACACATTTCATTGATTTTTACTCCTATGTAGTCTTGAATAAAGAATAATAAATAAAAAATGAATTTTACAACAAATTTAATATTTTTGCATGCAAAAACTACTCAAACAATAATAATCTCAAAGTAGTTTCTTTTGAAGTCAAATAAAATGTTTGTAAATACAATTTCCTATTTCAAATTCAAAGCATAACAATCGTATATTTCTCTTGGAAAAATATTCAGAGCATTATTATTTATTCTTTGCGAAGTAAAATGCGGCTTTGTATACAATGCGTATCTATGACTTCGCATTAAAGCATAAAAGCTGAGTGTGTATTAAAATATTATTTGTATTCTTCTGAATAAATATAAGGAAACGAAATTGATTGCTATGTATTTATCATGGTAGCTTTACTTTTAAAATCCGAAATGTATTTTCTCAACGTGCACATATTTTGTCATACGTAGAAAAGAAAATTGAAAATTCAATTCAATAAATATTTATTTTAGTTTTAAATAATTTAAAAACTTGAAGTAGCAGCATAGAGGTATTCATCCTAAAAATAAAGCCTTCTGTTTATTTTAGAATTTCTATGATTTTTTACAAAATGCATATATTTTGTGCTATAGATCAAAGTTTTAAAGAGAAAAGGATGGCACTTTAATAATGATCAGTTAGAAGACCATGACCAAACACTGAGAAGCCAGGAGAAACATTTCTTG
Organism: Latrodectus hesperus; assembly: GCA_037975125.1. Classification (NCBI taxonomy): domain Eukaryota; kingdom Metazoa; phylum Arthropoda; class Arachnida; order Araneae; family Theridiidae; genus Latrodectus; species Latrodectus hesperus. The sequence continues at coordinate 75,151,281 of CM075858.1, read as the reverse complement.
AGAATACCCAAAGTTATCGTGCCATTGAAGAAGAATATTGATCAAAATCATATTTAAAAAAAAAAGAATAGTTGTAAGAAATTACAGTCATTGATTGTTGATTCTTCTGAAATACTGAATTCATTGACCTGATCACCACAACTCAAAGATAGATACGACAAATGTATCTCTTTATGGAATGATAATGCTTTAGTGAATAGAAGAAATAAATAATTATTTAAAAAAATCTGTATTAAGAATATGCTAACTGCTTACAGAAGCTTCTTAAAAATATTTTATCACCTTGGTTGCTTCTCCCATATCGCTTTCAAACTAGTTTGAAGAATATAAAAATTATAAACCTGCTTTAGCTGCTTATTCACATAACATTACAAAAAATATATAAAAATTTTTTCTTTATTTTTAAATTATAAAAAAAGTAAGAAGTTTGAAAAATTATGGACAGGAGAAAGGAATTCAAGTTATTGATTCTAAAGGCATTAATTTAATATCCTTATGTTTAATGTATTGGGAAAAAAATTTGGAAGGTTAAGTTAGTGTTGTTTTTAAATCTACACTAACTTTTCATTTTTGGCTATAAAAAATTGTTTTTTTTTTTTTACCAAATTATCTTCGTTCCTTAAAAAAAGAAAATAAGTTTTTGATACCAAAGTGGTGTAAGGTTTTTAACTCATTTTATGACGGAATTCTCTGCATTTTTAATATTTTCAGGACAGTAAAATTAAATTCAAACGAAGAACACTTAATTTAATATCGAATGTTTTTATTTCTTTCTATAGTTCAGATTGATTAGAAATAATAATATTTGGAAAGAGTAATTTAAAAAAACTGATATAAAATTTAAATATTTTTGTTTTAAAAACTAATTTTCAGAAATTTTATATTTCTTAAAAAGTTGTTTTTGCGTGGATTTTTAACAGTTGCTCACGTTTAGTTAAACTAATTTTTAATCTTTAATTTATTCTTATGTAATATAAAGTTTGATTATATTATACATAAATTTGTTTTGCAGAATAAATTCATATTAAGTATTTAATCTTACATAAATTTTTTTGTGGTTACATCGTTTTTTGATTAATAGAATTTTTCTAATAAATTATTTTGAGAAAAATCTATAAAATATTTTTGTTAAATTTAGTTAATTTATTATACAACTGGACTGATGTAGAAAATAAATAATTTTTACAGAATTTTTTTATATTCAGAGTATTTTTTACATTGATAAATAACAAATCATTCATTTTTAAAGTCAGTAAAAAGTTGGTGTCATTAATATTTATGATTTTTATACACATAATATAGTTATTTAAATTATTTATTGAAATGATATAATTTACAATAGAAACTAATTGCATAAACATTTTTAGCAGTATTCCCAAATTGTTTCAACAAAATTTAAATTAAATTGAATTATGCATTTGATTAATATAATTTTCTTAATTTTCTTGCAAACATTTAAAAGATAGATTGTACTTTTTTTTGGTCTGAATTTGAGAAAATTGCATATGTTCCATTTTACTAATTATTGTTATTGAAAACAAATATTATCACAATGCAACATTTCTTAGAAGCTGTTTGAATTTAGAACCTGTTAGAAATATTTAGGATTACAATTAATTTTCGGTTATATTTAGTATTACTAATATTTAGGATTACAATTAATTAATTTCACAATGTTTAAATCCATGTAAACAGATATCATTCAATTGATTTCATATTGAAAATAAATTTTAAAATTGGACTACTTCATTTCCTTTACCGTCACTACTATTCATTTTTATACGGTTCAATAAATATATGCAAATGATATACATTATTCAATTTGAATAATGTGTCCTTCTAATTTTCTTTTTCGTTGGGTTCTATTTTTAAATGTTGTAAGTGATATTTTATAGCCATTTTTCTATAGTTAAAAAAATAAACATTTTCATTTTACTTTTTTTTCATTAGAACAACACTATGTTTCTGTAAATATTTATATTCCTTCAAGTATATAATGCCAAATCTTTTGTTTATTTTATAATAGTTAATACATTAGCTGCTCATCAGATTTTAGATAAATTCATTTTCCAAAGTATTTCATAAAAAATAGTCAAGTTAAATTCAAGTTTCCATGTTTCTTGCTTATCATTAGAAGTGTTAAATTTATTTCTTCTCTTGCTGCATGAACAGTGTCTAGTTAATAGTCAAGTTCGACTCCATACGAGTCTGAACGTGCCCAAGTCAATGTTTACCATTACAATAGCAATAAACTACCTAGGGAACAATTAATATTGGAGGCTATAAACATAATTAGGGTACATATTCGTTTCTTTTTTTCATGAGAAATTATTCACAAAATGTTTTATAAATGCTTGCAGAAGGGTGACATAACTGTTTAGAGACCTTTAGAGGAAGACGGTGGTCTGGATGGTTAAGAAGGTGATCTCAATTAGAATCTTGACCCAGCAGAAGGTCAGTCAGTCTCACTATTGGCGACAGGGTAAAAAAATAGGTAGGAATCACAATATAGTCCTTGAGAAATGATTCCACTATAAGTGGTACGCGAAGTATGAGAGTCATTTGCTTAGCCGGTATTTCTAAATTATTAAATATCCACTTTTGGGGATATCATCGTATCCTCAATGTGTGTCCCACTATATAAAGAGGCCATCACTCCTGTCCATTGTTGTACTGACAGATAAACATCTTTGTATCCAGGCATTAGAAATAAACAAAACAGCATAAGAGAGAAAACACAAAACTCTATTTATTAATTCTGAAATATTTCTATTCTGCCATCTGATCATTAACATTTAAACTAATAATGACTTTAAAAAATCTAAAATGTACATCCTTTCTTTGGTTATTAATTAAATGGAAAGGCGTTACATATTTAAAGCTTTACCACGATAAAACATTGCGAATCATTTGTTATCACCCTGAATTTCATTGATATAAGTAATTTTTGCATTCCAATAAATTATTCTGGTAATTTTGTTTAAAAAGTTAAATATTCGGAATATTCAAAATACAAATAATTCTCTTTGACAAATGCATTCTCATTTAGAACATCGTAAAACATAGATACTGTAACAATATACAAATATTTTTTAGATTCCATTCGCATTTATACTTTCTATTAACAATTAAACATAAAGCAAAATTTATTTGATTCAAGATGACCGCTTATTCATCAAAGATTTCGCTTACATTAATCTAGAAATATTTAATATTAAACTCAAAAACTTGAATCCTTTCTCAAAGCATACCCTGAAAAGTAAAACGTGCTCTAAATATGAAACTAATTATAATTTAAAAGATCTGAAATAAAAGAATTCGAAGGTTTTATGAAGCGAATTTCGTATTTCAGTTGCAGAAAAGCTAATTAACTCGTAAATCTTACGTATAACTTTACTTTCATACTGAACACTTGAGAAAATAAATTATGATCTTTGTAATAATGGTAAAGTAAAAATTTTTACTCCTAGGAATTAACCTCTGTAAAATTTATAATTTATTTTTGGAAACTGAATTATTTGTTTATTCTGTTTAAGGTGAACAAATGAGCTAGTACTTACGGCATTAAAATTATTTCCCGTAACTTATAGTTTGTAGGTTTCATAATTTTTTGGCACTGTTTCAAAATGAATGATATTTTAGTCTGTTATTTATTTAAGTTGACGTAAAATTTGTTCGAGCTAATCAAATGAGTAAAATGTTCATAAAATAACATATTCATTGCCTAATGATGTCGAAAAAGAGAAACGAAAATATAAGAACTTAATTTAAAATATCATTTGTTGAAACGCTAAAATGCATGCATTAAAACTTTTGTTTGCTCATTTCATTTTTAAGTTTTATTAATTATATTTTATTATGTTTCAAATTTCAATTCCTTAAAAAAGTCTTACATATAACTGTAGAAAGATCTAAAAATACCTAATACATTAAGTTAGCTTTGAAAAAGCAAACACTCTATCACTTCAAAGTAGTATGGAAATACTTTTCGTTATTTATATAACATTAATAATATTATTGTTTTTTAAAAAATTATATGAAATTTGAAATTTTCAATGTAATTTTTAAATATTTGACGTTTTTGAGTCTTACTAATGTATTCACTAACAAATAATTCCATTTTAAGTATACTCCATTTAAAAAATGATATGCTTTGGATATATTTTTTAACACCTTGAAATGATTACTCTAAATTTTCTCATCATAAATGTCAAAATCCAAAAAGCTTAAAAATAATTTCTAGGAAGACGTGCATACAGAAAACAAAATAAAACTTTGATAAATAGTGACTGGATTTTTCATCCTTTGTCTAACATGTCATAAGGATCGAACCCAAAATATTCCACTATGAAAAGCATGCTTCTACTACTTAAAGTCACAGTGATTCCTAAGATATTCTTTTCGTTAGTACTGAGTAATGGCGTAAAAACAACCAGTGTTTTTCATAGCTAATCTTAAGTAAATGCAAAAACAAAACAATAAAAAATACCATTTCAAACTGTCCAGTTGATTAAAGGGGAATTTTATACTAAATTCATGGGAACATTAATCTTGTTATTATATTTTTATTTTAGGGAAAAAAAACTTTGTGCTTCGTAAAAATACTTAATTTAATTTCTAATTAATTTTAATGTTAAATTTATGGCGTAAAATATTTTCTTATTATCTAAATTAAGAAGAAAATAATTAAAGATATTTACCAAAAGATAATATAGCAATGATATTTTAATTTGCCAAAAAAAATTTAGAATCATTTTCGGAGTTGTCAGTTATCAATGAGCGTATAAATTCTTCATTATTTCGTTCCTGATTTATGCTATTATACTTATAGAAAAACCCGTAGTAAATTTTTATGTTACGTCATATTATCATTGGCTAAAAGAATAATAAATGACCTGTAATCAGTAAAGACCTGTTTTATCCAAATTATAAAAGGTAAGAATACAACAGGAAATCTTTGCCATTAAAAAACAATTCATATTCTTTGACTATGCCTTTTGCTCCAATGTTGAAATAAGAACTGATATTAATTTTTAGGCATTTTGAGAGTTATTTCATTTGTATCAATTAGAAATGGCATCGTACTTCCTGAAAACTGTCTCTTTTAAGTTTTTTCGTAAACACAGTTCTGAAAAGTATTTTTTTATTACAAATTCGGTATCACAACTATTTACATTTTACTTTAATATACACTTATATGTATCATAAGTTATAAAATACTTGATATTTTCCTGATTACGCATCATTAAAATGTTTCAGATTATTAGAAATGTGCTGAATATTAGATAAAAATCGTGAGAAATCACTTGTTTTTTAATTAACATTAATATTTAAATATTAACATTTAAGAAAGAAATGCTTTTAAATTCCACATGGTATCATTAAGATTAATTAGTGGAATATTAACATTCTTAATTCAGGTCACGATTACTTTTTATAAGTAGTTGAGTTATGATTCTCTCATTTATGAAAATATTATGTTGATGTATGGTTATCTTTTAATAATTGCGTATAATTTATAGATTCTAGATTACATATATATGTGGGATCGTGGCAATAATGTTTATAAAATGAAGTGAAGTGAAGAGGAAAAGCTAGGTTAGACGAGGCTGATAAAACACGCTGGACGACCACTGCTAAAAAGAGTCTCAGATTCAACCAGCCAACGATGGACGACGTTGACATTCTATATGATAGTAGCAATATGGATATATATATATATATATATATATATATATATATAAATATATATATATAAATATATATATATATATATATATATATATATATATATATATATATATATATATATATATATATATATATATATATATATATATATATATATATATATATATATATATATATATATATATATAATTACTGCACTATATATACATAAAACCACTGCAGAAGTGCATAAAATAGAGAGGGAAATTTTGCTTTCATAATGCTGTGAAATGTTACATATGCATTTAATAACAATTACTTAATATTATTCTGCAATCAATTAAGCAATAAAAACACATAGTACAATATATTAAATTAATTTCGTGAAGATAACGTAAATTAAGCCAAAAAATGAAAAATATTAACATTAATTATTTTAAGATTTAAACTTTAAATCACAACAACTTAATCTTATGCTGATTATTCATAAGCAAAACTCTACTCTAAGTAGTAGTTTCCTCAAAGTAAAGTCCTCTAAGTAGTAGTAATAAAATCTCGAACAACTGTACTGCTTACATTTAAATGCAGAATGAAAGTTTGTATCTGAATAATTAATCTTGAAGTTTCATAGGCGAAATTTAAATGGGAGTATTATATTGGGTTTGAGATAATTTAAAGTGCTTTTTAGCTTCCTGTATTACATAAAATTTAAGCATTGCAACATATATCTCTGCAAAACTATACTGAGTTATCGAATCTAGGAGACATTATAAATCTCTTATCTTAACGATCAAATTTATTTTAAAAGAGAAAAATTACTCAATTTTGTTTGGAAATTCTTTATTAAATACAGTAAAATCCCCTTGAAATTTTTTGTTACTATTTAAATTAAATAATAATAAAATTATAATGAATAAAAAAAATTAAGCTATTAATTAATACGTTAAACTTTTATTTTCTCTTGTATATATTTATAATTAGTAAAATACTTTGTTTAATAAACCATATAAATTGAAATATTTCTGTTGTAAATAAAATAAAATTTTGTTTACATGCGGAACAATATCAATTAATTTTCTAGTTATATGTTTACTTATTTATATAGTTACGTAAAATTAATAATTTTAACAAAAATATATTTACGACTCATAATCTCTGAATTATTAAATTTTTTCATCGCTAATAACGAGTTGAATTTTAGCCTTGGGGAAAATATTAATAAGGATTATAGAGTTGATAGTGAAAGCAACTTGCTCTTACAAAGGCATTTCATTTTAACTTCAGTAATAACTAACAGTACATCCATTTTTAAGCACATTTATGAATTTCATCTTAAAAATAGGATTACTGTACGATTCACTAATTGAGATCTACTTTAAAAAACATTTCTTTTCCATTCGGAATTTATAAATAAGTATAACATAGTTTAGATAAATTTAATCTTTTACAAATGCAATAAAACAACATAACAACGTGGATTAAATATGATGATCTCCTCCATAAACTTAGCGATATATATATATATATATATATATATATATATATATATATATATATATATATATATATATATATATATATATATATATATATATATATATATATATATATATATATATATATATATATATATATATATATATATATATATATATATATATATATATATATATATATATATATATATATATATATATATATATATATATATATATATATATATATATATATATATATATACAAATATAACCTTTTTATATCTATGCTCTTCTTTATTGTATTTATTCTCAATATCTTCATATCGTATGAAAAATGTTTTCATAATCATGAAAATAGTTTCATTATTAACTGATTAATTAGTAATTATCATTTTATTTAAGTCTAAATTTTCGTTTATTAAAAGCTGTGTAAGTTAATTTGTGCGTTAATTGATTGCGTTGAGAATTCTTTGGTAAGAGATCGTTTTTATCAATTATTTTGCAAATTGTCAGTATATCTTTATATCTATTCAAAAAGTTAGGAGTTTCGTTTGCTTGCATCTTGGCAAAATATAGTTTTATTATTATGATTGAAATAGAATTTAAAACCCATACTATATTATTAATTTTTATTTTAAATAATGCTACTTTCTTGAATAAATACGTACGTATTTATAATTTAAAAGAACTATCAGATTACGTTTAGACATTCTAAAATTTCAATGGAAAACAAGAAAGATTAAACAAATATACTATTCAAAACTATTATAATGACTTTGTTTGACTAGAAAAGTTTGAAACTACAGCTTCATGTTATTGAATTATATTCGAAAAAATTTAACCATATATTTTCTCTCTATCAATAGATAAACTGAATAAATCTTTATTTCATCTAATTGATTCTCATTATTAAAAAAATTTATTTAATTTAATAACAATAGAAGAAGCAGAGAGATTTCGGAACAATACATTAAATTATTTTAAAAAAATTCTTAAACATAAGAAGTCTATAATTTATATTCTTATTCTTTTCATAACCTCACACAACTTATTATCTTAAGAGTCTTAAAATTAAATTTAATGTCGATTCTTTCTTTGTATTACCAATATAATGAGTATCGCTAATAGATCAGCATCTTAAATTCTCCTATATTGTTTGAGGTATTACGGAGGAAAGTAATGATAGGATAATGTACCTTTTAAAAGTTACAAAATAAATAACTAATTTATAATAAATTACTCTATTCATTTTTATATTTTTATTACTCTACCTACCTCATTTCTATAAAATTTTAAATTAATATTGAAATAATGAATCAAATACTTAAATAATAAAACATCAAGTAATAAATTCATTACCTCAAACAATAAATTATGAATGTTTGTACTTTTTCAATACATTTTTGTGGATTTATGTAAATTTAATTATAGAAAACAGATGGTATTTTTTAAAGATATAGTGCATTATTATCGACCAATGTTACAAAGAAGTGCAGTAATATTTTCTCGTATCCAAATGATATGTGGTGACAACATAGCATGGTATCTTTATAATTAAAAGTGCAGGTTTGTTTTTAAATCTTTAATCATGGATTAAGAATTTTAAGGCCATAACAATTATTCAGAGTTCTTGAATATTTTCTAAATTTAGAAAACATTTTGGGATACTTTGATGCTAATATTTCAAAAATTCTGAGAAATAACAATCCTATCCCAATCAAAAATTGTGACACATCTCAAAAGAATTTTCCATTTCTAAGCATGTCGACAACAATTTGAAAAGTTTCAGTATGAATGGATTCATCACAATGTCCCTCAGTGTTATTTAATGGACTTAAACTTATTTCTTAAATTACTTTTATCATATAGATGATAAATCAGAGAAAACTAGTCATCAACAGCAATTTCAAAAAGGTTTCTTTGCATATACAAAGCAATTTTTCTGTAGTTTAAACGTCATTATATAAATTCCTTTTTTACATATAAGTTATCACAACTAATATATTTTATTTTGATAGACCATCATTTAATTATAATTATTAGGCCTACTGGAAAATTCGTCGATGACGAAAAATTTGTCGATGACGATGTTGTAAAAACCATGTTAGAGCAACATCTTTTTCTGACAACATTGGAGGTCGCAGAAAGTTTAATTTAGCTCAGCAAATTACTTGGGACCATATTCGGAAGATAAGAGTGGTGCAGGAATATTTAAATTGGGTGCCACATGAATTATATCAGGAAAATTTTGATCCAGTTATCACATATCTATCTCTGTTTATTTGGGTCCTACAAAATTGGGCCCTTCTTGAATCGGATAATAACTGCATGTGTAAAAGTAGATTACCTACGAAAACATCGTAAGGAAAAGGATATATTCTGAGGGAAAACCCAGCCCTTATAACTCTAAAGCAATTTGACTTTGAACAGGAGAATGTTGTGTATAGTGTAAAGTATTTGAGCACCAATACACTATCAGCATTGAAAATTGAACGAAATGCTCAGTTCGGAAAAATATTATTAGCGACTGGGTAATTTAAAGCAGCAGTCCAAGAAAAGAGGCCAAGAAAAGAGTTTGTTTAAAAATTGCAAAACTAGGCTGGGAAATTCAGTCTCATACATCATATTCCTCGGACTTTACACTCACCAACTATCAAATAGGATATATTCAGTTGAAATACTCCAACACAACCAATTTGTTAGATGTACTCCGAGCTTAAAACTAAGATTAGCACTCTGATTTTAGTTTAACATTTAATATGTTTAAATCCTGCCACAATTAAGATGTTTGTAAAGCAAAAAAAAAATCACAAATAGGACATATTTAACTGAAATACTCCAACACAGCCAATAGATATACGCCAAGCTGGCATCAAATGATTAGCACTCTGATTTCTAATTAACAGTTAATATGTTTAAATCCTATTACCGTTTAAATGTTTATATTGCAAAATCACCTTATTCCCAAATTATCAAATCAGTATTCGGTAGTAAAGTGTGGGTTTGACTCCTGTCGTTGTTTAAATGTTTGAAATGGTCCAAAATTAACTTTGAACTATAAGCCATGATTTAATTAGCACTTGTTAGCAAAGATTTACCATTGAATGGCAAACAAACAAACCAACCGATATCTATGCAAACTGAAAGCAAAAATGCAACTCCTCTTTATAATTGTTCAACCATAGCTGGGATTGAACCTATGATTTTCCGTATCAAAGATTATGGTCTTATCTCTAGACCACTAAAAACCATTGCCATTTAGCATGTATAATTTACTATCACCATATTTATTAATGTGCGAAATTAAATGGTAAGATTAGACTTTACTGGACATTTGATGTAATAATAACTGGTGACAATAAGAAATAACCATTCACAAAATAAAATATTTCGTTTCATTCATAATATCGATTGTATTTTTAAAAAATAACAAATGTATTTCACCAAAATTTAAAGGGAGTACACAACCGTTGATTGGGATTATTTTGAAATGCTGAATTCGCTATTTTGATCACCACTACTCAAATATTTGATTCAAGTTTCAATATCATTTGACAACCTTATTCAGAAATCTAATATGGAAAATAAAAGAATTCAAAAGCTATTTGTAATCGTGATTAACAATAACAAATAACATGCTTATTTCCAATGACTTTTAAGAAACATATCATTCTATTATTCTAATTAAGTATTTCCTCCACATCATTTTCGATTAATATCGGAAAGTGTACAAATAAAACTGTTCTACTTATTGCTATGACATTTCAAGGAAGAAGAAATGCTCAAATTTTGATTTAAAATTATAAAAAGAAATAAAACAGTTTTTTCTGATATAATAAAGCTAAAAAGGAAAAAGTATTTAAAAATAAATGCCTTCTAAAAATATTCATTTAATCTCTTTATATTTAATTCAAAAGAAATTTTTTAGGAAAGTTAAGGTAAAGTTATGAAAATTTAAATCAGCACTTTTTCTCACTTTTGACAGTAAAAATGTTTATTTTTCTAGAAATTTTTTTTAAAGAATTATGACACAGTAATTTAATTTTTTAATTTTTTACATTTTTTATTGAGACAAACGCCGAATTTATTATTACTCAGAACAATATAATTAAACTTAATGAAGAACACTTGAAAATTTAACATTAACTTTTTTATTGAGTACTAAAATTTGCATTCATTAGAATTAATATTACGTAAAAAATTTAATTTTAAATTTTTATAAATATTTAAATAATATTTTTATTTTAAAAACTAATTTTTATAAAATTTACTTTTCTAAAAACATTTGCTACGTTTACTAAAAGCAGTTATTTTTGAATTTTTTCTATCATATGTTCTTATGCAATATAATGCTTATTTATTAAAGTATAATAAATTTTTTTAGAAAAAAATTCGGATTACGTAATCAAAATTATTCTGAAAACAAGTATTTAATAACTTATATCTTATAAGTTAAATCCATAAATGTTTGCAAATTAATTGAACTAATTATTACCCTATTAAATTGATAAAGAGAGTGCATTTTATTGGAGAAGATGTTTATATTTGCAGCAATTTTTGTATTAACAAATAACAAAACATTTATTTAATGTTGACTGCAACAATGTTTTAATTCATAAGTAAATAGTAAAATTATAAAATAAAAAACTGTGATTTAGAATAGATTTACAATAGATTTTGGCATAAAATTTATATTTAATTCATTTTAAACACCTTTTATTATGTGACATTTTTAATTTTCTTTTGAAAATTTCAAAATGTTTCATTTTGTTTAATTACTTTAAATTTAAAATATTTAAACATTTTAATATTAGTTTGCCAAATAATACATTACAGTAAATAATACATTTTAAAATAATAATATATAACATGCTTCAATAATTTCATAAATTTTAAAAACATTTTTATAAATTTCAAGAGCTTTACTATGTAAAATCAGGTAACATTTCATGCTGCTTTAAATTTGTGATTTTGTAAAGAAAATAAATATAAATTCGAATATTTCATTAAGAATATTATCATGCTGAGAATATGATGCTTTAATATATTAGTTTAAATTCATACAAGCAAATATGACATTGCTGTATTTGAGATATTTGTTTATTTTAATTGCCTTTTCTCTTGATTTATATCATTATTTTAACAATGTTAACTATTAACAATTCTATAAATACTGAAAAAAATGATATTTGCAACAACAGACACCGTACATTCATGCAGTGCACTCATGTCCATAAATTAAGGATAATTCAGAATCACACAGAAATTGAACTCCAAAATAAAAATTTAACATGTAGAATTATCACACACATGTTGAAAAATAATATGCAAATTACAAGAAACCACCAGATGGCGCCGATAGTACGTCACAATGACGAAAGTGTAAGAGAGGGGTATATAAGGAATGGTTGCAAAGAAGTAAAATTGTTCACAAGATCTTTAAAAGCCTTTCAATGCAATAACACCGCATAGTTATGGCACAAAGGAAGCATTTGGATGATTTTTTACGTGATAGAATTATCGGCCGTCTGGAATGTGGCTGTACCCATCTGGAAGTATTATGGGAACTTGGAATCACTCAGAGCGTCATCTCCAAGCTTTGGCAACGGTTCCAAGATGATGGTAATGTGAGTAGACATTACAGACCTGTCTCGTCAGCTCTCTTCAGCTATCTTCATGACAGTTTCAAGGCAAACCATGTACAGACGCTTAGGGCACATTGGTCTATATGCTCATAGGCCTGTCAGATGTGTTCCACTTACCGCACCTCACTGTCGCCTGCGGTTAACCTGGAGTAGAGAGCATGCATTGTGGACACCTCAACAGTGGTCTTGTGTGATGTTTTCCGACGAGTCCATGTTTAGCTTTCAGTCTAATTCTTACCGGACTTTCAGTTTCATATGGAGAGGGCCAGGTACCCGTTAACACCAAGAGAACACCACTGAACGACACCGTTACGATGGTGCAGGATTGCTCATTTGGGGAGGAACTATTCTGGGTTCAAGAACTAACCTGCATGTTCAAAATGTAACCATGACAAGCCACATCTATCGAGATACCAATCTAGAACAACATGTACGTTTGTTTCGGGGCGCCATGGGTGCAGAATTTCTATTTATGGATGACAATGCCCATCCTACCGTGCAAACATTGTAGACGAATGCCATCAATCGAAGGATATCACCCGTATGTACTGAATAGCATACTCATGGGATTTGAATCCAATAGAGCATGTGTAGGACATGCTTGGCCGACGAATTGTAGCCCGTCAACCTCCTCCCACTTGTCTACCGGAAATTCAGAGAGTATTACTCGTTGAATGGTGTAGTATTCCTCAATATCAAATCAATAATTTGATACTCAGCATGCCTAGATGTTGTACGTGCCTGTATTGTATTAGCTAGGGGCATACTATGTATTAAACATCATACCAACCCTGTTATACTGGTTTTTGTAAATAGGTTCTTTTTTTTAAATTTGATCCAGGGAGTAAAAATCGCTATCTTTATTAATGATATAAAACATATAGCATATTTTTTGCTCTTTATATTTTGTTTAATAAATAGAATTCACAAATAAGTCAAATTTGTTTTACTTCTGTCTCTTTCTTTGCCTGAACTTGCATTATCTTCAATTAATGGACATGAGTGTATATAGCTTGTTACAATTTCAAAAACAAATATTTTATTTATTTATAAGCAATGATGAAGATAACTCATTCATCTAATTTTCATCAATTATATTTTGCAAATTTATAAATAAAAAGCAGTTAAGATACATTAGCTGACCAACAACGTTTTCATTACATACATATCCTTTAAAGCGGAAATTCAGTACGTAAGTATTTATGTTCGATTCCATTCATGTCTGAGTATGACATTATGAATGTTGAGTTACAAAATAGTGATTCATTACCTAGACCATCAACAGTTTTGTCATAACTTAGCAAGAAAACATTGTTCCTCATGTATTTAATAAAATAGTTATTCATTTTATCGTCGTTCATTTTTAGTCAAGACTTGTAAGGATAATGTGTAATAGTTTGGAGAATATTTGAATAGCATATGAAAAATGCAATTACCAAAGAGTTTAAAGTGATTTGAAATCTATTTCCATTCTAACAACTGGGGAATTAACTATTTTTACAGAAAAATTTTAAAATATTCTTTCATTCGTAATTGATTAAATGGGTGACATAATATATTTGAATCTTTGCAACAATAAAATTTTATGAATTATTTGTCATCATCTTGTATATTTCGATAATGTTGATAATTGTATTCCAAGTAACTTCTCTGTTAATTTAATTTTTAAAGAACTAAACATTTAAATATCCAAGATAACAAATAACCTTCTTTTGTATATGCGTTCTAATTACAACATCATCTCGTACATCAAAAGACAATAATATAGCTTAAAACAAATAATCTTATTTTCAAATTTTATGCTTAGCAATATTTTGGCCTCTATCTTTTGTTTACATCGAAACAAAATAAAAAAAAAATTATTTAATCCAAAATGGCTGACGGTTTATCAAATATTTTCTGCATTATTCATAATAATAATTACAACTAAACTTAAGCACTTAATATCCGACTGAATGTTAAACTCGAAAAATGAAGCCAACAACTTGAATTTGACACTAATTATAATTTAGAATATCAAAATAAAAGAACTCTTCTATTTGTTAAAGCGAAATTTCAGATTTGAAATGGAGAAAAGCTAATTAATTCGTAAAAGTTAAAAACAATTATCTTTTTGCACTATATATTTGATAAACTAAATTATGATCTCCTTAATATTAGAGGATTAAAATTTTAACTGCTTGATAATAGCTTCTATATATATAAAATTTCAAATTTGTTTTAAGTAACTCATTTATTTAGTCTGTTTATTCTAAGCTGATAATCATGCAACTGCAGAACAAAATTCTTTTACATATTTTAATACCTGTGATTCCGTAATTTTAAGCACTGTTATACGATAAACAACATTTTAATCTACAAATTATTGAAGTTGGTGTATTTTTTAAATATTATCGTGAATGGATAGATGTAAGATGGTCATAGAATGAGATGCTTATTGCCTCAAAAACAAGAAAGCAAAACTTATAAGAAGATAAGAAAAAAGCTAAACTTAACCAAAATGCTCTAATATATGCATTAACTTATTGCTTTAAACATTTTTGATAAATATTTTATATTTTATAATCAAGTTTTGATTGTAAAATTATGTTTAATTGATTTTAAGATATCTTTCTATGAAAAGAAATAATTAGCTCTATAATATAATAACTGAAAACAGACCATATCAGCATTGATTTTTTTACATAATTTAGAATAAATTGCCTATTATATAATTATCATATGATTGTATATACTTGCACGTTAAATCTGTGGAATCAAAATTCCTGTGGCCGCTCGTTGATCTCAGTTATCATTGATTTAATAGTTTGGAGAAATTTTCCTTCAACTCCAAATCAATGTCAAAATTGTGAGACAAATACTATGGTGGTGCCATCTTTAGGAGGAGTTTAGAGCAAAGTCTTATGTTCACCTTAGTGGTGATCTGTGTAAACGAAAGACACAACCCACTGACTTAAATTCGCATCGCCAAGGGCAAATCGAGATTAGCTTGTTCAACTGTCTTAAGTAACAACAAAAACATCATCATCATGAATTGACTGTATAATTATGCTTAGTTATTTTTAAAATCTAAATTTTATAAACGTTTATCTCTATAAAAAGTAATATCCGGTAAAAATAGGAAAAAGTTTTAAAAATCAAAATTTATGCATAAAAAATTTAAATATTATATAAATTTTTTAAACAATTACAATTTATGTAGATAATAACAAAAATCTCAGCAAATTTTAACTTATGAAGTATTGTACAGCGTTTGCGAAAGCTAAGAAAATTGCGAAAATTGGATGAAATAATTGTATAAATATTAATTACATATATATATATATATATATATATATATATATATATATATATATATATATATATATATATATATATATATATATATATATATATATACATTAATATTTTTAATAACGTTTATGTCTTGAATAAATTTTATATGATTTCAATTTATAAATGAAAAATGTACTCTACTTAAATAAATGAACCTTAAATTGTACGACACGATATGATTTAAAATAATTTAAAAATAACTTTACAAACGTTTCTATTGCTCGTATTTCAAAATATCCAATTAAAAAAATTTTTGTAAGCATACATTTTATCAAACATTTTGATATACTTAAAAGTGTCTTACAGAAAAAGTATTTTAAAAAACAAATTAAGATTAATTTTAATTCTATACTTTTTCTTTTTTTGAAATGGCATAACCCCAAAATCTTTATTTTCATGAATCACAACTTTTGTGCTGACTAAAAATAAAGAATAAATTAAGTATTATTTTTAATTTAATTGTTGTGTACTAAAAATAGTAAAAGCTAGTTTAATCTTATTAAAACGAATTTAAATAAAAGAATTACACTACATTGGATTCATCAAAAGTTGCATTTATTTTTTCCCTTTTTCATAAAAGAAGGATATAATTGTTTTAAAAAGATGTATTTTTTTTACAGATAAAAGATGAGAAGAAAGTAGAGATTTAAAAATAATACACAAATTCCCCTCTTTTCTTCTTTTAAAATTTATAAGAAGTCTAAATTAATCCCTTGATAAACTCAATGAGTTATCTTTGAATTTTTATTCTCATATTCTATCGAACTTTATGCTTTTCTGCCTTATAATTTTAAAATAAAATTTAATAAATGTTTCTTTCTTTTAATCTTATGAAAAAGTGAAGTTTCAGATCTCTTATTTTCTGCATACCACATTTCTGTATTACATTAATTTATTACCTGTATCGTAAAATTATTGGTATAGCTTTATAATTAATGGTTTTAATACATTAGATATAATTTTGCCATGATCTATAATTAAAAACAGATTCCCCGCCACAGAAAAAGCTCAAGTTGGAGATAAGAATCGTGAAACTAAGACGTATTCATCCACACATCACAGCGTTAACGGTTGCCATTTCAGTAAATCTTTTTAATACACTTTGCTGCATTTTTGACCTGAGGTAACTTAAGTTGTGAAAATATTATTTCAAGAGAATTATTTATCAATATTTCTAATATTTACCAATACTGAAGCAATGTTGTTCAATATTGATGCGAATATTTTTTAATATTGACAGTTATCAATAATGCGGATTGCAGTTTTTTTAAAAATTATTCTCATTATCATATCTAGCATTCTCAATGAGCTCAATACTGTTCTATTTTATCTGAAATATAAAACTTTTTTACATACTTTTAATTTTACTAACAAACCAGATTTGCATTTATGTTTAAGTAATAATGTCACAATAGATTCGTTCTGTTAAGAGTTTCAATTTAAATTCAAATAACTTACTTGAAAAGTGTAAATTTTTAAGCATATGAGGATATTCAGATGATTAAGTTCTGGAATTGTAAATGATAAAGTGTTTCTTTGATTAGATTAGGTTTCATAAATAAAAATAATTTTATATTTTTGTGCATGAGTGACGATAATCCTGAAAATGATAAAGTGTTTCTTCGATCAGATTAGGTTTCATAAATAAAAATAATTTTATATTTTTGTGCATAAGTGACGATAATCCTGAAAATAAAAGTCAGTGTATGTTAAGATATTATTATATTCTTTCATTGAATTATATTTTATTTATTAAAATATACGAGGAAACTTAAGTTACTGATAAAATTCTTCCACACATAATTATTGTTAATAGCTTACCTTGCTAGAACAGAAATTGAGAAATATTTAGTGATGCTGATATTACGCTTTAGCATAGTACAAATCCAGTTTTTCCAACAATGTTCAACTGTATAACTACATATAGCCTATATGACATGTATCTACAAAACAGAGACGCGGCCTTGGTAGCCTAGTGGCTTTCGCATCAGTATTCCATTTGTAAGGACGGAGTTCAATTCCCAATGCCCCCCAACACCCACCGAATTCGTGCGAGATACGTGCTCATTAAGTCTGTGCCATCGAAAGTTCTTGGGCAGTTACCATGGGTGTAATGGTCTAGGGAAAATTTCCTCCCCCTTCAGATCATTGACAAAATTGAGAGAGTGGATCCTCTGCTGATGCCAACTATCATACATACATGCATAACTGTGTGGAGAGGCTCCGGACTGTACCTTAAGGTTAACGGGTGCCGTCTCCCCAACACCTAGCGGGCTACACACCTCTACAAGGTCCGTGAGGGCGCCACCATCGTGGCATTTAACAAGGCAAAGAAATTGTGCTTACAAATTGGTAGCAAGAATTTACAAAACATTTTAAGGAGCTTTAAGCCCTGTTGAACATCCGACAAAAGAATTAAATATTTTCTCTGAGTTAAAAATAAAATTTAACATAATGGCACATACAACAAACTATGGAGAAACAATTTACAATCAATGAAAAGACAGTTTACAATTTCTGGGGTAATTATGGCATTAAAAACATTATATACATTGAAAGCAATATTATAAATATATGAACACTTAATTAAGAAAAGGAAAAAAATGGCATGATACGAAAGTTGATAACTATACACATGCAGGCAGTTTATATAAGTTTAATAAGTACCTTAACTTTTAAAAGCATTTTAGGTTCAAAAAAATTTTTAAAAGATTTGTAAGGTACTAAAAGGGAATAGGATTCAGAAAGTTTTTAAAAGTTGTAAAGCGGGCTCATAAGTTCAAATAATATGGAAGTAGTATATAAATTTCATTAAGTTCATAAAAAAATTTTATACACCATTACTAATTGTGGAAGAAAGTTAACTTTAGGAATAGTTTTCTGACTCGTCTGTGGAGCCTTCTAGATCGTCTGTGGAAGCGTGGCCTAAATTCCTGACAAAGTTCCAATCCTCGTTTGTTGAGATGAATCATCAGCTTTGTGAGGAGTAATCTGCGGTGACGATCTTTCAAGCAAAATCTCAGGAACTCCATGTTGGTCAGTTGGGAGTTCTTTTTTAGGTGGTATTTCTCAGTCTCTGGCTACTTTAGGACATAGTGGAAAGGATCCCCTTGGACACCACAGATAGAAGTGGATGAAATTGTCTTTCCGAATCTTTGGAAGTACTGTGGAAATGGGCCGTGAAATGTTAGCATCTGATTGAGGTATGGATTATCTTCCATTTTTTATTGGAGTCTTCTGAGAGTAGATGTTTGGTCATTCGACCTGTTGTTGCATTGTCCCACAGAGACTGCCACTTTTGAAGTGTAAAGTGCTTCGGTTGTTGATAAGTGAAGATCTTGGATATGGAATCTTTAATGCTTCGGATTCATCAATTTTTGTGGCTTCCTTTGCAGCGATGTCTACTTACTCATGTCCAACATCACCTTGATGTGCTTTAATCCAGCGAAGATTGATGTGCGAAGTTGAAGATGCTAGTTTTTTTTCTGCATGGCATGTATTATTGGTGATGTTTGAAGTGGGTTAAGTAACACATGCAAAGTTAATGAGCTATCAGACTAAATTGTTGCAGATCTGAGGCCTTAAATGAGTTATAGTCCAGTTATTCTATGAAATTCGCTTAATTGTTTTAATAACTTTTTCTGCAAAAATTAAATTTTAAGTAACAACTATTTGAGGTAAGAAATATCCATAAAAAGTAACTTTTATTGACTCAAATTTTATTTGTAGGAGTGTTATTTCTTATAATAAATGTTTTAATTACGTTGAGTTTTAAATTTAAAAATTTTACTTAGATTTTTTATTTCTAAAAATGCAAATGCCATAAAATAAAAAACGCTACGCAGTATTTTATAGGCAATTTCTAACCCCATTTTTTATTGTTCTTGTGTTTTATCAAAGAAATAGCTTCTTGATAATATATACTCCTTTATTACACATTACTTAACATAATTTCTATACATTAAATAAACCCTCCTTTATGTCATAATTCCTTAATGCATAAATATATTTATTATCATTTAAGAATCATATAACTTTTCAAATGCGTATTCATGACTTTAATTTTATAAATGTATGATTATAGTCCCCCTCAAACCCTGAAATCAGTCTCAAAGTGGCGAGTGGGTGTACCTGGGCTGAATGGGCGAAGTACCTCTGGCGAGTTTTCTCCTGGACCCAAAACAAGAAAGCCGTTTTTTTCTCAGCTAATGGCTGCAGGTGATTTCAGAGGTCAAGTCAGTCTTCTGCAATTGCAGTTTATCTCCAAAATAAAGCAGCAAACTACCCTTAGCCAGATGAAATTGTCACAAAAAAGTCGACTAAAATGTATGTTGGCCCAGACCAATTTATTTCACGTCTTCTCTGTGAGATTGGTCGGAAAAAATCTATATGCCTGCAGTGGATTCCATCGCATGTTGGGATAAACAGAAATGAGACAGTGGATGCACTTGCCAAATATGGTTGTAGTCTTCTGCCCATTGATTCGAATGAGCTTACTCCCTCGGAAATCCACTCCTTAAGCAAACAGAAACTGTTCACTTCTTGGCATCTCCCTCCGGTACATCAATGGTAAGCTGCAAACAGCCAGGGTCTGTCCTCATCTTGCAGTGGCCCCCGGATTCATCAATCGACCCTGGCGAGATTTAGAAGTGGCCACTTAAAAGCTTAAGTTTCTTTAATGGACGGTGAGGATTTTACCTCCTTGATCCTGTTCCCTCTCGGCCGATCCTGTTTACCTTCTCACTTGTCTAGGCGCCTCTTGAGGACAGCTGTGGGTTGAGCAGGATTAAATCTACGCGGAACTTGTGCATCGAGACTCTTCGGTCCTGGTGTAGGAAAGCCTACACCAGGGGGATAAATATCAGCAACAATATGACTATAATTATTTATTTCAAAAACTCAGACACTTGGCTTTGCTGGCATTAAGTTCCAAAGATCGCAATTAACTGTAACTATCGATGTAGTATTGTAAGGTATATATGTATTGAAAATTAAAAGAATAATGTTTCAAGAGAACTAATTTACGCGTGTGTTAAGACAGCTTATGACCATGGAGTGAAATGTTATATCTTTAGCTTCTCTAAGAATAGTAATTATTTATTTGAAAATAACTATTCAGTAGCATTTTAGGATAAATAGACCAATAGAAAAAGTGTCTTTAAAGATATTTATGATGATTCTTAAAATCTTATATTTATGTGAAAAATTTTTATCATGATTTATTTATAAAGAAGTGTAACAAAAGGATAATTATGATGATATGTAAGCGAAACAAGAAATTATATCTTTAATATTTAATTAATAGTTTAGTGGATAATAATTCAACTGTACATTGAATTATTATCCGCTTAACCATAAATATTAGAGATGGCAGTAGTATATACTAACTATAAATATCTAATTAAAATTGTAATCAATAAGTAATTTCTTTCATTAAATGGCAAATATTAATTTTTTTTAAATTTAAATATACACTATGTGTCATCTTGGAACTTAATCTTGAGATTTGTAAGGGCATTTTAAATAAACGTATATTATTTTATCAGAAATAAATTGAAGCGATTTCTAAGTTCCTAATATGCTTAAAATTTAAATATTACAACATATATATATTTCTCTCTACAAAATTAAACTAACCTAATATTTCTTCGAAGCAGTTTAAATTTGATAGCTTAGAGATTCAAAATTACTTCATTTGAAGGAAAATGTTGATCTGTTTTGTTTAGCAATTTATTTTATGTAATAGTAGTATAATTCGTCGCTTCTCTTAGTTGCAAAAATATTTTTCTTCACAGACATATTCGTTCAGTAAATAAACTCTATAATAATTAGATAAAACAATTTTAAATTAATATTATATCAGTAAACTGTTTTATTAATAATTATAATTTTGACTAAAAATATTTTTTCTGTGTTATAATCTTTCTAACATGTTAAATACACAACAGAAAGGTTGTTAAGAAAGGCATTTACAGTTTTAAAATTATAAAATAATTTAAAGATGTTTGTATGATATTTTTACAAAAATACAAATCAATGTATTATTCTTAAAGCTTCTTTATTCAAAAATTTTGTACAAACTATTAATACTTTTTGAAATTGAATGTTGTATTCAGAAAAAATTAGTACTTGTAATTATGTATTAATACCAGTAATTTTCTATTGCAAAACACTTGATTAAAATATATTAAAACTGAATACTATATAAAATAAAACTTCTTGATATTTTTTTAAATTTCGTATTATGATAATTGGTAAATACATTTACTCAGTTATTTATATTCTATTTTAAATAATTTAACTAATTTTTTTTATATTTAAGTAAATAGTCTGTTTCAATTGCGATTTATCAATTTGTCGCCAATGAATTAATTGTTAAAACATATAAGTTCATTTGTTTTGTTTTTTCATTTGTTCCAATAAAAGGTATATAATACTTACTAGAAGAAAATAAGCAATTGTCTTATGAAGTAGCATAATTGAATTCTGGCAATGTTTGTAGCAACATTAAAAAGTAGGTAGCATAATAATATAACTGAAATATCTTTCTGAGAAATTTAAAATCAAGTTTTCGATGAAAATTAATTTACCCGTAGAAGTCAATTTGAAGAACCACATTTGGAATATGAAATCCCAAATTCATTAAAAATCGCTGTTGAAAACTGAAACGATCCAGACTGTGTTTCCTTCCACATCTTTCATTTCTATCATAGTACGTGTGTTTGAGTGTTTTCCTGTTTTCCTCCTTGGATACTTGAATGTATTCTATTGTTTATAAAAAAGCTTGTTGGGAAAAACACGAGTTATGGAGGGTTTCAAATCCCTTGCGATATTATTCACTTCTTAAGATGTCTTCTAATTAAAATTAAATCTTCCAGTACCAGATTGGTCCCCTTGCTATGAAAGTATTTTTTTACTTAAACTAAACTATGAATATGAAGATCTGGGTGCAATCTCAGACATGCTGAAACGCGAAAAATCGATATCACTTTTAGGTTTTCTGCATGTACATCATTAGAAGAGGCTGCTTAAGAGTTTTCTAGGTTTCCTCCTTTTCAACTATGAATGTAAATAAAATTCATAAAAATTCCTATAGAAAGACACTAATATTATAGGTGTCTTTAGAGTAAGGCTATTAAATATATGGTGATAATGTTCCCAAATATCAGCACATCGATAATAAAATTAATAAGTAATAATTACAAACATTTCCTTGAGAAAAATGACAGAAATATTATGAAAATAATAATGTGTATAAATCTACAATTTATATAAGTATATTAAATACATTTAACATTAAAACAGTTTAGTATATGTTTACATATGCTATATTGAATAAATCCCATCTAAAAATATTACATGGCTTAACCTAGCAATCAAATGTACGAATTTCTTCAGAAACAGTTGGATTAAAATGTATGCAAATATGCTACAAAATATATATAAGTATAATAGATTTAGCATTGAATTACTTTTATATTAATCCATGTAAATATTGGGACAAATCATCGGAAATATAAAAACTCTTATTGGTTATTTCATTAAAATAAGATGCACGAATGTTAATTGAATTAACTGAGTAAATAATAGAATTACTATATACACATAAACATGATATAAATCTATTCAATAATTTGATATAAGTTTAGATAAGTATTGCATATTACACAAATACAATATAAAGCAAGTAATCCTATTTGTTAGCTTATAAAAAAACACTCATTGTCAATAAAACATATGCATTAGAGTTTCCTACTCTTTTTTTCTTGATTCAATACTCAATGAATATAGAGTACTTTATCATCGTATAATTAACACATCTGAATTATATTCAGAAATGCCTTTTTCTCCTGAGAAAATATTTTTTCGTTCCACTTTTTAGCTAAAAAGTGATTCTCAAAGACAAAACGTTTTTATCGGAATTAAAAGTAAAAGAAACGTTTCTTTTTAATGATATACATTTCTAAAGATAATTTTTTTTAACTAGAGAATTTACGGAATGGTTACTATACTTTGATGTGAAAGAATTTTGTAAAGTATTCCTATTGCCAAGTTTGAAAAGAAAATATTCAAATTTCTGTATATAATGAATAGAAGTATTTCCTTTCAAGTCTTTAGTTCATTTAAGTTCTAAATTTCATCAGTTTTAATAGACAATAAGAAATTTTACTTTGTTAACCCTATTCTATTTAGATATAAAAATTAAGAAATACTATAAGAAAATTATATTTTTATATTCAAATAGTGAAAATGATATATGTTTATTAATATATATATATATATATATATATATATATATATATATATATATATATATATATATATATCAGATTAATCCGAATAGTTTAGCTGTGTAAATGAAATTATATTCTTTAAAGCAAAAAATCCCAAAATCATTCGCATGCACAATTACAAAATTGGTTTCTGCATGTATGTGGACTGGAGTACTTAATTGGAAAATTTCCATTTTTTATCTGAAAACACATTTTTTGGCTTATATTCTAGAAAAAACTCTCCTAGAAAAGTATAATTTCTCTAGATATTATAGAATACTTCACCAAATACATCAATTGCTTGCTTGTCCTCTATATGACATCATAGTTCTTACATGTCTATAAAATAGTTAATAAAGCATTTCGTGGTTAAGATGCAATATTTAAACATTTATTTCGCTTGAAAAATTATCAGCAATGCACTATATGAACTTTCCATAATTTGAATGCCAGTTTTATTTTATGCCATTTCATATCTTTTAAGGGCATTTCATAATATTTTTTATATTTTACATATTATGTGATATTAATTTTCCATACGCTGTGAAAAAAGAATTTGACGAAATTATATTTTATTGAGGGAGTGGATACTCTGGTGATGCCATCTATCGGAGGAGTCTTAGAGAAAAGTCGTACTTTCACCTTCTTGGTGCTCTGATTAAACGGAAAGACTCACCCTTCTGAATTGTGTAGCCATCGGCTAAAAAGACTGGATTGTCCAAGTGTCATAAGTAACAACAACAAATTTAATTTTTACTTACTTTATATCTTATATTTAAATATAACGTTTAAATAGTCTAATTTAATTATTTTCTTTTTGTTGTATTCAATGTTTCTTCAACAATCATATGATAAAGTAATTTATATATCCATTTATTTGAATTTTTATTTGAAATGTTATTTGAATCGTTTTCAACAAAAATATATTTTTAATTTAATTCTTTAATTGATAATAATCATTTTCCACAAATACATAATGCTAACATATTTTCAAAACATATATTATGTAATTACAACAGAATATTTTAGCTAGGAAACGTCTTTACGATCTGAAAATATTTTATCAATTGAAAATAACCAAACTGATGTTTTTCTTAAAATCTTGCACGCTTAAGTTTCAGTTTAAAATATAAATGATATCAAAATTTCAAATTGAACTAATATTTCATGTTTAGCCAGAATTTCAATTAAATTCTTAAATAAAGAAGATAAGGAAAACAAAACAATATTTAATATAAAATATAACTTTCGGTAATGAATTTTAATTAAGTTTAATACATTAAAAACTATTGTATTCTAATTATGCTTATCAGAATCAATGTTTTAACCTACATATAATGATTTTTTTAGTTGATATTGATTATTTTATATTATTTCTTCAATATAAAAACTTCTCAATTAATGTTCGAAATTCTTACAATGCTTTCATCACTTTAAAATTTTCCTGAAGTATTTAAGAAGCCGTTTTCCTAACAAAATGCCTAATCTTAAATGTAATGTATTCCAAATTATATCAGCAACAAAAGAAAAACCAAGCAATATTTTATCTGAAAAGTTATATTTTGTTTAATACTTTTATAATAATATGTTATTATAGTAATCATTAATTGTATATTCATGTATTAAAGCAATTTTTGAGCATTAAAGGTATAATAAATTTTAACATGCAAGATTTTTCATTAATTCAAGTGTTTAGTGAAATGTTTCATTCTATAATGCTTATTTAATGATTTATTTACACAAATGCAAGCATAGCTTCAATCGTATGTAGTTTTTAAGATTTCTTCTTTTAAATATATTATTGACCTTCAAGAATTAAATAGGAAAACTTAATTATAAATCACACATTGTGTAACAAGTTTGTTTATTGAGTGACTTAATCATCAACCAAATATTATTACACACACAGAACGAGAAGATCATCATCAATTCGTCCGTTGATGATTATTCTTTTGTTGTGCGCGGGTAAATGAATATTTTTATTTACAGCACAAAAGGACATCATAAATTCGTCCGTTGAGATTTACACTTTAAAACTTTGGTTTCTGGTGTGGTGTTGAATAAATATTTCAATGAACTATGTTTATTTTAATCTATTGTAAATGGTACTGTATAAATGCTATTTTTAATTAAAATGATCTCTAAAATTATATATATAATAGCTTTATTTCTAAAACCGATAAACAAAAATTCATTAAACGGTTTCTTCCATAAATAGTAAAGCTTCCTAAAATTCTAAAAATGTTTCAATTTTGTTTGAATATTTTGATATAAATTATAATGAAAGTTAAAAATTTCTAAATAATTTATTACATAATTTTCATATAAAATAATGTCATCTTTACTTTTATGCTATAACTTTTATATCATCTTCAACATTGACATATTTTCCCTTAATGTTGAATGTTCTTTCTAATCTAAAGTTACCAATTTTTGCAATTTAATTCAATAAATTGCATCAATGCAATTTATGTCAATATTAAATAAATAATGATGCTGATAATTATAATACAATTATTTTATGTGAATAATAAGAAATAAATATTAAAAATAAAAAATGCACTTTAAAAATTCATTATTATATTGATATAATTATATGTCAAGGAACAGGTATGCCATATTTATTATTTTCACCTTTTAAAACTACTAACCTATTTATTATTTCGATTGAAATTATATTTTTTATAATAAACACATCTAAATTTTGTTTTTGTAAAGTTTATAATAGCTTACTTTCCATCATTGAAAGACCATGTAATACTGTAGTTTCTTAGACAGGAAGAAATTTATTTCCATTATAAGAATTCTAATAAAAAATTTTAAAAATACAATTAGTTTTACAATTCCTTTACAACGTTTATATTCTCTTTCCTTACAATAAATATCCTCATGAAATATTGTATTATTATTCTTAATTATTATATACATTCTGAAGTTTTATACAAAAAATGTTCCTTGTACCTCTATTTGACAAAAATATTTATTCAGAATATAAATGAAATGATAAAAAATACTTAATAAAACACAAATAATAAACATAATAATAAAGCATTTAAGAATATAAAAATAGATTGCTGTACTCATAAAATTTGGCAATATATTCTTACAATTTACTTTAATTTATGCTATAAATTTTACTTTTATATAGATTACCAAATTTCATTTACATTATTTTGTACATTTTATTTATATTTAATAAATATATGTATTTGTAACATAAATGAAACAATAAAAATTCTTTACGAAACATAAAAAATGATAGAATATTTAGGAATAGGAAAATATATCAGTATATAACATTTCTTAGTTCACAAAATGATTTTATGATAAAGCAAAAATTCTAACTGATTTGATATAACTAGAACTTTACTCTGTAAATATAAAAATTCACTTTCATTTATTCATATAATTTACTGTAATTTATTCATTTGTTGAAGTAAATATATGTAAGTTTCTAGAATAAAAATTAATACTAAATTATATCTATAATCTTATGTAACAAATGGATCAAATATCCTATATATAACAGGCAATTTTTCAAGAAGTTTAAATATTTATAGAAATTGGTATTGAATTTATAATGAAATATACTGAATGCAATACTTTTTAGGAACTAAATACCTAAAAATTTGAATACTGGACTTAAAAATACCAAAAATATTTGGCTTTTCATCCGTTATGTATTTTATTTTTTCATAATACCACAAATTAAAACAGAAACTACAGTTTAAAGTTGAGACCAAATCATTATAAAAATCGATCTCTGAAATGGGAACCTAACTTTTGAACCAATCTAAAATTTCAGCAACCTACATGGTTAAAAAATTTTAAGAAATTCCAAATAGGAATCGAAATCAAGCAATAAATAGTATTTTCTATATAATTTTCAATCTATACTAAAAATTATTTGTGCTTAAAACCAAAAATATGATTTGTGTATCTAAATAGCTAATCTACGTTATTTTAATGATTTGAAGAAACAAACTAGATAATGTTCTATAAAAAATTTAATTAATGCATTTTCTTTAAAATAATGATGCATATTAAAGGGTATTGGTATAAAAAACTTTAGTTTAATATGTCTTTTTAATAAAATAATTAATTTTTTATTCCTTCAATATGTGATTTTTTAATTATTTAATAACAACTTTCTTAAAAACAATTATTTTACACATGAAAATGGGTTGTCATCAAAGCAATAAACTCTAAGAAATTAAGTTAATAAATTTCCTCAACAGTATTGTAGTATAATTCGATTTAATAAAAATATATCATTTATACAATTTTATAAATATATCAAATATACAGCTTTATAAATATATATTTTTATTGAATAAAAGTATATTGCAATACTTTTGATATATTTCATTTGTTCATAAATATGTACATAGTTTACAATAAATGCATATTTTTATTTTTAAGTAAATTATATAATTATAGTACCCTTATATTATTAAAATAATATTGTGTTCAATTTGATATTCATGTATTTTATCATAGCAGCAATTCTTCGTATTGTAAATATGGATAAACTTGCTTAATAACAGTTTTCATTAATAACAGATTTGAACATGCATGTTTGCCATCATCATTTCATTATTCTCCTGATAAAAAATCTGTATTATGGAGTAATTAAATACCATAATATATCAAAATATATATTTTGAAGGCATAGATATATGTTGAATTATGAATATTCATCAAACATAACATTGAAATTTTTGTAAATTACTGAATAACTACTTTATATTTACTTGATATAAATACTGATATACACTAATAATAATAACTCAGTATTTATGCAATTATATCTCCAAATCGAACTGTGACATCAAATATAATATCTATTTAAACTCCTTGATAGAATATTTTATTTGTGATTCCTGCTTTTTCAACAAAGTGTTGATTTATATATTTAAGATAGTATTGTTAGGTTCTAGAATTGTTTTCTCATTATAAAAGTAATGTAATATTATATCATTTTAACATGATTATTTCTTTAATAAGTAAAATTAATAAGTCTAATTCTTTGTCATGAATGCTTATATTCAAATTGGTTTTAATATCTTAATATGCATTATTTTAATGTAAATCAAGTACTTATTTCTGTTTTTCAGTTTATATGTTTGCTTTAATGCAGTTTTGCATGATTGTGATATAATTACAATGACGTACAATTGTTTTTTCATAATACACCATTAAATATATTTGCTATTTGGAAATCTTTGATGCAGATTATGTATTATATTAGAATATTTACGATACTAATTATATAATTATTTCGAGACATTCATTGCTGTCAAATATCATGCATTTCGATTAATAAAAATGCAGTTGCCATGATGGAAAAGAAATGATTTTACTTTCAAAATTATATCCATTTCGAAAATTGTATCGCCTTTCACATTAATGTTTGCTCCCCATTTCATTAATTGTCGCCGAAATATTTTCTATGCATCATATTGCAAGGATTTCCATAAATGTGACGTTATATTGAAAAGATTGGTAATGAAAAATTTTATACTGCGGATTCAGAACAATAAATGAAGATATTTAATCATTCAAACTATTACTCGAACTTATAGTTTCAGGTTTAAATTTTCAAATTATAGTCACTAAAAAAAAGGTTACAAATAAAATGCTTAACACATTTTGAAATTTAATAATTCAAAATAATTTTTAATGAGTACAAAAATAAGGCAGTTATTCAAATATATATATTATGCAGTAAAAATGTTTCCATAAATGAATTCCTCTTAAAAAATAGATTTACTTTCAAAAATATCTTTTTCGAATACTTGAAATTATTAACATATTTTTTACTGCTTGAATATCTTTTTTATCTCATATGTTGGTCTTTTCGTAGAAATATACATTGATTCTAAGGACCTAAATCACCTAACATTATACCTCAGAACATTTTTATTTGAGTATTTGTAAAAGGTATTCTATGTGAGGTAGAAACTAAAAAAGTGATTATATATATATATATGCATATATATACATATATATATATATATATATATATATATATATATATATATATATATATATATATATATATATATATATATATATGTATATATATATATATATATATATATGTATGTATATATATGCATATATATATAATCACTTTCTACCTCACCTATATATATATATTATACATATATATATATATATATATATATATATATATGTATGTATATATATATATATATATATATATATATATATATATATATATATATATATATATATATATATATATATATATATATATATATATATATATATATATATATATATATATATATATATATATATATATATATATACTGACTTAAAAGTTAATTTTTAATTGAAATAGCTAACACATTTCCATAATTTAAATGAAATCAATTAAAAGTTTTCATTGTCTTTATATGATAAACTATACAAACATTGAAATACATTTCTAAAACTTATAAATATTTTTAAATTTAATAAGCATATAGACATTAATGATTTAATATTATTTGGAAGTTTTTAAGTATTAAATTATGTTATATATTTTATTGATTCTTCTATAAATTTAAAATCAATTTAATATTTAAAATTCTACTCAAATTTATTAAAGTTACAACAAATTATCATTAGCGAGAATACCTAAATAAAAATAATCACAAAAAGCACTATGTAAAATTAACTTAAAAAGTGAATTAATTATTCATATAAAATAGAGGATCATTGTTCAGATAAATATAAACTCAAATACATACTTTCAAAAATTTATTCAGTTAAATTTTAAAAATGTAATCCTTTTAATTAATCTGATTATTCAAAGCTAAGAATGTTATTTAATTCCATACATATTCAAATGATTAAAAACGCATTTTCGTAGGAATTAAAATTAAAGTCCAAGCATTTCAATGTGCTTTTTAACAAAAATATTACAAGTGAAAAGTTTATTCAACATCATGTTTGAATAATACAGAGTATTGGGAATGTAAAATATATTTAAAGGAAAACTAATTCATAAAATATTAAAAAACTTTTGATTTTGGAAGTGTTAATGGATCACTAATGCCTAAATTATGAAAAATAAAATGAATTTAAATAAGGCTAAGGAATGTTAAACGATTTTTTTCATTTTAGTTGAAGTAGATAAGAATTATTTTAAAAAGTATTCTGTTGTAATATTTTTGAGAAAGCAATTTCGTTACGGGATAAATCAATCCTTTTATATTTAAAATTTATTATGAAGTGTTAGGCTTAATTTTAGTGATTAATTTTTTCTGTTTTGATTTAATAATTTTTTTTACATTTATCGAATTTTGAAAGTAACCAATAATCAAAATGACAACTTCAATGTAGAGTAGATATACGTATATATATATATATATATATATATATATATATATATATATATATATATATATATATATATATATATATATATATATATATATATATATATATATATATATATATATATATATATATATATATATATATATTATATATATATATATATATATATATATATATATATATATATATATATATATATATATATATATATATGTATATACGTATATCTACTCTACATTGAAGTTGTCATTTTGATTATTGGTTACTTTCAAAATTCGATAAATGTAAAAAAAAATTATTAAATCAAAACAGAAAAAATTAATCACTAAAATTAAGCCTAACACTTCATAATAAATTTTAAATATAAAAGGATTGATTTATCCCGTAACGAAATTGCTTTCTCAAAAATATTACAACAGAATACTTTTTAAAATAATTCTTATCTACTTCAACTAAAATGAAAAAAATCGTTTAACATTCCTTAGCCTTATTTAAATTCATTTTATTTTTCATAATTTAGGCATTAGTGATCCATTAACACTTCCAAAATCAAATGTTTTTGAATATTTTATGAATTAGTTTTCCTTTAAATATATTTTACATTCCCAATATTCTGTATTATTCAAACATGATGTTGAATAAACTTTTCACTTGTAATATTTTTGTTAAAAAGCACATTGAAATGCTTGGACTTTAATTTTAATTCCTACGAAAATGCGTTTTTAATCATTTGAATATGTATGGAATTAAATAACATTTCTTAGCTTTGAATAATCAGATTAATTAAAAGGATTACATTTTTAAAATTTAACTGAATAAATTTTTGAAAGTATGTATTTGAGTTTATATTTATCTGAACAATGATCCTCTATTTTATATGAATAATTAATTCAATTTTTAAGTTAATTTTACATAGCGCTTTTCGTGATTATTTATTTTTTAGGTATTCTCGCTAATGGTAATTTGTCGTAACTTTAATAAATTTGAGTAGAATTTTAAATATTAAATTGATTTTAAATTTATAGAAGAATCAATAAAATATATAACATAATTTAATACTTAAAAACTTCCAAATAATATTAAATCATTAATGTCTATATGCTTATTAAATTTAAAAATATTTATAAGTTTTAGAAATGTATTTCAATGTTTGTATAGTTTATCATATAAAGACAATGAAAACTTTTAATTGATTTCATTTAAATTATGGAAATGTGTTAGCTATTACAATTAAAAATTAACTTTTAAGTCAGTATATATATATATATATATATATATATATATATATATATATATATATATATATATATATATATATATATATATATATATATATATATATATATATATATATATATATATATATATATATATATATATATATATATATATATATATATATATATATATATATATATGTATATATATGCATATATATATATATATATAATCACTTTTTTAGTTTCTACCTCACATAGAATACCTTTTACAAATACCTAAATAAAAATGTTCTGAGGTATAATGTTAGGTGATTAGATCCTTAGAATCAATCTATATTTCTACGAAAGACCAACATATGAGATAAAAAAGATATTCAAGCAGTAAAAAATATGTTAATAATTTCAAGTATTCGAAAAAGATATTTTTGAAAGTAAATCTATTTTTTAAGAGGAATTCATTTATGGAAACATTTTTACTGCATAATATATATATTTGAATAACTGCCTTATTTTTGTACTCATTAAAAATAATTTTGAATTATTAAATGTCAAAATGTGTTGAGCATTTTATTTGTAACCTTTTTTTAGTGACTATAATTTGAAAATTTAAACCTGAAACTATAAGTTCGAGTAATAGTTTGAATGATTAAATATCTTCATTTGTTGTTCTGAATCCGCAGTATAAAATTTTTCATTACCAAACTTTTCAATATAACGTCCCATTTATGGAAATCCTTGTAATATGATGCATAGAAAATATTTCTGCGACAATTAATGAAATGGGGAGCAAACATTAATGTGAAAGGCGATACAATTTTTGAAATGGATATAATTTTGAAAGTAAAATCATTTCTTTTCCATCATGGCAACTGCATTT
The DNA here is from genome assembly GCA_037975125.1 of Latrodectus hesperus. Taxonomy (NCBI): domain Eukaryota; kingdom Metazoa; phylum Arthropoda; class Arachnida; order Araneae; family Theridiidae; genus Latrodectus; species Latrodectus hesperus. Next base: position 75,117,429 of record CM075858.1, on the reverse strand, counting down.
TTATTAATCGAAATGCATGATAGTTGACAGCCATGAATGTCTCGGAATAATTATATAATTAGTATCGTAAATATTCTAATATAATACATAATCTGCATCAAAGATTTCCAAATAGCAAATATATTTAATAGTGTATTAAAGAAACAATTGTACGTCATTGTAATTATATCACAACCATGCAAAATTGCATTAAAGCAAACATATAAACTGAAAAACAGAAATAAGTACTTGATTTACATTAAAATAATGCATATTAAGATATTAATACCAATTTGAATATAAGCATTCATGACAAAGAATTAGACTTATTAATTTTACTTATTAAAGAAGTAATCATGTTAAAATGATATAATATTACATTACTTTTATAATGAGAAAACAATTCTAGAACCTAACAATACTATCTTAAATATATAAATCAACTCTTTGTTGAAAAAGCAGGAATCACAAATAAAATATTCTATCAAGGAGTTTAAATAGATATTATATTTGATGTCACAGTTCAATTTGGAGATATAATTGCATAAATACTGAGTTATTATTATTAGTGTATATCAGTATTTATATCAAGTAAATATAAAGTAGTTATTCATTAATTTACAAAAATTTCAAAGTTATGTTTGATGAATATTCATAATTTTTCCAAACAATATGATGCTATTTTTCAAGGAATCAAATATGTATGCAACATATAGCTATACCTTCAAAATATATATTTTGATATGTTATGGTATTTAATTACTCCATAACACAGATTTTTTATCAGGAGAATAATGAAATGATGATGGCAAACATTCATGTTTAAATCTGTTATTAATGAAAACTGTTATTAAGCAAGTTTATCCTTATTTAAAATACGAAGAATTGCTGCTATGATAAAATACATGAATATCAATTTGAACACAATTTTATTTTAATAATATAAGGGTACTATAATTATATAATTTACTTAAATAAAAAAATGCAATTATTGTAAACTATTACATATTTATGAACAAATGAAATGTATCAAAAGTATTGCAATATACTTTTATTCAACAAAAATATATATTTATAAAGCTGTATATTTGATATATTTATAAAATTGTATAAATGATATATTTTTATTAAATCGAATTATACTACAATACTGTTGAGGAAATTTATTAACTTAATTTCTTAGAGTTTATTGCTTTGATGACAACCCATTTTCATGTGTAAAATAATTGTTTTTAAGAAAGTTGTTATTAAATAATTAAAAAATCACATATTGAAGGAATAAAAAATTAATTACTTTATTAAAAAGAGACATTAAACTTAAATTTTTTATACCAATACCCTATAATATGCATCATTATTTTAAAGAAAATGCAATAATTAAATTTTTTATAGAACATTATCTAGTTTGTTTCTTCAAATCATTAAAATAACGTAGATTAGCTATTTAGATACACAAATCATATTTTTGGTTTTAAGCACAAATAATTTTTAGTATAGATTGAAAATTATGTAGAAAATACTATTTATTGCTTGATTTCGATTCTTACTTGGAATTTCTTAAAATTTTTTAACCATGTAGGTTGCTGAAATTTTAGATTGGTTCAAAAGTTAGGTTCCCATTTCAGAGATATAATTTATATTTTAGTATTAATTTAATTCAGTTATATTTTTTATTAATATAATTTAGTATTAAATTTAGTATTAATTTTATATTATATAATATATATATTTTATATATTTAAATATAATTTAGTATTAATTTTTATTCTAGAAACTTACATATATTTACTTCAACAAATGAATAAACTACAGTAAATTATATGAATAAATGAAAGTGAATTTTTATATTTACAGAGTAAAGTTCTAGTTATATCAGATCAGTTAGAATTTTTGCTATATCATAAAATCATTTTGTGAACTAAGAAATGTTATATACTGATATATTTTCCCATTTCTAAATATTCTATCATTTTTTTATGTTTCGCAAAGAATTTTTATTGTTTCATTTATGTTACAAATACATATATTTATTAAATATAAATAAAATGTACAAAATAATGTAAATGAAATTTGGTAATCTATATAAAAGTAAAATTTATAGCATAAATTAAAGTAAATTGTAAGAATATATTGCCAAATTTTATGAGTACAGCAATCTATTTTTATATTCTTAAATGCTTTATTATTATGTTTATTATTTGTGTTTTATTAAGTATTTTTTATCATTTCATTTATATTCTGAATAAATATTTTTGTCAAATAGAGGTACAAGGAACATTTTTTGTATAAAACTTCGGAATGTATATAATAATTAAGAATAATAATGCAATATTTCATGAGGACATTTATTGTAAGGAAAGAGAATATAAACGTTGCAAAGGAATTGTAAAACTAATTGTATTTTTAAAATTTTTTATTAGAATTCTTATAATGGAAATAACTTTCTTCCTGTCTAAGAAACTACAGTATTACATGGTCTTTCGATGATGGAAAGTAAACTATTATAAACTTTGCAAAAACAAAATTTAGGTGTGTTTATTATAAAAAATATAATTTCAATCGAAATAATAAATAGTTTAGTTTTAAAAGGTGAAAATAATAAATATGGCATACCTGTTCCTTGACATATAATTATATCAATATAATAATGAATTTTTAAAGTGCATTTTTTATTTTTAATATTTATTTCTTATTATTCACATAAAATAATTGTATTATAATTATCAGCATCATTATTTATTTAATATTGACATAAATTGCATTTATATGCAAAAATTGGTAACTTTAGATTAGAAAGAACATTCAACATTAAGGGAAAATGTGTCAATGTTAAAGATGATATAAAATTTATAGCATAAAAGTAAAGATGACATTATTTTATATGAAAATTATGTTATAAATTATTTAGAAATTTTTAACTTTCATTATAATTTATATCAAAATATTCTAACAAAATTGAAACATTTTTAGAATTTTAGGAAGCTTTACTATTTATGGAAGAAACCGTTTAATGAATTTTTGTTTATCGGTTTTAGAAATAAAGCTATTATATATATAATTTTAGAGATCATTTTAATTAAAAATAGCATTTATACAGTACCATTTACAATAGATTAAAATAAACATAGTTCATTGAAATATTTATTCAACACCACACCAGAAACCAAAGTTTTAAAGTGTAAATCTCAACGGACGAATTTATGATGTCCTTTTGTGCTGTAAATAAAAATATTCATTTACCCGCGCACAACAAAAGAATAATCATCAACGGACGAATTGATGATGATCTTCTCGTTCTGTGTGTGTAATAATATTTGGTTGATGATTAAGTCACTCAATAAACAAACTTGTTACACAATGTGTGATTTATAATTAAGTTTTCCTATTTAATTCTTGAAGGTCAATAATATATTTAAAAGAAGAAATCTTAAAAACTACATACGATTGAAGCTATGCTTGCATTTGTGTAAATAAATCATTAAATAAGCATTATAGAATGAAACATTTCACTAAACACTTGAATTAATGAAAAATCTTGCATGTTAAAATTTATTATACCTTTAATGCTCAAAAATTGCTTTAATACATGAATATACAATTAATGATTACTATAATAACATATTATTATAAAAGTATTAAACAAAATATAACTTTTCAGATAAAATATTGCTTGGTTTTTCTTTTGTTGCTGATATAATTTGGAATACATTACATTTAAGATTAGGCATTTTGTAAGGAAAACAGCTTCTTAAATACTTCAGGAAAATTTTAAAGTGATGAAAGCATTGTAAGAATTTCGAACATTAATTGAGAAGTTTTTATATTGAAGAAATAATATAAAATAATCAATATCAACTAAAAAAATCCTTATATGTAGGTTAAAACATTGATTCTGATAAGCATTATTAGAATACAATAGTTTTTAATGTATTAAACTTAATTAAAATTCATTACCGAAAGTTATATTTTATATTAAATATTGTTTTGTTTTCCTTATCTTCTTTATTTAAGAATTTAATTGAAATTCTGGCTAAACATGAAATATTAGTTCAATTTGAAATTTTGATATCATTTATATTTTAAACTGAAACTTAAGCGTGCAAGATTTTAAGAAAAACATCAGTTTGGTTATTTTCAATTGATAAAATATTTTCAGATCGTAAAGACGTTTCCTAGCTAAAATATTCTGTTGTAATTACATAATATATGTTTTGAAAATATGTTAGCATTATGTATTTGTGGAAAATGATTATTATCAATTAAAGAATTAAATTAAAAATATATTTTTGTTGAAAACGATTCAAATAACATTTCAAATAAAAATTCAAATAAATTGATATATAAATTACTTTATCATATGATTGTTGAAGAAACATTGAATACAACAAAAAGAAAATGATTAAATTAGACTATTTAAACATTATATTTAAATATAAGATATAAAGTAAGTAAAAATTAAATTTGTTGTTGTTACTTATGACACTTGGACAATCCAGTCTTTTTAGCCGATGGCTACACAATTCAGAAGGGTGAGTCTTTCCGTTTAAACAGAGCACCAAGAAGGTGAAAGTACGACTTCTCTCTAAGACTCCTCCGATAGATGGCATTACCAGAGTATCCATTCCCTTAATAAAATATAATTTCATCAACTTCTTTTTTCAAAGCGTATGGAAAATTAATATCACATAATATGTAAAATATAAAAAATATTATGAAATGCCCTTAAAAGATATGAAATGGCATAAAATAAAACTGGCATTCAAATTATGGAAAGTTCATATACTGCATTGCTGATAATTTTTCAAGCGAAATAAATGTTTAAATATTGCATCTTAACCACGAAATGCTTTACTAACTATTTTATAGACATGTAAGAACTATGATGTCATATAGAGGACAAGCAAGCAATTGATGTATTTGGTGAAGTATTCTATAATATCCAGAGAAATTATACTTTTCTAGGAGGTTTTTTCTAGAATATAAGCCAAAAAATGTGTTTTCAGATAAAAAATGGAAATTTTCCAATTAGGTACTCCAGTCCACATACATGCAGAAACCAATTTTGTAATTGTGCATGCGAATGATTTTGGGATTTTTTGCTTTAAAGAATATAATTTCATTTACACAGCTAAACTATTCGGATTAATCTGATATATATATATATATATATATATATATATATATATATATATATATATATATATATATATATTAATAAACATATATCATTTTCACTATTTGAATATAAAAATATAATTTTCTTATAGTATTTCTTAATTTTTATACCTAAATAGAATAGGGTTAACAAAGTAAAATTTCTTATTGTCTATTAAAACTGATGAAATTTAGAACTTAAATGAACTAAAGACTTGAAAGGAAATACTTCTATTCATTATATACAGAAATTTGAATATTTTCTTTTCAAACTTGGCAATAGGAATACTTTACAAAATTCTTTCACATCAAAGTATAGTAACCATTCCGTAAATTCTCTAGTTAAAAAAAATTATCTTTAGAAATGTATATCATTAAAAAGAAACGTTTCTTTTACTTTTAATTCCGATAAAAACGTTTTGTCTTTGAGAATCACTTTTTAGCTAAAAAGTGGAACGAAAAAATATTTTCTCAGGAGAAAAAGGCATTTCTGAATATAATTCAGATGTGTTAATTATACGATGATAAAGTACTCTATATTCATTGAGTATTGAATCAAGAAAAAAACATATTCAAATGATTAAAAACGCATTTTCGTAGGAATTAAAATTAAAGTCCAAGCATTTCAATGTGCTTTTTAACAAAAATATTACAAGTGAAAAGTTTATTCAACATCATGTTTGAATAATACAGAGTATTGGGAATGTAAAATATATTTAAAGGAAAACTAATTCATAAAATATTCAAAAACTTTAGATTTTGGAAGTGTTAATGGATCACTAATGCCTAAATTATGAAAAATAAAATGAATTTAAATAAGGCTAAGGAATGTTAAACGATTTTTTTCATTTTAGTTGAAGTAGATAAGAATTATTTTAAAAAGTATTCTGTTGTAATATTTTTGAGAAAGCAATTTCGTTACGGGATAAATCAATCCTTTTATATTTAAAATTTATTATGAAGTGTTAGGCTTAATTTTAGTGATTAATTTTTTCTGTTTTGATTTAATAATTTTTTTTTACATTTATCGAATTTTGAAAGTAACCAATAATCAAAATGACAACTTCAATGTAGAGTAGATATACGTATATACATATATATATATATATATATATATATATATATATATATATATATATATATATATATATATATATATATATATATATATATATATATATATATATATATATATATATATATATATATATATATATATATATATATATATATATATATATATATATATATATATATATATATATATATATATATATATATATATATATATATATATATATATATATATATATATATATATATATATATATATATATATATATATATATATATATATATATATATATATATATATATATATATATATATATATATATATATATATATATATATATATATATATATATATATATATATATATATATATATATATATATATATATATATATATATATATATATATATATATATATATATATATATATATATATATATATATATATATATATATATATATATATATATATATATATATATATATATATATATATATATATATATATATATATATTTGTTTGTTTGTTAATATTTTTATGGTGTAAATTAAAACATTATACTATATCAATGCATTGACATCACACTCAAATAATTCACTTATTTTATCAAAATTTTTAGATTTTAAAATTACATAATAATAAACATTTATTTATTAGCTTCCTTCGTTTACTTCATGAATCTTTAAATACATTTCGAAAAACTATATAGAGTAATTAGATTAAGAGAAATATTAATAAATGTAATCAATTTTTCTTTCCTTGTTTTTATGTGTTTCTTAAAAAAGTAGATTTTCAAAATTTTAAAAACCCCACTTGTGTTTTCAATCTAAAATATTTCCCTATATTTATATAAAACTGTTAGGAATTTTTATCTTTTAGTTTTAATTTAAGGAAATAATCACAAAAAGCATTTTATTAACTAATATTTATTTTGCATAATAACAATTGCTCAATTGAATTTTCAAATGAATTCCAATTTATCTAACAGTCAAAAACTAAATTTCCTCATTTTTTCAAGACAGGCATATTTTATTATTCATAGTAAAATTCGATTTTAATTTTTGACATGGAGAAGAGAGTGCATGCGAATTGCAATTCTATTAAATTTGCTCACATATTCTAGCATATACATTTAATTTCCATTTTTCTTTCGGAAGCATGGTCCAATAAATAAAAGTATTGTTTTGTGTCAATAAAGAAGTGTAAAATTATTTAGATATCTTATAAATATTTATAAGCAACTAAATTTAAACTTAGCAACTAAATTTTCAATTTTATTTCATTTCTGGTTATATAAAAAACACATTTTATATATTTTTTAATGTTCTCTCTCTATATATAAACCAGAAAGTAAGTTCCGTTTGGTAATAAAATTAAATTGTGTACAGATACAGAAAATTATTTATTGCACAAAATTCTATAACTCTTAAACTACTTTTCCACATAACTGCCGAAATTTTGCAGGCATTTGTCATAGCGTGGCGCAAGTTTTTGTATACCTTCTTCATAGAAGTTTGCCGCCTGTGTCTTCAACCAGTTGGAAACAGTTTCTTTCAGCTCTTCGTCATTGTTGAAGTGTTGACCACCAAGGAAAGGCTTGAGATGTAAGAACAGATGAAAGTCGCTAGGAACGAGGTCCGGGCTGTACGAAGGATGGTCAATTCCATAGCGAGAGCACTAGTTGTAAACTTGCGGTTTTCCTGAATTTTGATCATCAATCACGTGAAACAGTTCTTCTGTAACCAAAGATGGACGCCCACTTCGTTCTTCATCGTGAACTTCACTACGTCCTTCATTGAACTGTCTGACCCATCTTCTTACCATAGAATCACTCATCGCATTTTGTCCGTAAACTTCGCAAATTTACCAACAAATTTCAATTGGTTTCACTTTTGCAGAAAACGAATCACAAATCTGATTTTACAAGCGGCGGGTTTTTCAATCAACACCGACATTGTAAACAAGCACAACAAAGCATACGAGGCTGACAGCGATCTCAAAATGGCGCACGTTTCTTATCCTTGATACAGAGCGTCTACCGCGCATGTGCGGAACAGCGACCCCAGCGCTGCAGCAGAGATAAATTGAAACGGGACTTACTTTCTGAATATAGATAGATAGATAGATATAGATATTTATAAAACAGTCAATACATTTTAAAGCACACAACAAATATAATATGTAAAATACAGCACATTAAATCAAAAAATATAATACCAAATAATATATTACAGGAAATCTAACTAACATTTTATATTTATAACGCAAAAGCAGTTAAAGAGAGATAAACCAGTATAAATTAAATACAACAAAATGAACAATAAGACTAGTAAGACAAAATTTGAAAATAGTTGACAAGAATAAAACTATATACAATACAAAGAATAGGAGGCAAGCATAGGGACCACGTCTTCATCAGGAGGGAGATGGTCAGTTATGCAAAATAAGCACCCTTTTCTGACATGCACGGAAGAATATATATCAATATTTTCGAGAAATTAATACTAGAGGAAGGAATAGAGGTGAAAATATTATATCTCATGCAATAATTTTATGATTTAAATCATTAAATTTTTTATTTAAATTAAAATCAAAATGTGTTCTTATAATTCATTGAGGAATTGCATTTAAAACAAATATAACATAAATACAGCAATTTTATGCATCGTAAATCTTATCACATTTGCAACATTTTTTATAAATAATACTAAACAAACGCAGCCTTAAATAAATCAAAAACTGAACTGCACTTGAACACGTTAAAAAAAAAATCCAGTTTAATTACTTGTATATCAATATAAAGTTCCAAAAGGCTTCCTCGAAACACGAAAGAAAATCAGAATGACACTGACTAACTACCAGTCGCCACCACTCAATTAACCGATCCATTACTTCAGCAAAGTTTGGCGCAAAAAACTATACAAAAACCAACATTTATCTCAAAGAAAGAAGTTTCTTCTAGATTTGGAAAGACTTGTTCTCCGTATTTACCTGCCAAAGATTTTTCGCGCTTTTAATTGGTGAACAGTATCTATTTCAAAAAGGGAATTAAAAAAATGGAACGAGTAAGCTTTTTTCCACCGTTTATTAAAAGATATTAAAAAGAAAGATTATTTATTAAAGACAGTGTTTAAAAGTTATTGGGGTGGGGAAAAGGTTAAAAAAAAAAAGACGCTGTTGAAAACAGGAGGAATAGGAAATAAACCTTGTCAACTCTTAAAAGATATTAATGTACAGTTTATGTTTTATTCAAAAGCGAAAAATCGCGGATCGTGTCTGTTGAGAAAAAAAAAAAAGGAAATATGTATTGCATTCAAACATATCTTTCTTCACTTCACGGATTGTAAAAAATGTTTTTAAAATGTTTTTTTTTTCTTATAGAATAAAAAAATATTAATACGTGTTTTGAGAGTTTCAAGCGAAATTTATATCCATTTAACGGCTAACATATCTAATGAGATAAAATTTTGAATACGGTTACAGTGTAACTAAGGAAGCAGTTAAATTTTATGACTGCATCTTATTTTTTAATGAAAGCTTTAAGACTCTAAAAACCAGATGCCAAGGATGCGCTTGTTGTGTTATTAAAAGCTAAAGTAATGCGCAGAAATGCGATTCCTTTTCTTAAATAAACAACTTAAATCTGAAATGTTTACTTTTAAGCAATGGAATCGATTGTAAAGATAAATAACTTGTTACAAAACAAATGTATGCAAAGTTTTTCAAAATTTTATTTTTTTATTCGTCTAATATTTTATAATTTGCCTCATGATTATCTTTTACATATTTCATAATTTCATTTTATGTATTTTAAATAACTTTTTTTTAAATTCATTCTAAAATGTTTTGTTCCGCTGCCATTTCTCCAGTGAATAATAAATAGAACTATAGTTGAAAATATTTTTATTCCCACTTCCTCTGTCATTGGAAGGGTAAAATTGCTGTTGTTTCACTAGCATACTTCTCCAAAATTAATCTCCACCAGTTGACTGGAAGCAGTTTTGTAAGATTCTTCGTAATTTAGAAGCAGACACCAAAAAGAAGACCTCTCACTACTAGGCAAGTCACCTCTAGAGGTATCATTTCACTTGGAGGATATTGCCACTTCGGCATATTTAAAGCATTCCAGCTGCTTTTAGTGAACACATGAAAAATTTAAATTTTGAAGTCTTTTGTTCTTTTGGGATTCAAACTAATATAATAAACTAATAGATCTAATATAATAATGTGAACGACGCTCTATCTAACCAGGCCATCACAACCTCAAAAAATTGTTTTCATCTATTGGGATAGAGACCTCTATAAAAATGAATGGTGAATTAAAAAAAAATAAATACGAGAAAATTCTCAAGCACCCACCTTGTAAGGTGTGCATATGAATACTGAAAAATCATGCGTCTAAGGACTTTACCATAAATTCAAGGCAGGAATGCCATCTTTTGTTTAGACCATCCTAAACTTGAATAGTGTTGAACAGAGGAAGAAGTACTTTGTTTTTATGCATATTTATTTACCAAGATGTATGCTTGGGAGTTTTCCCGGTTTCTTCTCTAGTATCCTGTGAGTATGTTCCAATATTCATAAGTGTCATTCGAATTAAAAAAAACATGCTGAAGATATTCAAATACCATAAGCTACCTTTTGGTAGCCCATTTCATGATATAAAAAATTCATTAAATCGATAGGTGGCCCATTTCATGGTATAAAAAATTCATCAAATCGATAGGTGGCCCATTTCATGATATAAAAAATTCATCAAATCGATAGGTGGCCCATTTCATGGTATAAAAAATTTAACTGATCGATCGGTGGCCTATTTCATGATATAAAAAATTATTATCAATTTGGTTTATCAAAGTAAAGTGGTAGAATCAGGAGGTTTTGATTCAAAATACTTCCAATATCATTAATTATGGGTAACAAAAGTTTGTTGCAGCAATTTTACTTTCTGCTTGCGAAAATGTATTATTCGAGACAAGTATACATTTTTAATTTCCTTTCTGTAATTTATGAACATTACCCACTAAAAAGTTCATAGTGTTAGCAACAACAGATGGCAGAGTATAAATTGTTTTACATTAACCAACTGTAGTTAGTCTTTAAAAGCGAAGTATACTCTCCTTCTGCTGTTCAATGAAAAGTGAAGCAACACTTGCCGCGGGTAGTGATTACGAGGGTGACCACGTACGCTCCCTGACTAGGTTACTGAAGTTGCGTGGGTTGGAGACGTGTTCCACCTTGATATGTGACATCCGAAGTCCTTCCACTGATGTGGCGTGGGTGTGAAGAGGAGAGTGCCAGCTCAGATGTTACCTCATCACCTGAGTGTGGTTTAAAGTGAAAAGGCACTTGGTGATATGCGATTATTCCAAACCCGTTAACCAAAAGATAAAGTCCAGGGCTCGCCTGCACCGCTATGCATGTATGTATTGTTCAATCACATCGGGATTTTAATCTGGAATCTATCATTTCAAATATCGATATCCTATCTTAGTCAAGATGAGTCATTCCTCTGTAGTTTAAATCCTTTTTTGAATTTTAACCTTTTTTCTTAAAGTAATGAAGTTATAAACATAAGTTTTTTTTTTTTTTTTTTAATGATTTCACAAGGCTCTGGTAAGTCTTCTTTAATGGGAAACAATTTTGCCATTACTTAATAATGGGAAAGGATCATACATTTCTGCCTTTTACTTGCAGGATTATTGGTTGCTTTTTAATCAAAAGAATGTGTCTTTAAAGGATTTGTAAAATCAACTTATTATCTACGAAAAATTGCTGAATAGTAAAGATATAAGCAACGACCATGAGAATAAAAATGTATGTTTAAAAGAATATTACAACACAGTTTACAAAAAAAAATTTATTTCATTCTCAATTCCGAATTATTCAATTATTCAGAAAATAAAAATTTCTTGTTTTTGTAACTGTAAGTGAAATAAATATTTGATCGTCCATGCTAATTTTTTTTTCTTTTACTGGGCGACGATGTGAGATTGTGTTACATTTATTATTAAATAAGCCAGAAAATTATGAAGGTAATCCGATGGATGAATGGACGGACGGAGGGATGGACAAATAGATGGGTACATAAGTAGATAGATAGATATATAAGTATCTAAATAGGTAGATATATAGATAGGTAGGTAGATAGATCCATACATAGATAGAGAGAGACAGACAGATAGATATTATTAATATGCATTCCTCTAGCTAAAGATTGCTATTACTAATACGCATTATTCTAGACGTATTATTTAATAGTATCAATTACGGTAATTTACCAACAAATTAAGCTCTACAAGTAATTTTTGTTAAATTGAAATCATTTTTAAATAATCCCTGTACAAAAATATGATTAAGATGGGATATATATATATATATATATATATATATATATATATATATATATATATATATATATATATATATATATATATATATATATATATATGTAAATAAATACATGTATGCAGAAAGAATAATAGCAACCCTATACAAAAAGAAAGTCTAAAACAATGAAAAACTCACACAATAAAGTTTTTTGCTCTTAACATAAGAGACATTACACCATATTAAGAGCATTTGATAGTTATAACCCCTTGAATCTTCAATTAGATATATGCTGGATCCATATAGGGACAAGTAGAATGTTGTACCACTTCTCAAACGGAGGCTGAGCTCTAATTCCCTGAGAAATGCAAGAGAAAGGGAAAGATATTTCATTCTTTCTACCAAAATAGATGATCATCTCTTTGAGATTTAAGTCCAGTAACTGAGCAACCACGGAAGGTTTTAAAAAAAAACTGGTAATTGCTCATAGACAATTTAGTACTATATTATCACAAATACGAGTAATTGTTTTCAGAGAAACTTCTTTATTGTTTTGGACAGTCTTCTGTGTGCGTATTTATCCTTAGCAATTTATTATAACAAATTTTGTAATCATTGGTACTTTTCCATTATACCTCGCTTATAATCCTACAGAAATAACATAATCCTTACGGAGAAGCGAAAATAATATAACGTCGATATGATGATTTTATTACTCAACATTTTATATTAAATCTTATACCAACCAATTTTTTTTTGTGCAAAAATTGACTAAAACGTGATATACTATGGTAAAAAAGCTAAATGATAAAAAAAAGATAAAGCTAGTTAGTACATGAGATTGTTTGGTGATAGTTTTGTCGGTTAAAAGGAACATTACAGTCACAAATCACCAAAGGCAAAAAACAGCCAAATACAACAAAATTTGATTTTGGTTCATTGAAAAAAGGGTAAGTAGTTCCCTTTTTCAATGAAACAAAATCAAATTTTGATCTTAAACTTGCGCAATCGATCACCGATGCGATTGCCAAACAGTTTTCGCCAAAAATGAGCATTGGTGCTTAAGTAAGTTTTCTCAATAAGTGATAGCTATTTATTTTTCAAAATATCAATATAAAATGTTTGCCTCAACTTTTAGTATTCTAAAATCGTAAAACTTTTTAAACAATAAGTGATGCAAGCAAATGGAATATTTACAAGAGAAATTTATGATCTTTTTTTGCATTCCCATTACGGTGATTATCGTATAATGGAAAAAAGAACCTATTCATTTAATAGTAATTTTATATATAGTATAACTGCAACAACTTAATATAAATAAGAAGGAATATAATTTAATAGCTCTCCTTCCTAGATTTATATGAATTAGAATTTCTGCAAGAACATTTGAAGAATGGTTTAAAATTTAAAATAAACAATGAAAAAAAATCATATTAACTGGCAATTTTGATGGCCTTTGTAATATGAATTACTCAAAATCAATGCAATATGCTGGATTATAAATTTGTTTTTTTTGTTACAGTTACTACGGTATATTTTCTCCACAATGACCCATTCAGCAGAAACCTATTTTATGTTTATATATATATATATATATATATATATATATATATATATATATATATATATATATATATATATATATATATATATATATATATATATATATGCATATATACACACACACACATATATATATATATATATATATATATATATATATATATATATATATATATATATATATATATATATATATATATATATATATATATATATATATATATATAGATAGATAGATAGATAGATAGATAGATAGATAGATAGATAGATAGATACAGATATAAATAAAAATAAACATATATGTATCGCTTATAATAATGTTACAGATAATTTTAGCAAGAATTGCAAGAAACGGAAAAATGTATGGTGATGTAAGCGATGAATTCAAAGATTGATGAAATTTATTTACAAGGAGATTAAAAAGACTTTTACAAGGAATAAATTTATGCCAAATAAATTAACTTTTAAAAAAAAATAAAAAAGAGGTATTAAATCGAAATTTTTAAACACGTTTCAACATACTGCTTTTAATCTAACATTTCAATGTCATCCTATTAAACTTCGATCAATATTCTAAACAGTAAAAAAGTAGCAGCACAGCCAAAGCAATTTTTCTCTTTGATGCTTTATATATCAGTCAAGGTAAAAATATTTCAAAAGAAAACTCTTGAGAAAATGACCACATCGCAAATTTATTGAAGGAAGTTTCCCTCACTTGATCGATCGGGACAGGAGGGAGGGAAAAAGAACAGTAGTCGAGTCTTCCCCTCGGTGCCCCCTTCCGAATTACCTGGCCTTAAAGATGATAGAACGTTCAGCTGATCCTATCGAGGAGAGCCGAAGATCACGTGCCTACCAGTTTCACCCAGCTTTTCGTACCCAAAGGAAGTTATTTCACTTTTTCATTTTCAGGCATTTTTTGGCTGGTATTCGCCTTTTTCGGCGATAAAATATTTCCAGTACATTTTTTTTCGTAAGTTTAATTACATTTATGTTTAAAAGTTGCACAATCTTTAAATAATATAATATGTCATTCAAAGATTTAATATAATTATTTCAAATTCATTAAAAAAACAAAAACTTTAAATATAACCGATAAAAATTAATAATTATGAGTAATTACGTTGATTTTTATAATTCAAAATGGTATTTTTTTCAACAATTCGCAAAAATCAAATTTTGCCACATTGTTTTATTCAAAAGATTAATATATACATGCATTAAATTCACTAATATTCAAGTTAAAGCAAACACGACAGAGAAAAGCAAATATATAATGATTTGTAACATGTTGCGGACATTATTATATGTACGATATCTTCTTATACTGTCCGAATTATATAATTAAATGTAAATTCAATGTCATGGTTAATTTAAACTATTATTTTTAACTAGCCATTCCCTATAGCTGTAACTACTAACAGCATTATTGTTAAAAAATTCCCTTATCCAATTAGAATGTTTTCTTGCCGAAATGGAACTTTTTTTAGTAAATAATTATAAACTAGATTTTTACACATTCAAATTTTAATCAAATTAATTTCATTCAATTAATCATATTTAATCAATCAAATTTCATTCAATAATCAATTTAAATTCAATCAATCAAACTTCAGCATAATTATTTTATCTGAAACAACTAGTGTACGGGAAAAAATTCAACATGGTGATATAAATTTGAAATTATCTCATCACAACAGGTTGGATAACTTTAGTCTTAGGTTAATCCCATATAGTATAAAAATAGTAAATAAATTGATGAATATATAAATAAATTATTCATTATGCTTAATTAACGAGTTTTGAATTTCAATCAATACTGTATTAATTATCCTAATTCTGCTTTTAATTTGAAATATTAACTTTCGCCTTGGTACCAAGATATAAAAATAAATAATTTTGATACTCTGAATGATTGAAATATATAATTACTTTTAAGTGATATTCAAACAAAATTTGCTTACAACAGACTTCGCCAATAAGGTTGTCTGCTATGCGCTGGCACATTCCTTATCTAGCACAACTCTGTTGCCATTGTGTTAGGAAAAAAAGGACAAATAACACACATTTTCTTTAAAAGTGAAGTGACTTGTTTTTTTTTTAAGTCACTTCAGTTTTTTAGAATATTGTTTTCATTATTGGAAGGTAGTGAGTCCGAACTCCGAATGATCTGAATATCCATCGTGTTCCTTAAAGATGGCTGGAGCTCTTTCTATAAGTCTTAGTCGCAATGTCCTCCAAGTGAAATGATACCACTGAGGGTGGTATATCTAGTATTGTTTGATCTTCTGCTTGGTCCCTGCTTCTAAAGGATGAAGACTTCCATCAGTTTGCTTCTATCTAACTGGTAGAGCCCAATTCAGGGCTAAGTACAGAGAAGTATGCTGCTGCAATAACATTTTTCTGGCTTCCGTTTTTACATAAATGTAGAAGTATGAATTCGCTGTTTTTCTAGGAATACACCCTTGCAGATAATAATAGGAGTTAATGCCACCCACCCTGTCTAATTGTCAGAGTGCCTGACTACTGATAGTGATAACCTGGGTTCGAATCCCAGTTCGGGCATGGATAATTCATAATTCTAAATGTATTGCCTGCGTAATATTTCTCATAAAAATATAACAATCGATTTGTAGTGCCGCTCAACTAGTCTTGTGGTCAGCGGGCTTAACTGCGAATAGGGAGGTCCTGGATTCGAATCCTGGTTCGGGCATGGATGTATTTTCTCCTTATCTATCCTGTCTTTGTATGAATGGGTTGTGAATGGCTGCCTACCCTATAAACGGTTTCCTATGACATGTGTGTACTGAGGAAGTCGGACTCCTCACGAAATTACGATTCAGTTGAAAAAGTGGAGTAGTGCACCCCATGATGCTGGCAGAAGACAACAACAATAGGACTTACTATTCACAAGACTTCTCGGAAGGCAAAAACAGTGTATGTAGCGTAAAAACTAAAATTGCCAAGATATGTTCGATTATTGGCTATTTTAGTTTTTACGCTATATACAATGTTCAAATTTTATACTGTGTATAAAATTCCTTCAGAAATCATTTTTTATGTTTTCTCGGTGGTCTTAATACTTCTAATTCCAGCACTATTTTAAGTTTCGGTTTGCTTATCATTCATTATTTAACTAAGATTTACTAAATTCTATTTTTTTTTTTTTTTTAGTGAATACTAAAATATTTTTTTAAACAATGCTTATGTAATTTTTATGATTACCTTATAGAATCTGCCAAATAAATTCTAGTCTCACTCAATTTAACTTAAAGTGTTGAGTGTCGGTGTAAATGTTTAAACATAGATGTAGTAATATCAACAACAGTGGCGTCGACTTCAAGAAAGTTAACTAAGCATGAATGACGAGGTGACACTTGCAGAGTTTCCAGCATTAAGATTTCGAATTTCGATTTCTTATCTCAGAAAATGATAAGTATAGTGACAAATAATCAGTTTTAATTTTGTAGGTCAACACGGACAGAGTTATTGTTGTTACATCAGCTTTCTATCCTGTAGCTAGCCCAGAGTTGGGCTCTACTAGTATAGTGGATCAAATGGATCGGAGCAGTTTAGAACTAGGAACCAAACTGAATACCTCCAATACTTGACCTACCACTCTCAGAGGAATCCTTTTTTTTTTTTCGAGAACATTGTGATCACAACTTAATTAATGAATCCAACCATCTATAGTGAACACGACGAATCTCGGTTAATTTGGGATTCGAATGCACTAATTTCCGATAATAAAAACAGTGCCCTAATCAATCATCCCACCCCAACCTCATAGAGAGTTAGCATCAGATACGTATGCGTCCATATTTGAAAAGAAAACGCAAATTTCGGGCAAAGTTACGTCATATCTTATATACAGAGTGGAGCAGGAGAGTCCCAGACTGTATCGTAAGGTTAACAGAGAAGTTTAGAATTCTCGCCCATCAAAAGCTTCTATCGTTTTTAAACCACGATTAGGAGACGAAGTCACACCTAAGCTGCTACTTTCCTTTCCACATCTACACCACATCAGCGGAAGGATTTGGACGTCATAGATTAATGTGGATTATGTCCCCAACTTACAAAGCTCCAGTGAGGAAGAATGTTAAGTCGCGACAAAAAGAAGAAGAACCATCTTAGATTCACCTTTTAAGTCCAGATATGTATTACAACTGGAAGACAGCAAATTAAAAATGAGTAATAAATGTAACTCTTCAGACAATCCTCTCTCTTTGCATTCTTTCTTTGCATGTCTATATGAAAGATGCCGAAGCAGTTAATGCCTCTGGTCAGTTCTGTAACTGATTTTATTAGTCATGTCGTTTGGTTTTAGAAAAGCAAGATTGTTTGTTTCTCCTCAAAATGTCACAATTAGTTATGAAATCTCGTCTACTCAACACCTTTTTTCATCACAACAATCAGTATCTTATTGAGAAAGTGAAATTAGATTTACTGCGCTTCCAGTATACATCCATAACGGTGCAGGTGAGTCTTGGACTGAATCTTAAGGTTAACTGATTTTATATCATTCGTCTCTCCCCAAGCGATTAGTAATTGACAAGCTTACAACTGAGCTGACGCCCTCCTCTTCACATCTACGTCACATCAAATGAAGAACTTTCGATGTCATAGATTAAAGTGGTTACGTCCCCAATGCATGTATGCCCATGGAGCTCTACTAACACAGTAAGGGAGAATGTGTTCAACCTCCCAGTTACTGCCCGTGGCCAATGGTGTCTCGCTTACCTGATCTTACAGGATGTTGCATGAATTTATTGAGCCACTGGAGCTCGCGTATCTTATACATTAAATACGTTATTTTTATAGAATGTTATTTCAATAGTCTTTTATTTAGCATTTTTCGTAAAGGTGTTTTGTAATATCTTAAAGTAACAAAATCTAGGGTTATTTTTACAAGAACAAAATTCTGTTTTTACTGAACCCGTGAATTTATGACTTGTTTTTCCTTAAAATATTTCAAAAACTAAAACACGTTTACTCATTTATTGAGTTTAAGGAAAACATTTTAAGATTTACGGAAAAGCATAAAAGAAATTAATTGATTTTATCAAATCAAATGACAAATAACATGACATACATCAAAAATTAAATTAATAGTTGAATATTAACAACGACAAAACAAAATGTTTAATTTTTTACAAACATTTTTAAATATTTAACCGCAACAATCAAGAGAAATTTTCTAAGCATAAAGGGTAATTCCAAGAATTAATAATAAACCATATCTAAATAAGAATCATGTTATATAAAATTTAAAGAGAAATAAAGAAAAGAGAGAATTCGCGCGCAAATTATGAATAATTGTGCTGTAACTTTTACATGAAAATTAATTTATGAATTCGGGAGGTTCATAATTTAATTAATTCTTGGTATATTAATAAGAAAATTTACATTAATGATCATTCCATTATGTTAAAATATAATGAAACTGACTTTTCAAATATTTATGAACAAAATGTATTTTAATTTATCTATTTTAATATAAATAATTTGGAACTTAACGTTAATGCATTGTTATATTCCTTATAAAAATATATAATACCAGTATGCTATGAAAATATTATACAGAAACAAAATACAAATTAACCAAGAATGCTATGAAAAAATTTATTTAATGAAAAATCATATGCATATTGTATAATGCTTTACTGATTTTGGGATGTAGACAAAAATTCCTTATTAGCCTTTGTCTATATGCATATATATATATATATATATATATATATATATATATATATATATATATATATATATATATATATATATATATATATATATATATATATATATATTAAAAATTCAAAATCTGATTACGCTATACTCAGAAAAATCAAATTTTCTTAGTTCACAAAAGCTCGATTTCAAAGTGGAAGGTATGGGGTTCGATTTCAGCTTCTATTCACCTATGTGAGATGAATGCCTTGTACAAAGAGATTAATTTATGCTCTACACACATTGAAAGTATTATTAGAAAATTTTTAATTTATTTCACTTGTTCTTTATGATGACTGGTTTCCCTTCAATCAGAAGTCGATGAAATTTGATTTCATCTTCGAAAGTGACAATTAAGAAAATGAAAAACATAAATGAGAAAGAGAGAGAAGACGTTTGTGCGTGTGGAGTTTATTTAAAAGGATATTAATAATTGATTTTCAAATAATTAAGATTTTCTTTGCATTTGAATTTTGAACTATTACTATTAAGGAATTTATAATTTGAATTATGATTTATAACTGACATTAACGTTTCTAGCTTTCAGTTTTTAAAACAAAATCATAGATAAACAGAAATATAAATTCCCTTCTCATAAAAATAAAATATACAATATTTTAAATAAAGTGGTGTTTTACTGCAGAAATTCATTTTTTATTTGGTTATTTAAGAGTAAAAAATGCGTAATTTATAACTTATACTCAATGAAAAGAATTTGATTTAAATTTTATATCTTGTTATATTGCTTTAAATAGTCAATGCATAACAAATATAATGTTGTAAAACTGCTATATCAACAACTAATTTAAGTTACAAAGTTTATTTTGTTATAACTGAGTCATTCTCACATTCTTTCGCGAATATTAAACAACATTGAAAAAACATAGATTTCTCCGCTTTAAATGACGTAATGCTTGATGCTTTTTATGGTGATTTTTCGTATTTATGAAGCTTTTTATATTAAATTTATATATATATATATATATATATATATATATATATATATATATACATCAAAAATGGAAAAAGTACAATTCTCTACGACCTTGGTCATTACTGATAATTAAGCATAATAAGTTGTATCGATTAAAAATATTAATGGTTTGTAATAAAATTTTTAATTCTCTATTTTCTGATTAAAAAAATATATTTGTATTAAATTTTAAAAGATAAAAAATAAAATATCATGAAAATCTATCTCAGATCATTTTTTTTAGTTTTTAAATGACTATAAATTGATTGTAATGATTTGAAAATGCTCTTTTCATATTTTTAGGGAAATTATTCATACATTATTTTTACTTCATATAATACTTTTAAATTTTTGTTGCTTTTTAGGATATTGTCATTTTATTTTTGAATTTCAAGAATTTCAATAATCAGTGGTATTTACATCAGTTATTATTCATAAGTTAACAGAAAATCTTATTTCACGTTTTGTGCTCTTGACAAATATGCAAATTAAAATAAGTTGGTTTATTTCCTAGAGCCTCTTAGCCTGTCTCAACAGACTTACATCATTTAAGCCTGCTAAGACATGAATGGCTTGAAAAAATTTAATTTGAAATAAAGATACAATAAACAATATAAAGGTTTCGATATTAGTTTGAAGAAGAATCTGAAACAAATAATAAAGAGAATTAAGTGAATGAAATATAATATGTGATAATTGAAAAAAAAATGAATTTGATTTTTTATGTATATAAACCAAAATGCTTCTTGATTTTTTAAGCCAAAGTTTTAAGTCTTACTGTTTAAGGCAAGAAAATAGAAGTGATATTGTTTTATCAAACATTATGAAATAGAGCCGACCGATGGCGGATAAGTTAGCACCCCTAACTTCTAAGCAATGGGTTCCGGGTTTGAATCCTGGTTCAGGTATGGATGTTTCTTTCTCTCTTTGTGTTTGTATTTCTTTATCACTTTCCTTTCGGGAGGAAGATGCGGCATCCCCTGGGTGCCCCACTGTATGAGATGTTATCACTTCCCCCATTATAGAGCTAGATAGAGAAAAGGCCTAAGGGAAGCAGGCATTAGAAAAAAAATATAGGATAATTTTTTTCTATTTTTTCTAAAATTGCTGTATTTTGTATTACAGTTCAGTTTAAATGAAAATCACCAATGATGATAGAAAGTTGTAAGAATCCTATTCGATAAATTATTATTAAAGCCAAATTATTTTCATCGCTTTAATTCATTTTACAAACAAGAATTGATATTCAACCAACTAACGCTGTTGTTTAAGCGCTATAGATGTTAGCATAATAGTGTATATAAAAATATTAGTGGAAATTATTTTCAAACCCTATTTTGCAGTGTCACGTGACATGATGTTGTCTTGAAAATGTTACTGCAGCACGTTTCTGAAAGCCTATTTTTTCTTTCCAAAGATGCTGTAACTACCTCATTTTATTTAGAACCACAGTTTTCGCAATAAAAAATGTATCTTAGATAATGTTTCATATTCACGTGTGATAAGGAGGAAACCTTAAAAATTCCCAAGCGCATTTCCTAGGGGTTCCTTTTGCCCAGTCCTATTTGGGTGAAATTTCCTAGATTTAGTCCTAGACGATGTTTAAAATGTTTCTAATATTTACTAGCATTACTTTCGAGTTCAAGGTTTTTGAGTTTTCAGGATTTTCTCCTTTGTAACAACCTACAGCAGAACTCTAAATGACCGAATTAATTTGGACCGGACGCTTTTAGGTAATCGAAAATTCAGCTAATTCGATTTCTTCGAATTGACGGTTGCATTTAAGTTAATTATTGTATGTTGAAGAAAAACTACATATTTTTAAAGAAAAAGAACTTTTAACCAATTAAATGAAAAGGCCACAGATTTACATGTTTTAGTTCTCTCCATTAATATTGTATGCATGTAAAGTGCAGTAAATGAAGTCATTGCTTGCTAAACATCGCGGTCAGAGTAAGCTGTTTCATTGCCTTCATCCGATTTCGTGTAACCATGCCGCGGATCCACTTGACAGTGAGAACTTTCATGTAGTCATACTTGGTCATACGCCCTTACCTTTTAAAAACTGTTTCAAAGCCGATAAGTGCTTCACTTGCGAATGGTCCCGTGTCTACTTCCACATGCACATTATGCCCAACTTCTTCCTCGAAATTTCCATTAAATTGACGATCATATTCAATTTCAAACTGCTTTTATCTCACTCATAATCCGATCTCCAATATCTTTAGCACTAACTTGTGAACATCGACGAATTTTCAAAGGAATAGTTTTGAATTCCACAAGTGACACGCCATTCTAATCTTCTCTCTTTTCTTACCTTTCCTTCTATTCATTCTTCTTCTCTTCCTCAGTTTAATTTATTTTTCTGAAATTCTGAAAGCTCTTCGGATAGGCGGAGTTCGGATAATCGGAGTTCTATTGTAACTATCAACACTATTTTTTTATACTTTGAAAGGTTTCTCTATACCAGAAATGTCTGGGAATAAATAAACACAACAACAATTTATATAAATCCTAGTAATCAATAACTTTCTATCTAACCTTCTTGTTTTATTCCTTGATAGCCGACTGACATAAAAACAGTATCGGATTAGGGGAAAAGGGTAAGAAACAAAGTGAGCATACAACCTGCTTCAACATCACAGCAGTAAAATTCTGAAGTCAGTCATAGTATTTTGAACAAACTTACGAGATACGACAAAAATTCCACTATAAAAAACTACATAATATCAGCAATATATTACCAATAGACAATGTAATCACAAATATAGGAAGATAAGAACGCGTACGAAAGACACTGGGTTGTTTAAAAGTTCCAACTCACTTATTCTATAATGACATTCTATCTTATTCTATAAAAACTCACTCATTCTATAAAAAATCTCACTTATTCTATAAAAAAACAAATATTTTGAGAAATTGGATGCACATTTTGTTAAACTTTGAGAGGACAGAGCTCTGAGATAAGGAGTGTCTATCACACACAGTAACTAGCTACTTTTTTGTGCTATGCGTACCTTTTACGAGTCCACATGGTACATATTTACATGCAATCTGTAGTTTTATATTAAATTATTGTTGCTTTACAACTTCAAAATTTACTTTTTCACTTACATTGTATTGAAGAAATCAATATTCAAGCACTTATTGCTAACATTTATTGGTGTTTTCCGTGAATTAAACTTAATTAAAAATATAGGTGCATACGTTACTGTAAGAAACACCGTTAATTAAACTTAATTAGCAGTAAAGATCTATACTAAGAAGCAGTTTATTGAATGGGCTCTCAATTGTTAAGTAAATAGTGAAGTTTAGTTATAAGTGAGAACTTGAATATTGAATACAGTTTTTTTGTCTTAGTATTAAATAGAATTCTTTCTGCGGGTTCTCAGCTGTTAAATAAATAGTAAAATATAGCAAAACACAATAAGAACCTGTATATTAAATCAGAGCTCTTTTTTCTACTACTATTAAATAAAATTCTTTCTGCAGATTCTCAATAGCAAACAGTAAATTTTAGTTAAAGCAGTCAGAACTTGTATATTAAATTGAGTTCTTTTATACTGATTAAATCTTACTGTTAAGATTAAAAATGCCTTTTCATATTAAGCATACATTTTCGGGTTCTCACACTTTTCAATATCTCTTTAAAGATCATAAATGTTTGCATTCCAAAGTGAAGTGGTTTGTCGTCTTTTATTGGTCATCTTGTATAAAAAAATCATTATTTTAATTAAAACTAAGAGAACCACAAATTGAGATAATTTAAATTGAAAATGGCCGGGAGAAAAATATGAAACTTGAAATAAAAAATCAGTTAATCGAAACATTTATTTTATAAAATTAATTAATTTACTGTTTATTATATTTCTGAATGGCAAAGTTATAGTTTTCCGATACATCTTGGGAAAACTTTCTTTGAAAAAGAGAAAAATGATTCATATTAATAGCATTTTTGTGTATTTTTCCACCGCTCGAATTTTAATCATAATTAACATTTTAATTACTATCGTCACACTACCATCGAGTTACGTAATCAAATACTTTATATATTAAGTAGAAAATTTCAAAAAAATTAAAAATGCAAATATTTAAGGAACTTTGAATACTTCCAAATAATATTCTTTTGTTGGCACTGTTACCGACAAAAAAATTCAAAGATCGATATTTTTTTAAAGTATAGTGGTATACATAAAAAAAACTCTTCGATTAATATGTTGAATTAAAATTAATTCAGTAAACCTGCTTTTTTTATTTTGCTGTTCAATGTTTTCCATTGTATATTTTATTTTTTGTTGTATTTTTTTACTCACATCATTTTCTGATTAAATAAAGTATTCTATTTGAAAGTGATATTCTGAATTTGATATTTGCATAATTTAAAAATCAATATTGTTCTTAAGTTCTTTGGAAAGTTTTTTTATATCTTTCAAATACTTTCAAGTTTCCAAGAATAAGGCAAATGTATCAAAATGTTTGAATATTTTCTAATATCAGAGCATAAGATTTAAATTATGTTGTTTGTAATTATAAAATAATTTAAATTTAACAACATTTAATAAACATTTTACTATTAATTATTTTCATGTACATAATTTCAAATTTACTTTTTAGGAAATTGCTTGCATGATAATTTCCTTTCTATGTTATTAAACTAAAATTATCTTTCTGGAGAAATATCTAGCAAATATTTAGATAGATGATAAATATACAGATAGATGATTTTCTGGTGAAATATCTAGCAAATATTAGATGCTTGAACTTTGTATTTCCAAACAAAACAATAGTGACTTATTCATGCCCTTGTCCAAACAGAAAATGGATTTTGAATTTATGTTCTCTTTTAAGACATTTATGTTTATTCTGGGTTTATATTCTAATGACTTTGTTGATTGCTGAAACAAATAAAAAAAGATTATTATTGTAAATTTTTAGGCATTTTCCAAAACAGAAAGCAGCATTAAATTATTGATTTCCCTTATTATTATTACTGTTACTATTATTATTAACTATTATTATTATACTTCTGGTTTCTATCTGACAGCCGTAATCGATCCAAAATCTCAAAAATTGAGCCCACATAGGAAAAAAACCAGTTTATGTGTCCTTCGAAAAGTAAAGCTCATGTCTCATCAACACAAAGTGCATTTTCAATGGATCCCATTCTATGCTAATATATATATAAATGAATTGGCTGACATTCTTGCAAAAGAAGTAACTAGAACATCCTGTCCCTTTCACCTCAGAATTCACAAATTTAAGAGTTATTCTCGAGGCAAAAAGACTCAAAATAAAGAAAAGTGGTAAATACCTCCACTTTACAGCTGGTATAACGGCAAAAGACCAGAACTTTTTTATCTCTCCAGGCAGACCAACACATGTCATCCTCGACATGCCAGGTGGCATTTGAGGTGTCTCACATAGTCTGGGGATAGCAAGAGGTTTCCCTTTGCTTTTCAGGCTGACCCTAAATGCTGGTAAGATCAGGCATCACTTCAACGTATGTTGGACTGCTATGGACTGAACTGGGAGGATAACCCCAATTGTCTACTCCTTGTATTGGACTTCATTAATATCAGTGGCTTCATTGTTCTGGTCTGGCTCCATCAGAACTAATGGGAGATTAGAAATAACAGCATTATTATTTTATTATGAAATGATCAAACATGTCAGAGGCCTTATACTATTGCTTAAATTTTTCGCAATTCTGATCAAATTATTCTAATTCTATTGAAAATAATTCTAGTTTACATTTCTAATTGTGCGGAAGGTTATATTTCTTCTTTCTTCTTTATTATTATACAAAACATTTTATGTTTTAAAATGTAACTTTAAAAGTAATTGGTAAATGTTCTTATTGCTAGACCTTAAATATAAAATAACATATATCAGTATTGATATGAAATATGAAATTGATTTGATGTGAATAATTGATGAAATAAATGAGATAATGTTTTACGTATATTTTATGAACTTGAGTAAGAACTCGGAAATTTTCTGAATTTCTTTCCTTAAATTTCTCAACAACAATTAATTGCAGCAGACATTTTCTTACTGTTTACATTTGGAGAATGTCACCAAAATATATATTTAACAATGAAAGATTGATGTTGCCTACTAAGCAATTCATTAGTGGCAGCAGATTTTCAGACAACTTTATCATGCCTCGAATTTTATGAAAATGTCCATCATAAGTTAGAATCCGAGATTATCAGTATCTGTCAGACTAAATTGACTAAATCCAGCACCTCAGGATTCATAGTTGAGGACATGGGCTTTGAAATGGAGATTCGGTAAACACATTTTCAGTGAGCTTACATTTCATTTGAATTAATTAGTTCTGTAAATAAATTAATAAAGTGGTTAAAAAGAGAAGCCTTTGAATGAGGAAAACTTAGTTTTTTTAAAGTTATTCAAACTGGATTCAACATTACACTTTTCTTTCGAATACATTTTTAACACTTTAACAAATATTTCTCTTCCGAATTAAAAACAGTTGTAAAGTAATATTTTACAGTTATTCGCTGCATATCTTTTTAAATCAGAATATAAAAGAATTTTGTTATTTTACAATAGAAAGAGCTCTGTAATGTTTATTACTTAACTTTAGAACGCTAAAAATCCTTCACAAAATATATGACAAATCTTAGAATGCGGCTATATTCTACAAGGTGAAATAAATTATTGTGTCTATAATGGTGAAATTCGAGTTTTTACCTTGAAAATTAAATTAAATAATGGGAAAACAACTTATAATAAATATACAGAGAGCAATAAGGATTTGGCACGAGAAATAGTTTGTGAACAGACAAGCTAAGCAAAAGTCTTACAGCGAAAATCAAATTTTGCATAATGTTCCAAGACTTTTTTTATCATACGCTCGTCCTCAGTATCTCGGCCATTAATCAAAGAACAGCCAATAAAAAGATAAACAAGTATAAAAACAATAATAAAGTCCTTTAGTAGCCTAAAAATAGTTGTTAGTCATTAACTTTAAAACTTCAGGACAGTTCTTGTGGTGAGCGGCATCCATATCACCATAATTGCACAATGGACAACGATCAGAGTTCATTATACCTAGTCGAGGCAGAGGCCTCTGCAGATAGTCATGTCCTGTTGTCACCCTGAAATAAGTGACACCAACAGCTCGTGGTAAGGAGCCATGGATTTTATTTTTCCCATCAAGTAGAGTTTTCCACTGCCTGTCCATAGCCGTATCAACATAAAGGGAAACACTGTGATCCTTTATTTTACTGAGGATTACACTTTTGATGTTACACAAAGTCAAAGGGGAATTTAGCTGGATCATAACGGAACCAGCTTTTGCAAGTCTGTCTGCCTGCTCATTTACAAAAACATCGCAGTGGCTCGGGATCCATTGAAGAGCAGCGCAGTCCTTGGTTAAAATGAGTTCGTGAAGCTTCATTCTGCAAGAGTGGACTAGTGCATTATTATTATAATTTAGATTAGTAAGTGAAAGAATAGTAGCTTATGAATCAACAATTAAAACAATGTTTTGATCATGGATGCTTCTTAATTTGTCAATTGCATGAGCTATAGCAGCAAGCTCGCAATCGAAATTATTCCAGTATTTCCCCACAGGGCAGCTTATACTAAAATCCTTTGAATACACTCCAGCACCAGCATTTTTATTGATCAGAATATTAAAGCAGAATCATCTGTGAAAATTGGCGCCGATCCTCAGAAGGGTATCTGCTATGAATTGTAGTCGGAGCAGCACTTTTCAACTCACTCTGTAGTGTGTACTGTTTTTAACTTCCCAAAAAAGATCTAGATGTACCTCTAACCTATCCAGATCCACAACAGGATTCCATTCCCCTGGAAAAACCTGGCGATCTGGGGTAAGGATATCATAAGGGTCATAGAGGTCATTTATAACTGAAAGAAATGATCTATGGGTTTTTAGTCTCATAACCGATGTGGGCTGTAATTTCGTTGAAAATTTATCTTTCTTCTTAAGATTCTTTCAACAAAAATCATAGCATTTCAATTACATTTATCACCCAAGGGTACCAATTTAGTCTGCAGTTCCATAGTAGCTATTAGGAGTTGATTTAGCTCCTCCAGTAATTAGATGCAACATGTTGTTCTGGAAAACATCACGTTTGTGTCTATTAGAATCTGAGGCAATAAGTAAGACTTCATTTCCATATTCAACAGTGGGACGAACATAGCTTTTTATATGTTGTGCATAGTACATCTTGAGTAGAGCCCCAAGTGATGCCAGACAAGTGCTTAATTAGCTTAGATCTCAAGTGTCCTCAATCAATTGCAGAGTCTATTTATTTATTCCAAGTCAGTTTTGTATCTAAGTGAATACACAAGTATATAGTATCATTTGTTCTTATTAGGATTTTTCCTTTATAACTAAGATGAATATCATGATGCTTGGTACTAATGGAGAACAATTGGAAAGTTGTCTCATCAGTGTTTACTACCATATTATTCCCATCAGCTCAAGAGCTTAGAACATTTAGGGCTCTTTGTAGAACATATCCCAGTCCAGCTATATGAGATCCAATAGCACTCATAACCATATCATCCTCAAACATCAAGACGTTTACATCTGGGACACATTTAGAGATATTGTTTATTAGGTCATTGATCATAATATTAAATAAAATAGGACTGCACCCTGAGGTAAACCCTGTTTGGTCTGCAAGTACTTTGACACATTGGGTTCCAAGACTATTGTAACAGGAATGTGTCAAAAAAGAGAGGTCCAAATATATTTCAATGTAATTAAAATATAAATTTTATAGAGTCCAAATATATATTTCAGAAGAAAGTGAATTGGTTTGTAAGATTTTTAAAGATTAAGCTTATAAAGGGGACTTACCCTGGTTTATAACTACAGTTGAATTCAAAACTAATTTCGAACCCAATAGCTGCTGAAATGTTAGAGTAGTATGTTGAACGAAAATAGATATAGATAGAATAGATGTTGAACGAGAATAAAATAGATAACTAATTTCGAACCTGGTTGCTGTTGAAAAGTTAGAGATGGATGTTGAACGAGAATTTATGTATATGAAATAAATGTTGAACAAGAATAGAATAGATGATTAATTTCGAACCCAGTTGCTGTTGAAAAATTAGATATGGATCCTGAACGAGAATTGATGTAGATGGAATAAATGTTGAACGAGAACAGAGTAGATGACTAATTTCGAAAACAATTGCTGTTGAAAAGTTAGAGATGGATGTTAAACGAAAATAGATAGAGATAGAATTGATGTTGAGCAAGTAGAGATGGATGTTGAACGAGAATGTGACTAATTTAGAACCTAGTTGCTATTGAAAATTTAGGGATGGATGTTGAACGAGAATAGATGTACAGTTAAAATGTTTCTGCATCCATGTCTGTTCATTTATATATTAGGAATTTTTTTAAGTTTTCTACATGGCAACACGTACATACGTTCTATTATTTATGAAAAGTTTCACCTGAAAGTATAAGCACTCAGTATTTTGATAATAACCTTCAAACATTTCATCATTCATTTTGCAGTGTTAAATTAAATTTATACAAAAGATGCTTCTCGAAACCTGAAGTAAATAATTATTAAAACTAAAAAAAAAAACTTTTATTTTCAAAGAATTAATTTAGTATTAATTCCATTTATGATTAAAAAGATTGTAATTGTCCAATATCTTGCAATTTAAATTCGTTTTAAAAAGAGGAAAATGTTTTATAATTTTTTATTTTTATTTTGTATGATTTTAGTCCTACTTTTAGATTAAAATTATATTTTTTTCTTTTAATTACGTTCTTGCATGGTTAAATATCAAAACATTCATTTTACTTTAAATAGGAAAATTAGAAATTTAAAGAAAAGCAAATATTTAAGGAACTTTGAGTAATATCAAATAACGTTCTTTTGTTGGCACTATTTTTATCAAAAGAATAAAAAACTAGAAAATTGAATTTTTTTAAATATAATACTATAAAAAGCTCAATTAATATGCTAATTTAAAGTTCACTAAAACTATTTGCTATTCATTTGACATTTGTTTAATGATTTTTGTAGTTCTTTTTCTTAAATTATATTCTGATTAAACGAAATATTCTATTTCGAGTAATATATTGAATTTATTATTGGAATAAGACCAAAGTCAATATTGACTTTAGACGAATTTCAATTTAAGTTTACTGCAATTTTTTTAGCTGTTGAAATATTATCTAGTTTGAACAATTAGTAGGTTTGTAAATTAAACATTCTAAAATTATAACGTATAGAATAAATTAGGATTTTTTTAAATGGAACATCTGAAATTCATTAACTTGTACAAACTTTTAAGAAAATTCTGCACTATTTTATTGTGTACATAATTGCAGTAAATTATTTTCAAAAATTGTTCATTCATTAATTTGTTTCTAAATCAAGAAAATTTCTTAAATTGCATATTAATTGTTAACTAAACAGGTTTGACAGCATCTATAAAATTGCTGTCAAACCTATAAACAGTAATTTTAAATGTTGTGCTAAAAAGAAAACATACAAAAATGTTATTCAAAAGTTACATGATTATTCACAGCAAAAAATATTTTAAAATATATTCAAAAAAATTTAAATATGGAGAAGGATCGTATAAATTTAATATCACACTTAGAAAAATATGTCAAAGATTTCGCTAAATAATGAGAAATTGCTTTTGAACAAAGAAAATAATTAATCATAAAAACATTTTAAAAAAATTAATTTTCCCTTTAACCCGTGAATGCATTTTCACAATGCCTACTCTTATATATAAAGAGGAAAAAATAATTAATTTACTTTTAATCTCATTGTAAAATAATTTCATAACCGCTCAAGTAGTGAAATATATCTGAACAAGAATTTCACTTATCTACGTGTAAAATGAAAAATTAAATGAGAATATATATATAT
This sequence comes from Latrodectus hesperus, assembly GCA_037975125.1. NCBI lineage: Eukaryota > Metazoa > Arthropoda > Arachnida > Araneae > Theridiidae > Latrodectus > Latrodectus hesperus. Next base: position 75,085,714 of record CM075858.1, on the reverse strand, counting down.
ATCATTTTTTGTTGATTTTTACTTTTAATCATTGTTATTTAAGTTTGCTAATAAAAATGTTTTTGCATAAAAGTGTAAAAATAATTCAAGTATTCACTGAAATTAACATATATATATATATATATATATATATATATATATATATATATATATATATATATATATATATATATATATATATATATATATATATATATATATATATATATATAATTAACTATACTTTATCCAATTTATATCATAAAGAACTCTATTTCTTAACAACAGTGATATTTAAACTTTATTTGATTTGTTGTTGGAGCCTCATTAAAGAATTCTTCTTAACTTTCTAAATGCAACAGACTGATTTAATTTAATTCAAATTTAGATATAAAGTTTATATATGCAAATTTAAATGTTTAAAATTTTGCTAATATTATTTTTGTATTTCATGAATTGTTTAAAAATTCAATTCTAATTAAATTCAAAATTAATTTTGTTATAGTTTTAATATTGTTTGGGCTTTAGAAAATAAATACTTTCTTAAGATCTAAATTTTGGAGCAGAGTGACCTAAAATAATGTTGATTTGTATTTATTGGCCAATAGAAAGTCAATAAATTATTATAATTACTCCATTTATATAATAAACTCCTATCTATATTGAGGATACATTCCCTCGAGTAATTGTTTTTCAATATAAAGTATCATATTGTCTATAGCAGATTAAAAAATCCAAATAATTGGAAAACATCTTTATTAAAATGTATGAGTAAAACTCAATTTTTCAGCTATAGAAACACACACACAAATATATATATATATATATATATATATATATATATATATATATATATATATATATATATATATATATATATATATATATACAGAAAGTAGTATATAGCAAAAGAAAAGGAAACATGGAAGGAGCTAGAATTCTATATATATATATATATATATATATATATAGAATTCTAGGAAGCACTTTTAGAAAATTTCAACAAGCCACCAAAACATGATTTGTTCGATATGAAAGTTCATATGAAAGGTCATAAAGTATTTAATCCGCTTGATTTTAAAACAACTATTTACAGTTAATATGCATTAATGTTAACTAATATTGGCTTTCCAATTTATTTAATGTATGAGTATTCAAATATGAATATTAGATCACCTCTAAATTCTAACTCTTCTATTCCAATTTTCTTCAAATACACTAAACACAACATATGCAATACTGCCAAATATACGAAAAACGCAAACAATGATGTAAATATATGAGAAAGATTGACAATAGTTTAAAGTCAAATATGTGGATATGAAAACATTTTACAAAAAAAAATGTACATCAAAAGTGCAAAATATTGCATTAAAGCGAAATCGTCAAACTTAAAAAATGGCGATGAATATATAAAACATAAAAATGGCGATGAATATACAAAACATAAAAATGACGATGAATGTGTAAAATATAAAAATGGCGATGAATGTATAAGACATAAAAATAGCGATATAATGACGATAAAATATAGCTTATCCACATTTAACTCATTACCATGATAATTCTGAGTGGATTTCCTACAGAAAACGTTGCTTTATTGAAATTAAAATCAATAACGCAGTCAATGGTAGTAGCGCTGTGAAAGCAACAGCAGTTTCTACTTAACAAATGAACAAAGGAAGCCCAGAGAAATATTTCTGCAATTACAATCTAAAATACTTCTGTGGGCAAACACGTCAGCTCTCGAGTTCTTCAGAGAACTCGATAAACCAAGGCAGCCATTCATAGTGGTGAGGCTTGCATTCAGCATGCAATATTAATCTTCAGATGCTAATGAGGGGCAGCGGAGATTGGTAAGAGGATAAGCCAATTGGTTTAACACACACTTGATTCATCGCAGGCCTCGGAGTCACTGAACAGTACTTGAATTTCTCTCCTCCCCGTTATCTTCTGTGCATGTCATTTCTCAGTGATCCCGATTGCTGTCTAATCGGGTTTAGTGACTCCGCAACTCCAGGTGGAAAGGCAACTAACGCACCAAAGGAAGGAAGTCACTCTTACTAATTTTAAATATAAAGTAAACTGCATTAAAATAGTACTCTAATCTATATATAAATTTATTCAAATAATAAATATATAAGTAAAAAAAGGGAGAAGTTAGAAAATACAAATATGTAGATTAATTTTTGAAAATTCAATCTTTCGAATGCTTACTTCTTGTAAATATTAAAAAAGATCTAGAATTTGAAGAAAAATTCCAAAAGTTTATTATATGATTTCGATTTTAATTAAATTATTAACAATTATGCTTAGCGTATCTGTACATAGTAAGTAATATTAAATTAGAGTTAATACTATACACAGGTTCTAAATTTAAGTTAGTTTAAAAAATAATTATTGTTTACGGTATGTTTAGAAAATGATTTCTTACGAAATAAAAGTTTCTGCATTATAAATAGAAGTCCTTTTAATGTGGAAGGATTCCTTATTCCAAAAATGAGACATAATTCTAAGCTTCTTGATTATAAGAAATTGAACACACAACTTTTTATAAACATACAAAATATTTAGAAAAAACGCTTAATATTTAAAATATATAACTCAAAATTGATGTAATATACAAGTCTCAAACAAGTAATATTGGCAAAAAACTACAGAAATCAGATGTAAAGCTATTGAATTAGTAACAAATATTAATAGCAGATGGTGCTGTATATCAGCAATTCTTCAAAAATAAACTTGCGTTGAGGTTTCTATGATACACATGTTAAAAAACAGATATGAAGTACTTAACGCGTCATCTACTGAGAATATTTATAAATAATTTTCAAACATTTACATGCCATTAACTAAAATTTCTAAATTAATCCCGTGTATTTTTTCAATTGACTGCTAATTTCACGCTATTTCATTTCAAAAGTGACAACATTTTGACTAAACATACTTTAAATTTTTAATAATATTCCAATAAATATTATTTAAATTGTTGCAAGCATAAATCAATCAGCGTTATAGAGTGTCTTTGGTAAAAAAGAAACTCGCATGCGTGAGAGCATATTAAAAAATATTTTTGATTCAAGTTTATAATGTCAATCAAAAAGAGCTACAAATAGCTGATTTTATAATCAGCTCTTTACAATTTGAACTTTTTAATGCACTATTTAAATTTATAGGAGGAACTTAAAATTTAACTATGAATTTTTAACTCCAAATTTAACTTCTCTGATCCTTTAAGTGGTATTTGTTACAAATACCAATATTTTCACAAAATAAATTTATAATCATAATTTTCTCAATTTGCAGACTTTAATGTACACCTATATGTAGTTTTTCCCATAGTGCAGTTTTATTTTCGAATTATGTAAAAAAAATTATTTTAGTTCTGAAATATAATAAATTGTAAACTAATTTTAACTATTATTGTCTTATGTATAACATTTATTTATCCAGCTTCAGTTGCCAAGTACACCATGCATAATTAAATAATTAATGTGGTTTTCCAATTTTATTACTTCCGAAATGATAGAAAAATCTCGATATGCTTTGTTAAATAAAATATCTCATTAAACTGCAAAACAATAAATGGGTGTAAATGTAGAAGAGGAATTTGTTCACTTGCGTCAAGCGTTCTCAATATTGTTAAGCGTTCTCAATATTGAAATTATAGTATTTATTTTATCTCGGACATTTAAATGTTACATGATTTTTAGTTAGATATTTTAGCGACGCTTTAATCCGTGACGAAAGAAATCTTTTGGTCTAAATGCCTTCCTTTGTTCTTGAATGGAGGTTGGGTATGCTGTCGCCTAATAAGTTTTCGAAATATAAAAATCAATGAAGATTAATGTGAAATATAAAAATCGATGATGTTCATCAATGATGTTTAAAGATGTTAACGCGACGGTGTGATTCCATAAATTGAAGGTAAGCAATAACTTAATAAATATATATATATATTTACATTAATACATAAAATAATCGCCAAGGGTTCATAACTCGCAAAGAAACAATTGATTCAATTGCATATAAATTATTTATTCAATTGGTTCAACCTTGTTGGGGTTCAACCAACCAACCTTATTTAATTCAACCAAGTAACATTAAATGGAATTGCATAGTTTTGTCCACTTTGTCCTTTTTAAACTTTTTAATTTTAACTTTTTATTTGAGAGATATGAAGTATCGGTTCTTAATGTATTATCTCGTCGACCATTTATGCGAAACAAATTGTGTCCAAAATTCCGATTTAGAGCCAAATGCTGCAGGTTAGTAACCTCACTATCTGAGCTATTTCCTAAGCTCAAGTATTAAAAAATATGAATTCCTGATTGCGTTTTCCGTAATCATGTCAATGTTATATGAATTAAAAATAACATATATATATATATATATATATATATATATATATATATATATATATATATATATATATATATATATATATATATATATATATATATATATATATATAACTACTTAAGTTTTTTTTCCTTGTATTTTTAAAAAATATCTAAGCTTTTATGCCTACCAATAATTATTATTATTCGATATCATATAAAATGAGAAAAATATTTTTTATATTAAAAACTACAACATTATGTCGTCGTAATTGTTTTGGTGAAAAGGATCGATGTCGTTGAAATCGTTCAATAACTGAGTATCAAAATCGAAGTTTACGTAAACTATTATTATGTGATCATCTTAAATACATAATAAATGTAAACTTATTTCATACTCTCAACAATATAATATTCAGATTCTTTTAATATATTTTTTATTTAAAACGAATAATATTCTAAAAGATATAAGGGTGTATAATTGGAGAATTCAATTTATTCTTCTGAATTATCACCAAAAAAAGCTTATTATTTTTGTCAGATCAAATGTTTTTTATTTCCTTTCTGCTAGGATTTTATCGTCATTTATACTGTAAAATGTAGCCGCACATTTTTTTTTTTGCGAAATGATCTAGAAAACTATTAATCATTGCTATAAAAATAGGTTATCTGTTGCTATACGTACCTATATAGATAGCTCAATAGCAATATTAATAGATCAATAAAATTTCTTTCTTACCAACAGTTTTGTAAAACAGAAGAAAATAATATGAAAGAAAAAATACATATAAATCATTTAATAGACAATGAATATTAAATTGAAAGTCTTAATTCACTTTAATCCTTTTTAAAGTGCTTATAAATTCAAATTATATCGTGCATAAAAAACATTTTAAAAAATCCTTACTTGCTTAACATTTTGTGTATACGAAATATTCCTATAACATTAAATGCAATGCTCCATCGAATAAATACATGAGGTATTAAAGAATGTTGCCAACAATAAGTACTAAGTATACAAGTACTGAAACACTTTTCTGGCTCCGAAAATTGCTCGGTCAACGGCTAGTGCTTGTTGTGTTATTTCCCTAACCACATTCAGAAGACCATTGCCTCAGAAATTTGCATAGCATTAGCATATAACTGAAGCTGCAATACCATTTAAGCACGTAATTTCCGAAGTGTTTCTCGAAGGAGCATTACCATATCTAATAGGTCAAATAATACGAGGGAAAATATGGTTAATGTAACCTTACAACAAAAAAGTGGAAGAAAAACAACAAACACTTCGAGTAATGTGGGTGCGGTTGCAGTTATTGTTACTCTTCCATTAACGGATAATAGTTTTCGCTTAGCTTGTATTTGCATAACTCCAGAATATTTATTTCCTGCACTTTATTTTTATCACTTTTCACGTTATTCTTCTAAATTGCTTAGGACTGTAAATTTCCTTATTTTTGTAACAAAAAGAAATATACTCTAGCAGTTAATTGTTTGTGTCTGTGTGTTTTGTGAGTAATTGTGTTCGTGGAAATTATCGGTTTCCCAAGCAAAAATTATAAATAGACTAGCTAATTAATAGACTCTTGTATTTTTTTAAATTTATATATTACCACTTACAATCTGACAAAAATGTAAACAAAGCCTTAATAATTTGTCTATAATGACTTAAAGCAGAAAACTTAAGTCACTTAAATGCGAAAAATATTAAATTAATTTTCACAAAATACACACACAATACTGTTATATAATAACAGAAAACTGAATCATTATTAAATTATTTGTAGACTTGGGAAAATAATCTAAGTCTATTAGAAGTAGTGATAATGATAATCGAGTATTCTTGTAATTTATAGAAATTATTTCTTGAACTACGACAAATAAGTTGAAATGGAATTGATAATTTGTTTTTGGTGATTTAACAGAATCATTAAGTTACTGGAGTAAAAATATTCTGCAAATTTTAGCGAAAAACAATAAACAATTATTATATAAAACTGAATAACTACATTATTGTTTGTAGATTTTGAAAGAGAGTTGAAATCTGTTTTAAAAAAAATACAATTTATAAATTGAATAAACATACAATTTACAAATTATTTCGTAAATTTGGACATTCAATTAATTAAAGCATTAAAGTTTATCTACAGTGATTTAGTGAAGAAATATTAAGTTGTTAAAGGAAAAATATTAAATACGTTTCCACAAAATACAATAATAGTATTATCTAATAATTGTGAAAATAAAATCGTTATTAAATGGTCTTTAGGTTAAAATCCATTACAAAAAAGTTAGTTAAACTCCATTACAAATTAAAATTTACCGATGTTTTTATAATTTACACATTATTTCATCTACTGTGACATGTAAATTTACTAAGCATTAATAAGATATATTAAACCATCAGAGTGGAAAAACTAACTAACTTCCACATGTTATGTAATGATAAATATATCAAATAATAAGGCAGTAATTAGAAAGAAAATCATTCATAAGTTCTTTCTGAAATGAATTAGCTCCCAACTTGTAAATAATTTTGTGTAATTTGATGTGTAAGTGGATGCTACTTTAACATATAATTTGCTGGTGATGATAACACAAAAGTTTTAACTCTTTAATGTGAAAATTTATCAAACAAAACTTCATTTTAACAAAAATAAGGTCATTATCAAGTAATAGAAAATATAATTGTCATTTAGATTCTCAAACAAAATAGATATAAATTCATAATCAAACTTTTTTATAAATAACAAAGAAACATCTTTACTGAAGCATATTTTAATGCATTTCTTACGTTTTTCAAATTTTTTTATTGCTACTACAGCCCGGAATGGAACTTAAACTGCCTCACAATATCCCTCCAGTTAGCTATGTCCCTGCCTTTCATTTTCCAGTTGGAAATCTTTAAGGATGTTCAAAACATCACCAAATTTTTAAAATCTTGCTATTGATAAAAATATTACGATAAGTATGGCTTATCTTTTTATCAATAGCAAGATACAAGATTGTAATCGTCCACATGTATTTCCATTATTATCAAAGATTTTCAAATTAGAGTGATTTTCTGTTTCGTCAAATAGTTCATAACTTGAAAGTACTTTTATTAAATTACGTGAAATTTAAATTTAAGCATTAAATGTAAAATTTAATTAAAACATTAATGAATATTTTATTTATTTATGGATTACAGAAAATTTCGAATTTAATTAATAGAAATCTCAATATTATAACAAAATTTCAGTAACTTGAATAAAATTTATAATTGCAAAATTGATACCGCTTATATAAAATATATTTATAACAAAAAAGTAGCTACTAACATTTTACTTACAATAATGTAATAATACATATTTATATCGAACTATAATGCTATATATTTTGTGTTATATGCATTCATATATTTTACTATACACCTCAGTATAAAAACAGAATTGTATTTCAATGGAATTAGTATCCGTACTAGAACGTTCTCACAAAAATCTTATCATTAGCATTATTATAAATTAAACAATTATGGATAGATTTTTCCCGTTTGATACGATATAGAATTTTCAAGAAGAAGCGCCCATTTCTATACTGCATTGTCATTTGAATATAATTCAAGCAATGTGTATAACTTGTGTTAAAAGTAATGCATTATTACTATTTTACATGGCATATATATATATATATATATATATATATATATATATATATATATATATATATATATATATATATATATATATATATATATATATATATATATATATATTATATATATGTGTACATATATGCTACATATTATATATACATACTGTTACAATGTGATAATAGATAATATTTTATTGAAAAGTTATTTATGTAAGCGTTAACCCTCTGAAAGGGGTGACCACCAATTCAAATCTAGTCGAAAGAGATATGTCACTGTTGGAGCTACATTTATAGTTCTCTTGCACTTTCAAAGGAGACGGATTTCTTTCAGTTCATCAAGAATGTTTAGGACATAAGGAGAAAAATCTGAACATCATGGCGGAGGATCAACCATTTTACAATCTAAAACTGTGAAACGTATCCAACAGCCGATTCACTTAGAAGCGACTGACTTTATCATCCAAAGAGGCTCCTTCCATCTACATTCAAGGACATATTGACTTTATCAAGAGTAACTGATACTGCAATTTTATCCATCCCGCGCAGACAAGTACTGACGAATTCTTATATATTCAAGCATCTTCAATCATTAAAATACGAGCCACATTTCCTGATGTCTTCTGCTGACATTTATTTTTAACAATGGACAATTCTCATTTTCATTGAACTTATCCAGAGTAATGAATCAGAATCTGAGTGAATTTTAGCATATATATATATATATAATTGTAACTGTGTGGTGTGTAAAACGTAAGTAGCAATGTAAATTTGTTGTAGATAGCAGTGAAATTTCGGAGAAGGATCAGTACACTGAACATGCAATTCAATAATAAACAAAGTCATGCGTACGCAAATGTCATGAACAAAATGTTATAGATACGTCATGGTTGTTATACGCACCTCAAAAGAGCAATAAAAGGAAGGACGGAAAACCAATTAAAGACATTCGTTCAGTGCAATTCGTTTTTCTTGGCCTATGACTAGAAGAAATCCACTGGAAACTTTTAAACGTGCAAGAGGAAATGTATTGTGAGAGCAGTGCAGTTGAAGAATTAAAAGTAAACAAAAGTGTCATTTCCCTCCCTTAGAAAGCCTTCCAAACGATAGGTATAACCTTAGAAAAGTTGGTGGTCGCTGCTTCAGGAAAACCACTGCAGTGAATGACTGATATATCGTCCGGCAGATAAAAAAAGCTCTAAACCAGAAAAGTAACATTGTTCATCAGCTATATTCAACAACGGTGTAACAGGTGTCGTGGTTTAGCGTGCTCAGGCCCTTCTCAAAGGTGGTATATCGAACTATAATGCTATTTATTTTTTTGTTAGATGCATTCATATATTTTACTTTACTATCCTGTACGTTGCATTTTTTTGAAAGCTGTCATAAATACCACCATTTAGAGTGAATCAAAGAGCATAGAAACTGAATGTTTTTAGTCATGTCCTCTTTATAGATAAAAGTAGTTTCAGTACAGCAAGCTATTCTCAAAGCAAATTAAATTGAGGAGAGGTCGAAGCACGGTTTTATTCCACTAACATCACGAAAACAGGCTGTTACATTAGTCCTAGAACGACATTATGCTTGATGGGTGGACTGAGTTCCATGTTTCTGGCAGTGATTCTACAACCGGAAGTCACTATTATATGGAGGAAATTCTTACGCTTGTAATTCTATAAAGGGAAAGTATCCCCTAAACTAAAAGGGGAAGATATCACCCATACCAGAAATAGAAGATCTCGCTCCATTTAGAAAGGAAAGATACCACTCGAATCGATATGCAAACATCGATATGCCATACTACCTTAGTTTAAATCCCAAAGAATATGAGTGAGAAGACGTTTTGTAACATGATTTCATTTTTAGGGAGGATTTAACAACTGAAGCTGCTTTAGGAATGGGAACTCTTATCTCAAAAACTTTTGGACAATCTAGTTCTGAGTATGGAGAGATGTTTTGAAGCATCAAGGGGAAAGCATATCTCATACTAAGGAATATCTTCTTGTTCTTCCTCTTGGACAGACAACCATGGGTAATGATATCATGAGTTTTATATAGCCTTTTTGCTTGATTCCATACTGTAAGAATTGCATTAATTTTTGCACAACTAAGCTTTCGTCAAGGTTTAAGTACAAAATAAAATTTTGTATTATATTCTTGTCACTCATAGGAGCTGGTATGCCACATTTTGACAAAACTTGGCATGACATACAATATTTGTATTTGGTTGGGAAAAAAAAAACTCAAACATTTTTTGGAAGATAAATATCACGAACAATATCTGGTTAAGCATTGATAATACAATTTTATATTTTAATTCGTTGGAAAGATAGCATTTCGCAATAAAATGCTTTTTATTGTTTCGTATTTCGTCCATTCACTTGTGAGATACAGGGTGTTTAAAACAGAAGCTAATAAGGAAAACATACAGTACATTTTACACAGACACACACAATTCAGAGAAAGAAAATAGTGCAAGTTAAATGACTGAAAATTGAGAAGCATCCTATAGAGGAGATGTTACATGCAATTTTAATTTCGTTGATTCCGTTTAGGTAGTTTTTATATTAAAGACATATCTCTCATACTGGTAATCAGTCGTCTAAAATCTCGATAAAATCACAGAAATGATCAAAGTTGACCGGTATGTTATCAGTGGTAGATCACTATAATATCCAAAGGTCGTTCATAAAACAGTTTTAAATCATTTGCGTAAAGCAAATCCTAAGCATGTTAAATAAAATCTTGAAATTCACGCAAAAATAATATGATTTCCTTATTTCCAACCAAATATACATAAATACATATAATTTTATTTAATTTAAAAATTTTACATTTTTAAAAATATCACGAAATTAAATGTCCATCACGAAGAGGTTATTTTTCCTTTTATTATTTATGTATAAATAACTTCATTTTTATGTATAAGCTTTCTTTATAATACGAAGATTATTTTCAAAGTACATATACTCTTAAAGAAATACCCTTAATACATATCAAAATATTCCAAAAATCACTTTTGAGAATATTGAGAAGGTAGATAGAATAAATAGCATTTTAAGAAATTGAACTAAAATATTTTAAATTAAATAAAAAAATTGTTATACTCTATAAAATCAAGGAAAATAATAACTAAAAATCTCTAATGGCATGCCATTTAACCGTATTCACCACGCATTAAATTAAATCAAGAAAGAAAAATAAGAACCGCAGTTGCGATAAACATCCACTCACAATTATTAATGAGAAAATAATCTCTGGTAAAAATAATAGCACACTTTTATTACTTCAGGACACTAAATGATCGTTTTTCTACTGTCAAATTCTTTTATTTCCCTGTTTCCATGATGCCAGTTCGAAATAACTAAATATCCTTTCCCTCGAGGCTCATATGACCCGCTTGGTCAGACCAGTTTCTAATATTAGAACATCGGGTTTATCTAAAGTCTTTGTTGTAATTATCAATATCGTGCGAAAATGGACTTTAGGGAAACCTTTTACTTTATTGTTAATTTTTGAGAAATTATCCTTGAAATTTGGAATATTTGTGAATATATTAATAAATAAATCGTACTGAATCACCCTTAAGAGCAGTTTAATTAATTCTAATGTAATTATTTTTAACAAATGACGTTGTCATAAAATTAATAGGTATTTTGCTTTAACAAAATATTACATTTTTATTTATATGTCTTATAAGGTGAAGAGTAAAATATTATTTACTTAAAATAGATGCATCGCTGCAATTTTTTTTCTCATTTGGTGAACTTAGAAGCAAATAGTGTGAAAGCAATGACATATTTTCTTGGGTTTCCGATTCTGACGTTTATTTGTGTTCACTTATATTTATTTAAGATATTGTGTGGTTTGCTATCTTATAGAAAACCTCATTCTCATGATCAAATGATAGCAAGTTCAATACCTTATCAGCCAAAGACTCTATTGGATTATTAAAGGCTGCTAGTAGGAGTCATGGTCCTAATGTCTTCTAAGGGAAATAATATCTCAGGAGACAACAGACCAAACCTCGGGTTTTTCTGTTTGGTCCCTGTTTAATAATTATTCAGAACGACTTTTTGAAGCAAATTCAATTATCTACCTAAGGATTCTCTACGTCATTTGAGGAAAATATATGTCATTGCAAAGTCAATTATTTATGTAATGATGCTCTACGGCATATGAGGAAATTAAGTCATTGCAAAGTCAGCCATCCATCTTAGTAGACTCTACATTATACTCAATAGACAAAAGCGGTATCGCTCTTCTTTTCCACCACGCATATTAAAGTGCCAAGGCTAGTAGAAATAGCCATAACAAAATTAAAAAGTTAAATACTGTTCCTATTTATATTTGAAAATTTTCATTAGAAAGTTTATAATAACTTATTAATTTTATACTTTCTAAAAGAGTATATTTATATAATCGTCTATATTTAGCATTCCTTTTTAATCATATAAAATCAGTTTCATATGGAAATGGAAATTTCAAATCGCAAACAATTAGTTTACAAATGTGGAAAGAAAAAAATTATTTATGCTAGTCAGCAATTTTAATAAATTAAATGTTGTAAGACTTTCATCCTGAGGTCAGTAATTAATGTTATACTTATTGGGGATGACTGAATAATAATCATGGATTATATGTTATCCAAATGCATAGCATGATAACACGTGCTTATCTGAATATATTATTTTGTCCCCATTCATTTATGTCTTGTTCACATATACACGGTTCTGATTCTTATATTTTGTTTAAATAAAAGACAAGAATTAAAGCTATACATTAATATACTGACTAACATTCACAAATATGAAATTCAATGTATTGCATATTGTAACATAGTTTTTCGTGGAAAACGATATGAAAGGATAAGCATAATGTAGCACATTTTGAAGTCAATATTTTCCTTTAATAAAGCGTCGCTTTTAAATCAGATTATTTGCTTTAAGTAAAAATATTCAGCATATAATTAAAAGTGCAATTTTGCATTGGGTGGTTGTGGCGGCCTTGCAAAGCACATACAACGAAAATGTGCAGCATGAGCAAGACATCCTGGATGTTCCCATATCAAGCAGAACCATTTACCGTCGATTGGTTGCTTGCGGTCTGCGCTCATGTCGTTTGTTAAGAACATTGCCATTGACCCCACAGCATAGACGCCAACGACTGGAATGGTTACTTCAGACAACGTCTGTTTTAAAAGACGCACGTTAAAAAATGGTTGACGAGGATGCATCAGTACGTCATCTGTACTCTCATTGACTCTATTCCCAGACATGTTGCTGCATGTATCGCCGTAAACGGTTGTCCTACGACCAACTGACTGGACTCTGTTCTTGCTCTGTATTAACCATATCATTTTGAAATACGGATTGTCCATTGTTCATTGCTGCCTGTCTAGTTTGCCTAGCTACGTTAATTTCTGGCAACTCCTTCTTGGTGTTGCATTTTCAATCACGGCCAGTGTATTAAGTGTTAATTTATTAAATGACAGTTTATATTAAAATAGTTGCTTAAATAAATTAAACCATGACATCACCTCTGTCCCCCCTATATATATATATATATATATATATATATATATATATATATATATATATATATATATATATATATATATATATATATATATATATATATATATATATATATATATATATATATATATATATATATACACTGGTGTGCAATTAAGGACGAAATGGAAATGGAAAAGTTAGCATAACAGCGGAAGAAACAAGTAGATCGGATCGAAAGACTAATCAGAAGATCGACTGCGGTCAGATACGCAAGGACATACTCAAATTACGCAACATGACGTAAAGGGGGAATGTCGGAGGGGTATAAAGCAGGCTGGCGGTGTACGCTCAGAGTTTCTGTAAAAGCTATTGCACGTACCATTAACGTCTGCCCACCGGAAAATGCGTTTTTTGTGGTGCCGGGAACACCAGAACTGGACGAATCAGCAATGAGGTCGAGAACTCTTTACGGACGAGAGCAGACTTAGTCTGACTACCGATTCTGTACGCATACAAATCTGGAGAAAGCGAGAAACACGTAATAACCCTTCCAACATCGTCGAAAGAGACCGATTTCAAGGTCACGGTGTTCTCATTTGTGGAGACATCATGCTTGGTACCCGTACTGACCTTCATGTCGTCCAAGGAGGTTCAGTCACCGGGTCCCGCTATTGTAATGATTTTCTCCTTTCTTAAGTGCGTCTCTTTAGAGGTGCTATGGGTCCCCAATTTCTCTTCATGGACGACAATGCTCCACCTCATCGTACAGAGGCTGTCGGAGAGCAAGGTTCCCGGATCTAAATCCAATCGAACACGTGTGGAACTTTCTAGGGAGACGCTTGGCCGCTCGTCACCAACCGCCAGTAACGATTCCGGAGCTGGGATTGGCGCTACAAGAAGAATGGGCAGCAGTACCTCAACAACTTATTGACAACCTCATACTCAGAATGGACACACGATGTCAATCCTGCAGAGCAGTCAGGGGAGATCATATTCCCTACTAAAAGTTGGATGTTTCTTGATAGAGAGCTGTCACATGGATGTTTCGGCCGTCCCTGTCGTTCTGATCCATGCTCATTTTTCAATAAAGTTCCTATGTAATCAATTGGATTTTTTCTGGACAGTTTTGTTTTTTACTTTTTCCATATTCTTACATCTAGAGGATGTTCTGGTACGATTTTTATCGATTTGGAACACTGCTGAGCGACGCTGCACTAGAAATACCGTTTTGTCCTTAATTTTTGCACACCAGTGTATTATATATATATATATATATATATATATATATATATATATATATATATATATATATATATATATATATATATATATAGAAAGAGAGAGGGGGAGGGAGAGATTGAAAGTAACATATTTTACGTAAGGACAAAAACGCTTTGAAAGTAAAATGTAAATATGCTATTCATTTTTTCAAAATGATTACAGAACATTTATCTTCAATTAAAATTTACAAATTTTGCCGATTTTGAAAAAAAAAGTCATTTATTTATTTTTTTGTAATTCGTTCGGTAATCCCTCCATATAATCAGTTAAAAAAAAAACAAGTCTTAAGTTTTAAGTAATGGTCTATATGTAAGCAAGCATGTAATATATTTACATATATAAAATTGTGCATATGTGTATATATAAGTATAATACATATTACATTTGCATTACTTACATTTATACATAATTTATTCCGTAAAAAAAGCATCTAACAGTCATGTTGCGATTATTTAACAACACAGCTACTTATTTCTTAAAATACAAACATTAAATAATGTCTCATATTAATTTCATTTTATATAAGACATATGAAGATGATTTCATATAACGAAGAGTAAATGTAAGTTTCAAACTCATACTGATTTATGTAGCTCAACAAGACGTGCTTATAATATTATGTGAAATGTAAATGCTATTAGAGAGAGAGCTATTGTGTGGGTGCAAAATGTAATTGAATGCATATATTTTGAATAAGCACATCATTTGAAGGCAAAATTTTAAATAAATATGTTACTCAATATTTTACGCTGCATTTTACGGGAGTAGGTATAATTATTATTTCACAAAAATAATCGTGCTTGTAATATGTACGACTAATATTTACTCAAATTTCGCGTTAACGTGTAATTTTAATTAAGCTGTTAATGATATTTATGTGGTTTAATATTGCGTACGGTTAATATATACAATTGCGTATGATATCATATCCATAATATTCTGTGCTATGTAAAATAATTTCGAATTAAAATAAGAAATTTTGTAAGAAATGTACCATACGCATTTAAATATGTTCCCCTAACTTCAGTAACTTTCCAACTAAATCTTTTAAGTTTTGATAATTATTAAATATCTCTATAAAAGCAGTAAAAAGCAAAATAAAAACAGAGTACAATATAAAAAGCTATTTCTTCCCTAAATTCAAACAATATCATTTACGATTAATATCCACATAATATATACAATATAATTTATGTAATATTTTTTTAATTACGTGCTATTACTTATCTTATAATTAGGTACCCAATATTTTAATTATTATCACATGTAAGGTTATTTACGTACTATCTTTTAACTACGATGAAATTATTTTTACATTATTTAATGTTGCAATTAATATTATAAGCAAAATTATATATTTAACATCGCTTCATTACATTATTAAGTATGTTACAAATGATTTGTAAATGCTCAAAACCCAAATTTTGCACCATTACTCGATGTTTTCTCATATACCTCTAAATGCATGATTTCGGTAAGAAATTATGAAGTATAAGTTTCATCACAAAAAGAAAGGATTTAATTTTTCCGAAAATTTTAACTAGATAAAAATATGTTTACAAAATTCTAAATTCGTATATTTTTATTTTAACAAGAAAGAAATGATATTAAGAATTATCTCTGCTTATTATACTACCCAATTAAGTGTGCTTCAGAATATTTTTTAAACTTATTAAATTAAAATTAATTATTTATATTAATTAAATAATTAAAAATTAGTTAAATATGGTTATTATTAATTACTTAAATATATATTATATTTATTATATACAATAATTATTAATTAATTAAAATAAATTTATAAATTATTTTCGAATGTTTTTTACTTCATGTTATTGTTTGAAAATGAATTAAAGGAGAAATACTTTATCTTAAGTTGCATTTGATAATTTCTAAAAAAATAATATATTTTTTTTAGAAATTATCAAATAAAATATTTTTATTTTAATATATAATGTTTTGTAAGCCAGAAAGTCATATCCATAATATTTTGTTATACGACCAATAACTTTAAATCAATATAAGGAATTTTTAAAAATATGTATCGTACTGTTAAATCCCATTATTTCTTTAATTTTCTTCCTAAATCCTTTAACTTTTGATAATTATGAAATGGGGAGAAAAGAAGTAAAATAAAAATAGAATATAATAAAAAAGCAATCTTTTTTCTCTAATCTGTAATTGATTTACCTATATTATTTCGAATTGCATTTCAGAGAAAAATTCACACATACATTAAAGATAAATGTAATTCGATAAAAAATTTTATATTATATTTTCATATGAGCATGTAATTATATTATTTTAGCATTATTCCATTCAAATAATTTATCTAGAAAAATTAATAAAATTGCTTAACTTTATTTTAATTCTTCTTTAAAAAGAAAAAAAAAACTGGTAAATCATTGAAATGGAAGTATTCAAGTTCTAGACAATAAACTACAATTAATTCGAACAATTCGTATCTTACAATTCATTTTTGAATAGAAATATTCATTTCCGAAATAATAGAATAGTACGTATTTTAAGAAAAAAAATATATTTAAACATGTAATATTCAAAGCGTACTCTCTTTATTACTGTTCATTATTAGTTTTATTTTTCGATAAAACTTTTCAAGCAACGCATTAAGTCACTTATTTATTTATCAAATACGAAACGAGAAATTTTTCGCCGAACTCAA
This sequence comes from Latrodectus hesperus, assembly GCA_037975125.1. NCBI lineage: Eukaryota > Metazoa > Arthropoda > Arachnida > Araneae > Theridiidae > Latrodectus > Latrodectus hesperus. The sequence continues at coordinate 75,068,282 of CM075858.1, read as the reverse complement.
CAATCTAATTAAGAGAATACTTGAAATAGCGAAAAGTTCCCATCTTTTCTGTCATCAATTCATTTAGAATTTTTTCTCTTCTTTCTTGGCGAAAATTCGCTTCCGAGATGTCGCCAATCGCCATATGGAAGTTCGAGGCAGCAACCATGTGATTTCAAACATCCAGTCGGTAGCGAAGCGCAAGACGAAGCGGCGCGAGTGCTTCGAGTCCTAATGCTTCACGACATCTAAACCATGTGTTCCGAAAACTACCGACAGAGCACCTTTCGTTTGGACTGACGATTCTCGAACTTCGCAACAGAGAAAACGAATCGATTGAAACTTTTCGTCCGTTTTCTATCGATATTTCTTGACTTCAACAGTTTGTCATATGTTCCGAGAAATATATCATGTCAAACTTTATTTCTTTTTTCGCGTTCTTTGGTGACAAAATTCAATGACATTTTTATAGTTTTTTTATTAGAATGGGATCTGGCTTGAATTTATGGAATTTCATACTGCGCGCAGAGGTATTTTCTTAAATTTCACTTAAACGGAAATGATTTGTTTTCAAAAATATTCCATAAAATTGTGTCAAGTATTGGCTTTCGAAGTTCACTGCGTTCAATTGCACTGTTTTTGATTTTATGTACTATAGCTTAAAAGTTCTATGTGGAAATTTAAATTTTCTAGTCAATCTAAATAGACATTTGATGGGAAAAAATGTATTTATTGCCAAAAAATTGTATCTTTTAATTTTTTCTGAACTATAACAGCGCCAAATTCATAGACTCTAGTCAAAACTGCAAAGTACTTAAAATTATATATATATACATATAGAGTTTAATATTTCGTTCCTAAATTCACATGTAATATTGCTATCATAACTAGTCTCATTAATGAAGTATTTTAACTAATTATGCCATTAATGAATATAGAAAATTTCAGCAAATACATTTCAAAATACTGCGTAATCTAAAAATTTTATGTGCATTTTAGAAAACATAACTGCTATATTGTGAATAAATTCTATGGCCGTAGTTCATTGTGAAATCTTCATCATCCAATGAGGAATCTACATTAGGAATAGAAGCTAAAACACATTTCGAAAGTTGTACTTAGCGTGTCATAATTTTGCTTAAACTAGTTGGATATCACATAGCATTCATCATTGGTAACAACAAACACCATACCATGAGGTACTTCTACCTTCTTTGGTTGTTTCCCGCCATTTGCAGTTGTTGTTCCCTTTTGCCAGAGGATGCCAAGTCTAAGGGACTGGAGGAACGAGCCCTGGACTCGGAAATTGTCCTAGCAGCTTATACCAGGGCAGTGTACAAGCTAAAGAATGACTCGTCCAGCTACAGTGCGGAATTCCTTGTCTTTAATGTCATCAAAGGCGAGGAATATGTCGTGGAGTTGTATCAGAAACGAAAGCCTTCTGAACTGGAGACTGTTCTCAACAGGAGGTTGGTGAATGTCTCCAACTTTGGCGATCCCAGTAAATGCGATTCCGATGTCAATCCAAACGAGACGTACATTCTGCTTTTAGATGTCCTCGCCAATGGAGAGTTGGCGGCCAGATACGATGGGGCCTATGGTCCTGCAGTAGTATATACCAGGGACAAGGAAACAGCCCTTGAAGCTATTGGTGAGTTATTTGCTTTCAATTGAAAATAATTTCATAAGAATAATTCATACATAAAATGCATTAATTTTTCTTTCTTCATTAAATCAACTAAAAATATTTCAATAGTAAATAACAACTATAAATATAGTTCGATAGGAAATAATAACTATATATAATTCGATAGTAAATAATGACTACATATAATTTGATACTAAATAATGACTATATATAATTCGTTAGTAAATAATGACTATATATAATTCGATAGTAAATTACAACTATTCAATAACTACTATAAAAGTTTCAATAATAAGATATAAATCTTAATATCAAAATTTACCTTCTTTACTATCGAAATTTACTACTGAAATATTCCTGTCAAAATATTTCAAAACACTACTATCAAATAGCTTTATTTTCCAAAAGTAATAAAAAATTTTATTTTAAACCATGTTTTTTCAATTAACATATTTTCCTCATATTTTATTCTTTCTTGATTTTATTTTTTTCCTTTTTAATGCATTAATTTTGAAAATTTTTTATAGAATGTTGACATATTTCTTCATTTTTGTCCACGTATCTGCAACTTTTGCAAGGTTTGGATCTTTTCTACTACAGCGTTCTAAAATGCTTTCTCTAAGACTTCTTTCTAAGTTCCTTCTTTGCATTTTCTCAGGTCCTTATAAGCATTCCTTTAAAAAAGGAATTAATATTGCATTAAAAATATATTTATAATGGAATTTCAACAGTAAAAATTGTTCGTTTCTATAAATCTTTCGCTTTATAAAATATTTAGAAATTTTCCACTGGTCGGGAACATTTATTATAACTTATTGATCAGTAGAATAGAGATTTTATCATACAAGTTATTTAAGATATGAGTAATTTATTATGACTCAATATGTTTGCTTTACATACTAATTAAATCTTCTAAAATGCATTCATTAAATAATGTTTATTAGGTATAAATTATCAAATTTGGTGTTTTCTTTTTCGTTTTAGTTAATGTCTGTTTAGTCGAATGATGTTTATTTAGTTTACAAAACGCCAATTTTATTACTTTTCAAAAATATTAAAATATATAACGAAAATGGAAGATATTAATGTGTAAATGAATAATTTAGTTTCTAATCATTTCTTATTTCGAAAAGTCATGACAACGGTAGGATATTTATCAAAATTAATATGTATGCAGTATTGATATATTATAGTATCAATATTGACTCTCGGACTCTCTTCATTACACTTCATTTTGGTAGGAGTAATATTTCTGACTATTTGTCATAAGGAAACATAAAGATAATATTTAATTATTCTCACATTATTCTTGTTTCTTGTTATAGTACACATCACAAAAATTCTGCTGTATAGTGAAAAATGAATATCAGAATAATAGTTTATTAATATTTACTATAAAAAATTACGATTCCTTTTAATTTGCTCCAATTCGATATTAAGAAATAAAAAAATTCCAATGGAAATTTAAGCATAAAATCATCTGGCTAAACGGATTGAAGTTAACTGGCTTATGGTTTTCTTACACCCAATCGCTGCAGTTATTCCTGCGAAATAATTAATACTTGCCGTAAAAAATATATTTCAGCTTTGTAAACATCAAAAATATAGGAAATAAACGTGCACATAAACGTCGTTAATACATTTATTTAATAATAATTTATAAACTATATAAATAAAATGTTTAATTAATTTAATTAAACTTATATTATTATTAAAAGTATATATTTAATATTTACCATCTAAAAATTACTTGAGTAGGAAAGCTGTTAAACTTTTTTAGGTCATGCTTGATTTCATTCTGATTTATATTCATATTTTTCTTAATAATTTAGAATAGTATATTTTACTTCTTATATAAAATTATGAACGTGATTTTATTCCTAAAAAGAAGAAAGGTGAAAGAATATTATTACATTGATTTCGAAAAGCGCAAAAATATTTAGCTTATTACTATAGAAATGCACTTTTAAGAAAGTACTGCTTGTAATCATTTATCAATTTTGTATGGGTTGATTATAATACATTTTATTGTAATATTTAAAATTGTGAAACATTTTTTATAAAAACATAGAAATGACGTATTCAAATATAAGAGAAATACGAATCATGACACTAATGGACAAAATTTTGAAAATTGCAATTTTAACAACTTTAATCAAAGTTTTGAATTTTTTGGTAATATAAAGTTCACTATTTTATCACTAATTTTTAACATTAAAATATTTAGGCAAAGTAATATAATCAATTATTTTAAGTATTCAATTTAAAATTAATATATGACATTTTTTAATTTCATAATTATTAATGAATACTAAATTTAAGTATAAGAACTTTTTAATCTATTCTAAGTTTAAAATTTAATTTACTATATCGTCACTAGTACATTTTTTTAGAATATTGCTAAAATATGTTTTTATGTAGAAATGCATTGAAATTTTGTTGAGATAAATAATGTTACGTCTTTAAAAATTTCCCAAAAGCTTCTTAAATGTGTTAACTAATTGTTTTGTTAATTAGAATTCAATTAACTCAGAATAAATTTCCAATATTTAGATTCATTTTCTTCTTATTTTAAACAAACTAAATAACCTCTTATTGAAATTATTCTTTAAGATACATTTTAAATTTTTAAGTAAAATGAAAAATATAAAAATATTCATTTATGGTGTTTTTCCTTCTTCAAATCTCTCGCTTTAATTTATAAACTTTAAATACTAATTTATTGTGGCATTTCACCCTTACTGTGTTTGTTTCTGTGTAAGGAATTATAAAATTTGAAGAGCTCAATTCGATAAATACGAATCTTGGTTTCAAAACTTATAAAATTTAACATTTTAAAATACTACATTTTATTGATTTTATTAAAATGTAGTGGTAGAAAATGTTAACTTTTATAAATTTTGTAAATTACAAAAAATGCTTTTTAGAATCATAACCAAACAGTCCCACACCATCATTTTATTCTGGCTAATTCAAAAATCTAATTCATCCTAAAAAATGAACTTTACTTCTTATTACGTTACAAGCATCCACGTGATGGCAACACCAACACAAAATGCTTTTTTAAAATTTAATTTTTAATGCATCCGTGGGATTCCTGCTTCTAAAGACAAGCGGTTTTACTCTGTAAAGCGATTGTGGCTCGGGTTGCCTTGACAACGAGTCTATGTTCTCTCGCGAAATATACTTAAAACATTTTTTCCCCAATAAAGTTGTGTTTTGTGTTGGCGAAATAGAATGTTTAAAAATCATCTTTTATTTAATAAGCTAGATGTTTCTTCCATAAAGCGAAATATATGTTGGCCTGTGTAAAAATTATATAATACATTAGAGAAATATAAAAATATACTAATGATAACAATATTTGTAACAACTATATTTTTTTCTCGTAAAATGTTATTTTTTATAATTCAATCAAGAATAATTTTAGCTATAAGAACTATTATAATCATGTTATTAAAACTAAAATTATTCTTGCTTATTCCTTTTAGTAAACTTTAAATGTTTAATAATAATAAAATTTTAATGATTGAATGATTTTTAAAATAAAAAAATTTGTGCAATTTTTAATACGAATAAAAATTTACAGTATTTTATATTATTTATAGATAATACGAATTTTGTATTATTTCTCAGACTTTTTGTTTTATGTGTTTTCATAGAATGTTCATTAATAATAGCATTAAATCAAGCTCAATTTTTTATTCTGTGATTGTTTCTTGTTTGGTTGCAAAACGTAGATCCATGAATCAACAACTTTAACATTCTTTTAATGTGTCTAAGCTACCAGTTTTAGATTTTAATACATTTACACACAACTGATATGTCGTATTTATTTATGAATAATTGGAAGTTCTTTATGTAATAATTGGAAGATCTTTAGATATGAATAGTATAGATTTCAAATTCATGACAATAATATATTTACGAAAGACATGATTTACATTTATTACATACACAGGAATAGAATGGCATGCTTTCTTCTCGTAAATGTCTACTGTTTAGTCGTTAAACTAGATTATTTCCGCAAGAGGGCAATGGTGGGCAGGTTCTCGTCATCAAAAGGTGTTGAATTAGAATCCTGACTTAACAAAAATCTGTTGTTTCTCATTAATAGCTTCTGGGGTGCGTTAAATTGTTCATGGTTGCATTGTCTTCCAAGTGAAATGATACCTCTGTGGGTGGCAGGTCAAGTACTGAGGGCCTTCTGCTTGATCCCTGCTTCTAACGAAATGACGAAGCCTCCCACACGGCTGCTTCAATCTCCGACTCAGGGCTAGATACAGAGAGTCCGACTCCGACTCAGGGATAGAGTCTGACTCAGGGCTAGATACAGAGAGTCCGACTCCGGCTCAGAGATAGAGTCCGACTCAGGGCTAGATACAGAGTGTCCGACTCCGACTCAGGGCTAGATACAGAGTGTCCGACTCCGACTCAGGGCTAGATACAGAGTGTCCGACTCCGACTCAGGGATAGAGTCCGACTCAGGGCTAGATACAGAGAAGTATGATGATGCAACAAATTTTTCCATAAGTTATTTTCCTTATGTTGAAAGGGAAAAGTGGTGTAGCTTTTGTTTTGTCATAAAATTAGTTAGAAGAATGTTTTCACCCCCGAGGATGGTTCTAGATAATTTAGAGGCTCAGATCAATTAGTAGACCTGATACCTATAGAAATATCATTTCACCTGGAAAACATTGAACCACAATCCATGTTGCGTTAATGATCGGCCATTGGAGAAAGTAGAAGATTTTCAGTTTGCGTCGAATATAAAATACACTACCATTGAAAAACAAAAACGATGTTCTATGTGGTTACCAAGCCCCATTACTGCTTTCTATAAATAATATTAAGTTTTACAATAGGTGGAGGAAAGCCCCATACGTAGTACCGAACTGGCTGCTGAACGGTTAACACTCTAGTTTTCAGTGCAATAGTTTATGGGCTCGAACCCCTATTTCAGAATGCATGTAGAAGGTTATTTGGAATGAATCCACTTTCCCGGAGTAATAACGTATAAAAGTGATTGTTAAGATACAAAAAAAAGAAACCAAACTTAATAAAATTACAGTTATATTATTTTTAACGTCACGTGATCAAAAAATTTTTACCCATTTATTCCAACGCCCTAATTTATGCTTTTTGTGATCTCTTATTATTTTTATCCTTTTGTCTAGGATTGAACTTGAAACTCCTCATTCTGAAGAACTGCGTCCTACCATTAAGTCATTGTATAAACGTATTAATCAACATGTAAATTTTATTTCACATTCCGAGTAGATTTCTAAAATTTAAAAACGAATCTCATGTATGGGGATTACTTGATCCAGTGATACAAGTAGAAACACGAATTTTGGAGATACTGTTGAACAATTTGTATTTCTGCTTTTTATATGTATATATGCCAGGGTGGGTGCTTGAGAATTTTCCTCATTTCTTCTATTACGATCAATTACCTGTTAAAAAGTCATCGTTGGTATTGAAGCTGTTCAATATTAATTTTAATTTTTTCACTAGATTTATGTTTAGATATTTACACTCTATTTTATTTGACTGTGACATAAACAATGTGCTGAATAATTTTTTGTGCGTGAAATTCTACTTGTTCTATTTTATTTTCTCTGTTTTCATATTACATTACGTGTTTACATATCTTATTCTTGTTTCTTGTTATAGAACAAATCACAAAAATTCTGCTGTATAGCGAAAAATGAATATCAGAATAATAGTATATTAATATTTACTATAAAAAATTACAATTCCTTTTAATTTGCTCCAATTCGATATTAAGAAATAAAACAATTCCAATGGAAACTTAAGCATAAAATCATCTGGCTAAACGGATTGAAGTTAATTGGCTTATGGTTTTCTTACATCCAATCGCTGCAGTTATTCCTGCGAAATAATTAATACTTACCGTAAAAAATATATTTCAGCTTTGTAAACATCAAAAATATAGGAAATAAACGTGCACTTATATCAAATAAGATTGAATGACTTTTAGATTAAATGAATGGATTAATTTAAGAAGAAAAATCTCTCATGAAATTATAAAAAAAAAACTCAATCTGACCCAGCATTTTTATAAAGAAAAATTGTTTTTTGAATAGAAGTGCGTTATACTAACCGTGTTCATTTTATTACTCTGTGAACAAAACATATATGCAAGATAAACAGAAAATCTAATAAAAAAAAAACAGCTTTGGTGACAGGTGCTCTTGTCACGGCTTAATAAGCTTAGTCAGTTTTCTGGATCAGTGGTTTCTGTCTCTTGGATCCCGTGGATCACGTAAAAGAATGTTATCACTTCGGTAACCACTGAATTTTTCTCATCACCAATAACTCATGATTGTTTATTACAATGAAGAAAAATGATACCAATAACTAGATTTAATGAAAAGCTGATCGATTTTGAAAATATTTTTTGCTGAAAAAAACGTTTAATTTATTTTTATTTGTTATAGAGTGTTATAGATTTATATATTACTATAAAATATTAATATGTTATTAAAATATAGAGTTTGGTTGTTATCACAGTCTATACGCAATCTTTCACTATGAATAACTTTCCCTATGAATAATAATATTTAGATATTAATGTAGATGCAGATTATCAGTTATTGAATCCTTTAATCATAATTTTATAATAATATACTATTTTGTTTTTTTTATCACTCTATATCATATTCTGCCAACAGACTTAATATGTCATAGGCTAATGATTTTAAAGTTATTCCGAAACACTATAAGCCTTCACATTTGAGAATATCGAACCTACAAACTGTTGAGTTAAATGTGACACCATTAATTGTTCATTTGCCAGTTTATGTATATGATTTTTCACTATGATGGTGTTGAAAAAAGTGGCTGATATCGAACCCGTGACTTTTGGTTTTAAGAGTGAATGCTCTTGAGTTCAATCCCAGGCAATTGCTGCATGACAAAAGATAAGTGCTTGCTGCTTCTATTATTACATATTGCATGGTTTGCATGTGTTTATGTTTGGATATTTCTATAAGCTTTTCCCTTGTGACTCGTAAATCTGAAACATATTATATGAACACTCCTACCGACAACGCATGGAGTATTTTCAAATAGTTTATAACAGCTTTTGGCTATCTGTTACGTTGGCTAGCAAATTGTTTACAGCATGAGCTTACCATGCTCTAGTGCTCTTCAAAGCATATGATACTGGGTTTGATCCCAGACATTGTTGAACAGTGGAATAGGAATATTGCGCTTCTTCCTTCTGCTTGCTCATCTAATGACTTGAGAGATTTCGGGGTTTCCTCTTTTGTAACTACCTATTAAAATTTTCGGCCATCTATTTATTAAAATTTCTCGCGGAAGGAAATTTATGCAGAAGACGTTAAAATGACTTACAACTGCTTTACGTGGTAACAAAAAAATTTACAACATACATAATTACAAATATATTTCTTGACAATATTATTTGCATGTTCTACGTCACTTCCACATATTTTGAATTATTTACTCAGTAATTTAATTTTGAGCTATTATAATTTGTAACTATTATTTATCAATATAAAATCCTGTATATTTTTAAAATATATTGTTATAAACATTTTATTTATCCTTATTGTTTGGAAAACAGCTCGTTGGATACGTTGTAATTTTTTTATTTCTTATTATTTACTTATAGATATCCGGTATTAAATACCCATTATCGATTAATACATGCCATGATAGATAAAATAGTTACCATTAGATACTCCTTTTAGATGCCTCCCAACTTGTCTAGTGGTCAGCATGCCTGACTGCGGATAAGGAGGTCCTGGGTTCGAATCCCGATCGGGCAAGGATGTACTTTCTCTCTCTATCTATCCTGTCTTTGACCTTTCCTTGTATGAATGAGGTGTGAATGGTTGCCTACCCTATAAACGGGTACCTATGGCATGTGTGTAGAGCAAAGTCGTACTTTCACTTTCATGGTGCTCTGATTAAAACAAAAGACGCTCCCAATTGACTTAAATTCGCATAGCCAAGGCTTAGCGAGCTTGGCGTGTCCAAGTGTCATTAGTAACAACAACAACTCCTTATAGATAAAATTTACTTCTAGATACCCAGTAACCACAAGTGTCAGCTAAATGATTAACTCTTAAACTTTCAGCTAAGCAGTTCTTGAAACCGCCTATCTTCCATGAAATGGATATTTTGATTCCACGTAAAGGACAACTTAATGACCGTAAGCCGCTGAAAAACATTTTAACTTCCACCACCATAAATTGCTTTTCAAGCGAACTTTTCACACATAGTGGGCCATATTCACGTACTCGCAAAGGAAGAAACCTGGAAATCTCCCTAGCAGTTACCCCAACAGGCATGCTTGCATAGTGTAGACGTGCAACATCAATCTCGCGTTTTTCAACAATGGCTGGTATTGGCAACAATGCCTTGAAGATGCTTATAGAGGTTAACAATCCACTTTTAAATGAGTCATTGTATAAAAGGTGACAATAAAGGGCCAAAAAGCTTTCTAAAACTAAAACCTAAAAATCCTAAAAAACCCTAAAAAAACAATTATATATCCCTAAACAAAAAATGCATGAGTTTGCTATTTTAACTAAAGTTAATAGAAATTAAAAATCAATATTATTCCATTTTTTTCGAGTGATTTCCTAAACATTTAAAAAAATTTAAACAAAGTAATATATTATTATAGTGTTTAATATATGCAAAGTTGATATTTTCTGAAAATATGTAAGTCATAAGAAATTCAAATAACTAAAACAAAATTTTAAATGATTAAAAACAAAATTAACAAAATAAAAAAAATTCTGCTTCTGTGAAAAGAAATATTACGGAGATTATACCTCAATTTTAAAATCAAGATAACAAACACTTGCTTTTAATTGTTATTGTTCCAAGCTTTATTTCAGGTAATGTTATAATCAAAATTACAAAATAGAATTAGTTTTTTTAAACATCCTAAGTGCTTCAATCCTTCCAATAAAAATTTTCTAGTAATCTGACAATTAAAAATTTTCACTTAAGAAAATTTGCAATGAAGAATGTTAAGTTATTTTAAACTGGAATGTAAGCCACACACACACACACAGAAATTATTTCAAATTGTTCCTAATGCAAACCAGTTTTATATCGATAGAAAAAACGCTGTTAGATTTAAAATGAATCGCCATATTTTAAATTACTTTACATAATCCTGATTTAATCCATTTACTATAATAATAAGCCTTAGAACATTAAGAATTAACTTTGTTACATGTTTTGGTAACGTCATTACTTATAATAGTACTTTTATTAAAGAATAACATCTGGTTTACTAGAGCAAATTGTGTTATAAGTTGCGTTAGATTGACTAACAATAATCAATTTAGTATAATGCGTAAAATTGGCATCACATATTATTAAAAGTGACATTATATTCTCCCTTTAACTTTCGGAGGCACTTCATTTAACACCAGTGCATCAATATAACACATTTTTAGACATTTTGCTTTACATAATAAAGTAAATATGCTATTAGAAATGTGATTAATTAGTTTTATAATAAACCATAAATAACGCCTGGATAGTTAGTTTCCAATATGTACACAAAATAGAAACAGTATAATTTTTAAGGATTCATGTCCCTAAGAAGATTATAGTATGATGTCTTTATTACATTAGATTATATATGAAATCGCAAAATTTAAGAAAAAATGCTCATTACATTTTAAAAAAGACTTAAATTAATTTTTAAGATACCATATAATATGCCTTTTTTAGCAATTTTTATTTAAAAACTTATATAGTATTAAAACCCAATATAGTAATAGGATCGTATTTATTATAATAAGTATTATTACTATACATAAAAGTATTTGTACTAAGATTTAATTTACAACTTCCAATCTTAATTCTGTTCTTTATTTGTATTAATATTTTTCCACCAAAGCAACTTCACACAACTGAAGAGTTCAGCGAGATTAATGGATACGTTCAAGCAAGAACACCTTGCCTTAAAGTAATAAAATTTAAAATATTATAATCATATAATAATATATGTGATAGAGATGTTATATTTTGACAACACACATTGAGCAATGTTGCTTCAGGAATATGCTTTAAAATCTTTAAGTTCAACTGCATAATCTAAGAAACATTAAAAAAATATCTTTGTTGAACAGTTTTCATAGACAGCGTTTCATATTAATATGCAACAAGAGGAAAATAACTTGGAAATATTTCAACCCATCTTATAAACGTGCGTGTTAAAAACAGGAGAATAGCATCCATCAACAGGTGTGTAACAATGACTGGGATCGAACATATAACCTTCAACTACGAATAACACTTACCAGCTACTAAGTAATATACAGAACGCTCTAAAGCTTTGCCAATGTATTCTTATAATATATTTAAAAAATAAACGCAAATAGTGTACGTGTAACTTAGGTTGTTGCTTATTCAAAAATATGGCAAAATACAAAATTTATAATAGAAAGAATAAGATAGTGAAGTCTTGTGCCAAAATGCGCGATACCACACTAACTTCACCATCTCTATTTCTTGCTATAGATCAAATTTTTTGTGTGGGTAGAACCCCCCATTTGGAGATTCTTCAAATTTCATGATGGGGGCTGGAAATATTCCTTCTGATTTTTATAGGTTTAGGTAAATGTATTCGACAACGTAAAGCATTTGTTTTGTGCTTGTTGTATATAAAAATATTTATAAAAAATCTAATCTTGCATAAAATCTAGAGTAAGAAACACTGTGACGCATTATATAAAATTCACTTTCCACTAAATAGGGGTATTCAAATACAACAATTAACACCTGCATTAAAATATTTCTCGGAGTTACAAACCAGAATTTCTGGCTATCCTCAAATATTTCCTTTAGCGGATCTGTGTTAAATATGAGTTTAAAATTGTCCCATGTTTTGAATTAAATTACAAATACTATTTTAGTTACAAAGTAGTATTTGAAATTAGCATTACAAATACTACTTTAAATAATAGCTTAAACATAAATGTCAGACAAACAATGAAATTTCAGACTTTTCAAATCAGTTTACTTTAGTAAAATTATTATTCAAAAATGTTGCTTAGTGAATACATAACAAATTATTCGGTAGCAGATGTAAGAAGAACAGGTTTTACATGTTTTTTAATTTTTGTGTTAGATGATGCATTAAGTGTTAACTTTAAAAAAGCCATATTTTTGTTCAAGTACTATAAATACTAGACTATATGTATATAAAATTCATATTTAAAGCATAAACATTCGGAACAATCATTGAAAAGTTAGTAAGTTATTTTGAAAATGAAAGTATAAAAAAAATCAAAATTACTTTTTAATTGTTTTATCTTAATTTAATGCTGGTGGACTGTACACTACCGTAAAAATATGAAAATGTTAGTGGTGGCTAAAAAAATGTTGGACAATCTCAATATTATAAGAAAAATAAATAAATATGTAGATTTTATTTGTATTAGAGAGAAAAGATGAAATAAATGCTGACCTCTCTCGCCATAGAGAAAAAATAGATGATAAAAAATTGAGATTATTACTGCATATTGAAATAGTACATATTCTACTCAGAGTCACTCGTGTTAAAGCCAATGTGATATTTAAAACAGGAATGCGTTCTTCATTAAGGAATCAGCTTTCAGAAATGAGCTCTGATTTGGCAACCTTATCACACTGTTTTGGCGATCATTTGGGATCTCACTTGAAATCTCCATAATTGATCCTGAATAGTCGCTAAAACAGAATTGATTTTTTGATTATATATTGAAAAAAATATTATATATTTTCACCAGCATGACTTGTGTTGGAATCATAAGGTATTAAAAAGGATCATGATTTGTTCTTTATTAAAGATTCAGCACTCAGAAGCATGCTCCGTTGTGGCGGCACTTTGTTTCTGCGGATCATGGCCACAACAAGAATTGGTTTCGCATATCCATAAAGAGAATATGCATTTAATTAACTCCTTCATATGTATGTTAGTAGAATCATTGTAGTATGGTGGTAGAACTCCGTTCTTCAGAATGAAAGGTCGGCAGTTCGATATCAGCCATTGATAAAAAACTCAAATGGATGTTGAGTTTCTTTTTGTAAATCTGTCAGTGTGGGTGCTTCGCAATTTTCAGGGTTTCTTCCTTTGTGACACGTGAAGCAATTCCCCTATCCATGAAAATTCTTCCTGAAAGGGTCTTACTATAATGCTTTTGAAATTATGTAATCCATTTAGCAGTGTCAACAATTATTCATATAAAAGAAAATTGGGATAATTCTGATCTACGGGAAGTTTATATGTCAGACTACTATTACGATTTACAGGGCAATTTAAAAGTAAGAAATTTACGTTTCATTTATAGGGAGATGATTTTATTAATTCATTGATTACAATGATGTTCCTATGATGTCAATTATTTTTTACAATATTCAAAATTGTCATTTTACCTATCTTAAGCCCATTTGTTTTCATTTTATTACTGTGAAACAAGTAATATAATTGAAATTATATTCCAAAAACGAAACACCAGAAATATAAATTCCTACCTCACCAAAGATAATATAACATTATTTTTTACACCTAACACCAAGATTTAGAAAATAGCAATAACTTTACGTGTTTTCTTAAGGAGAATTTCTATAAGCAATTACCATTTATTTAAAGTAAATATTACATGCTAGTTCATGTATATAATTAAGAATATAATCACGAAAGAAAATTTATTTTTTCTTTGAGATTTAATTTTATATATTACATTTAATGTGATATTTTAGAACAAAAACATCTTGAATGATTAAAATGCAATTTTTTATAAGAAAAAGAAAAACCTCATTGGTATGCAGAAAATACGTATTTCTGTCTAATAATAAATAAACATTCATGATTTACAGTTAAGAAGTCTGAATGACTCCAGAAGTGAACTAAAGCCGAATGTTTTGAGTTTTCGTCTCATAACATAGAATTAGAAAGCTTATTCTACAGATCGTCGTAAAAATGTTTTATTTACCATTAAATATTAATCATTGAGTAAAATATATTTTCGAAGGACGTTGAAAGATAGCATTATTCAAAAAATCTTTCTTTTTTCTTTCGACATGGTGCATTTATTTTATCTTTAAAACAACAATTTGACAATCTAAATCGATCTTTACTTTGAGATTATATATGCTTCAACATACTTTAAAAAATCAATAATATTTAATATTAAAAAATTTTGATGATATGTTTTTTAATATTCAGAACAGAAAATTATTAAACAGCAAAAATACATAGTATTTCCTGTAAGTTATTTTTTTGCATAGATTAAAAACGAAACATCATTAAATTTAAATTAGAAAATAATCTATTGAAAGCTGTAATATAGAATGTAGTAAATAATAAATATTTTATATAAGCTAGGAAAATGGCAAATAAATTTCCTATGGTATTCCAAATTACATTCGAAAATTGAATCATGCATATATCAAGCTGATTACAACGGAAATATATATTTAAATTGCTGAATAATTATTAAAAAACTATATAAAAATGAGCTCTTTTGGTGAAATGGATTTTAGAGAATATTCTTTATAAACACAGTTTATCAAAATCCCTCTATATACATTATTTTAGAGGGAGATTAATTAAAATTATTATGATTAAAATTATTATCAAATGGGTAACAAACTAATTCCAAAAAATATTTTATATTTAATCCCATATTTGTACAAGTTTACGTGTTCACGATTACAGCAAAAGATGTACATCTGTTATTCAGCTTTTTTTACTGGACTTTTAAAATGGTTGTACTTAGGAGTTTTCTAGGTTTACTGTTTTGTATGATGATCTATTACTTACGAGTCAACTTCCCAAAAAACTAGTTTTTATTCATTACACTGATTAGTTAATTTTGCAGTTAGTTGTTCATAATTCAAAGATTCTCCAAAAATAACATTATTTCTTTTTTTATTAACAAAGTTTATCCAAATAACAAAGTTACAAACAAAGAAAAAAATAACAAAGTTTATCCAAAGTTTTGAAACATAAAATTAAAAAATGAACAAAACATCAGCTGATAAATAATAAACACAAGTAAAATAATTTATGGAAACGGTTTCGTAAAAAACGAGAATTTTCAAAAATATAATTCATTATAAGGAATTGAAATTATCATTGCGTTTAATGGACCTTGTTAGGGACCCGCCAGTAGCTCATGAAACCATAATTGTTCGTAAATTTGAGGTTCGTAAAAATGAACGCCTATTGTACTATTATATTTAGATTAATAAAAAAATTTCTATACAAATTTGTAGAACATTTAATGATATTTATAATAAATGTATGTTACAAAAATAGTTGAAATGTTATTTATCTTTTGAAATATCATGTTTTACATTCTTTCATAGATAAATTATTATTTTTACGTAATGTTGACATCATAATAAAATAAGTAATAGTTTAATATATTATCTTTTATAAATTACAATTAATATGCGTTAAATAATTGTTACCGAAAAATTATTTTTTATATACATTAAATTTATAGAAAACAATAAATGTTATTTAAAAATATTATATACATGTAATATTGGCACGAATTGTCGTAAATTTTGAATTTTGAAGTAAATGTTTAATTTAGAAGAAAAAATGAGAATAATTTGTTCACAACTGTTTCTAATAGTTTAATTATTTTAAATAATTTTTCACAAAATTTGATCGTATTTTTAATCGGATAAAGTTAAAAAGTTAAGAATACAGTTTATTGAACACATCTGTCAATACAAATAATAGATTTAAAATAATCAAGATGAAATTATGTATTTTTAACAGTGCTGTTTTCTATCAAATTCTATTTTTTATCGACTTTTGACAGTATATATTTAGAGAAAAGCATTTTAATCTGTTTTTGCTCATAAAAGCTCATTTGTTACAATAAATCTTTTTGCAACTATTTTTTATAGTCTCAAATTGTTGATGATATTATTTTAAAAAGTATCAAATCTGTAATAAATCTAAATAACTAATGTTTCTGAGCCTAAAATTTTGTCTTGTTTTTGTTTTTAAAATACAAGCGTTTTTTTTTTCCTTTAAAATAATTTTTATTGCTTAAAAATGCATTGTATTCATTGATAAGGATAAAAACAAAATAAAAAAATATCGCCTTGTAAATAGAAATGATTTTTTTACTTTACAAACATCATTTTATTAAATTTATAAAGAAAAATGGGGGAAAATACAGAAACAATCTCAAACAGAAATATATCAATAAATTAAATAAAATAACAATCTAAAAAGTTTACATTTTATTAACATTTTAAATCAAGTTCATCAAATAATTGAATTATATTTATTAACTACTAAAAATTATTTACAATTAATTATTATTTATTGAAAATATTATTTATATTAATTTAATGTTATTTATATATATTTATTGAAAATTGATTTATTAATAGGTACTAAAAATAATTTACAGTTAATTATTATTTATTGACAATATTATTTATATTTATTTAATGCTATATATATATATATATATATATATATATATATATATATATATATATATATATATATATATATATATATATATATATATATATATATATATATATATATATATATATATATATATACATTTATTGAAAATGTAATCATATTTAATTTTATAGAAATATGAGCATGAATAATTTTCTAATTAAAAAAATCGATTGTAGAAAAAATTTATGACAATTCAATTTCTAAATAACATAAATTTTTTATGGTGATAAAATATTCACTTACACTGATATCATTCAGATCACAATAGAAAATCAATAATTACTAAAAACTAAATAAAAATTGCAAAATCATATTGATAAAAATATTAAAAGCAAAAACTTTTGGCATCATTCCATCATTTGTTATTCATTAATTTTATTGTAATCGCTATCATTTTTCTTGATTTGACATAATGTAATGGATAACGTAAAAGAGAGCATAAAGCTATTATAATTTTTTTCATCCTACACATATTTATTACCTCTTAAAATGCATTTTCATTAGTCATTAGTAATGTTTATGCATCGTATGATACAAAACGTGGAAAGTTCCCAATCTTCCACTCCCACATATGTGCATATAGAAAACATGGACGCGACAGTTATCTTCAGCTGCTTAACATCTGGACTGGAATCAAACCCAGTGTCCTCCAATCCGAAAAAAACATCAATCATTCTAATGTTAGCTTGTAAGGAAATTACAAGCTAACATTAGATGTTACAAAAGTTTGAATACAATATATAAAAAAGGAAAATAATTTCATGAATATATTATTTATAGTAAATTGTGTGAACGGGAGAGGTTCTGAAGGCAAAATTAAAAGAAAATAATGAAGGTTTTAGAATATCAGGCGGCAAATTTCATTTTTGTTTTAAATTAACAATGCAATAGGATATTAGTAAAGTAGGACCAAAATTAGAAAAATCATAAAAAGCGCAACATTTTTTCGCGCACACTAGTTTGAACTCTTTTCTTTGGTAAAGTCAATAATATGCATAGATACTTTACAGTCAAAATACTTATTTTATGATTAGTATGATTAACTCCACGCCTATAATTAGTATATTTAGGCGTACCTACTTAATAAACATAATTAGGCTTACTTATTTAATAAATATGTTTAATTGCTGAGATTTATCATACATATTCAATCAAAATAATTTATTATTTTCATTCAATCAGCATGATTTATCATGCGTATTTAATCCTTATGATTAATCATGCTTGTTTAATCAATATGATTAAATCACATTTGATTGATTAATAGGTTATATCATTAACATTTTATCTATTGGATTCATAGTACCTATTTAATAAGTATGACTAATAGCATCAATTAAATCACACCCACTATATGATTAATCATTCTTATATATGATAAATCTGATCAATTTTAACAATTTAATCGTATTTACCATACTAATTTAATCGATCTGATTACTTGCCCATATTTATGAGTATGATTAATCATTCTGATTTAATTTCTCATAATTAATCATACCTATTTAATCAGATAAATTGATACACTAACCATAAGTTAATACTAATAGTATTCCCTCAAGTTTAATCAGTTTAATTAACTATACAAATTTAATAAGCAATAGAAATTGGAGCTATTTAACTAGTAAAATTTAACATTCCTGTTTAATTAGTGTGGTTAATCAAGCTTATTTAAAAATATGATTAATTGAATCTTTTTATGAGTAGGATTAATTGCACCGATTTTTATTTTCTAAAGTCTTATGCAGATATCTTATTTGAATAACAATGAATTTTACATCATAAAAACTATTTTATATATATATATATATATATATATATATATATATATATATATATATATATATATATATATATATATATATATATATATATGTATGAATAAAATAAATGAATTAAATCTAACATATTAGTTTGAAAATAATATATATATATATATATATATATATATATATATTATATATATTATTTTCAAACTAATATGTTAGTTTTAATTCATTTATTTTTATTAAGTTGATTCTTTCTTGTTTTATTAGTTTATTTTATTTTATACTATTTACATTACGTTATATTATAATGAAAAAAATTACACTTTAATTATATTTAGCACAAAATGAATGTTTTGCTTACGAGAAAGAAAATACCTGCAAAAAGAATATCTTTTGCATTCTTTTAAGTAACTACCATTCTTTTCCATCATCAGCAACAGAAGATACACTTTCATGAATAATCGTTTCTTTAATATAATGTTTATGTTCCATAAATTATAAATTTCTCTAGTAATAAATAATTCATTTATCAATCAATCAAAAATTTCATCAAAAAATGTTTTCAAAACATATTTTCCACAATTTTTAAGTAGCTATCATGAATTCGGCATTAGTAATAGTAGATTACATCTCACGAATAATGTTTAACCTATTGTTCACGTTTTCTGAATTATTATTTTCTCTTTTAAAGAATATTTCATTTATCAACCAGTCAAGAATTTAACCGAAAAATATGTTTTCAAGAAAATATTTTGCAACTTTAAAAGCGACTACCATTAATTCATCATTACCTAACAGCAGATTAACCTTCACGAAAAACTTTTTTCTAATAATTTTCATGTTGTTCAAATTTTAAATTTCTAATTTATTTTCTCTTTCAGAATACAGGCTTTATTTTTTAGTCAGACCAGTATCCTTGCAAAAAAATCTACTGAAATAAATATTTTGCAGCCTTTGAAAAATTATCATTAAAAACCTTGAAAAATTATCATTATCATGAAAAGAATTATCATTAATTCATCATCTATGACAATAGAGTAGATTTCGTGAGTAATCTATACTTTTTTTAAACTTTCATATTGCTTATATTATCACCAATCTTCCTTTATATTAAAAATTTGTCAATCAAATTTGAGAATTGGTTATAAAGTGATATATAATGAGAGTTGGTCAAAAGAGAGTACGATACATATGTTTTTAACCATAAAACCATACATTTTTAAAAATTCCAATGATTTTCAAGACAAGTTCCGGATTAGTGTAGCTCCTTATCTAATCTTAAATTAATCATTTTTAAATATTTGGTTAAGCTAAAAATGTTCGCAAAAAAATCAAACATTCAAATAAAATATAGTTTCAAAGTAATCTGGCACTTTAATAAATGCCATTATTTCATCAATAGCAATAACAGGTTATCCTTTAAGAAGAACTTGTTTTCGTTTACAACTTGTTTAAGTTTCTTAAACAATCGAACATATTTTTTTTCCGAAAAAAATTACATATTTTGTAAATTAGACAAAAATTCTAGAAGAAATTGTCTTTTTAAGCCTTTTGTAGATTTTATCAAAAAGTATAAACTTAAATACATATATAATTTCACTTTTGAAAATAACTATCATTGATTAATTATTAAAATTCATACATTAATCCTTAAGAAGTAATGTATATTTTTAAGATAAGTATTCATATTTTTTAAAATTTAATTCATTTTATTTTTAAATGAGTATTTCGTTTTGCAAATATTCAAATAAAAATATTGCTCTTAATATCACACTTTTGTAACTACCTTTATTTAAAGATTAGTAATTGCAGATTAGCCATTATGATTGATCTACTTTATGTTTCTAAACTTTTTCACGTTATTTAAACTATATTTATTCTCTAAAATAAAAATTTCAGTACATTTTGATACAAAGATTCTAATTAAACAGCAACTGTGTAAACCTTTTTTTTAGATTCCACTGAAAAAGTTGCTCTAAAAAGTATTTTCACCTTTTTAAATTAGCTACCATTAATTCATCATTAGTACCATTAGGAAACAAGTAAAATATTTTTTAAAATAAAATATTCATGTTGTTTCGAGTATTATTTTCTGGAGTAACATATTCCTGGAAGTGATTTTTCGAAGATAAATCGTCGTTTCCATATCCTTTATCAAAGGATCCAATGGGAAAAATCGTCTTTAACTTCTCAAACATATTCTCTTTTAAAGTCCTTTAAGTCCTCACAAAATGAAAAGCTTTTATGCTCTACGTCAGGGGAACTAGCAGGAACTACGTCGAATCCCAAGTAAAAACGAATCGAAGAACTAAATTCGCCGCCAATCTCACAGCATAAAAAGAAAATTCTTTTTTCCTTCTTACTTTGCCATCAATCTATCAATTCCATAAAAAAATTTTGGAAGCCCGTTGATATAACATAGCATTGATCATATATTTCTAAGCTATCTCATTTTTTTTCATTTATTTATTTTTTTTTAGCTTCACACTTCTGAAATTTTAACTCCATTTGCAGATATTAAAAAGATTGAAGAAAAAAAGTTGAACATCGCCATTTATATTCTTTTCTTTTTACATAACATGAAAAGTATTCCATTTACTTTAGTTTCTTTTTTTATTTCTTTCACGAACTACTGTCATAGTTTTTCTGGAAAGAACTCCTATTGTATTTTAATAACAAATTATTCACAAGTTGTGCAAACAAAAAAGAGTGAGAGAGACTTTTTTTTCGTCTTTATTTAGAAAAAAATAAATAAAAATGCAGCGCTGATTTGCAATTCTAATCCTTTTTGTACTTATGAAACAAACATGTTTTTTTTTATTCCCTGGATCTATAATTTGGATCTCGTACTGCTTTGGCATTAAGCTGAAAAAATAAACAAAAACCGGTTTTACTCTGAAGAACTTGTTTTTCTTTGCCTGTACTTTTTTGCATAACAAAAGCTGCGGGTTTTCATTTCCACATCATAAAAAAATAACTATTTTGAATAATAGGCATCTTTGATATTTTTTCACTGTTGTGATAAATAACCTATTTTTGAATAACTATATTTAGGCATAATCTTTCAAAACAATATGCACGCTAAAATGATTTCCTATCGTTCATTATGATAACATTATCGATTTAAAAAATATACAATAAAAATATCGATTCAATTGCTATTTTATAAGTAATTTATCATGATTTGTCATAGACATACATCAGCTTCAAAATTATTGAAATCGTCTTGAAGAATAAATTAAAAATATTTTTTTTAAATGGTAAGTGTATCACTATCTTCAATAGTTTTATTCTATCTATCGATAATTTAGGAGTATTATGGAACTGTGATTGGGTTCAATTATATTCTTAAATTCAATTTTTTAAAGGTCTGTTTCCTGGAATGAAATTGTGGACCACCCACACAACAGAGTTGTTGGTTGTATATTGGAGATACATTAGGGGGGAGGGCACATTGGACATGCATTGGAGTGCTTTGAGTAGATTT
The DNA here is from genome assembly GCA_037975125.1 of Latrodectus hesperus. Taxonomy (NCBI): domain Eukaryota; kingdom Metazoa; phylum Arthropoda; class Arachnida; order Araneae; family Theridiidae; genus Latrodectus; species Latrodectus hesperus. Next base: position 75,045,888 of record CM075858.1, on the reverse strand, counting down.
CTTTGACTGAATTTTCATTGAATGTTATTTTTTAAAATCAGAGTTTATATAAATATAAAGTCATTTTTGGCTTGTAAGTGAATTTCCAGGAATAACATTTAGGGAAATATGTGTTACCTTGTTTTAAGTATACTAAATGATATTATAGTATACATTTTCAGAAAGGTTGAAATTTATGCATGTTTTGAGCCTCTTTTAAATTAATAAATCTTATCTAGGGAGTCATTTGCTTAAAAAGTGCAAAAATCAGGAATTTTTCTACTACAAATCGATTGCTGTTGTTGTTGTTATGTGACAGCTAGGTTGGCATTAGTGGGTGCGCAGCTCCGCTTTTCCAGCTGAACATTATTTAGGCGTGGAGTCCAACTTCCTCAGTACACACATGCCATAAGTACCCATTAATTGAGTTGGCAATCATTGACAATTCATTCATACACGGAAAGGACAAAGACAGGATAGATAGAGAGCGAAAATACATCCATGTCTGAAGCAGGATTTAAATCCAGGACCTCCCTATAAGCAGTCAGACACGCTGACCACTAGACAAGTTGAGCGGTACTACAAATCGATTGTTATATTTTTATGAGAAATATTACGCAGGCAATACATTTAGAATAATGAATTATCCCTCAAAGATTTTTAATTTGAAAGCAAATATTTACAAGAAAAGAAATTCTGAATTTTATGTTTTGTTTTCTTTTTTCTCTTCCACACACACATTTTCTGTATTTATTTCCATTAGTTCGAAATATTACCAGTCTATTATTTTAACGCTCCGTGCTCACTTTTTCACATGACAATTAATATGACCAAAGATTTATGTTTATAAAACCACAACGAGCAACGGCGCCTGAGGTAAATATCGAACCCTCAAACTATTGAATTGAAGACAATTAAACTGTTAAGAAAAGCTACTTTTATGATTAGACTCAAAATATCCTAAATAAAATAAAAATCATTTATTAAATCCAGAGCCAAATTAAAATTTTCTCATAAGTTTATCAGAAATAGTCTTCTATAAAATGACCAATAAATAATAGTTTACAATTTATTAAATATCCGTGTGTTGTTGATAAAATAAACATAATATTTTATTTACTTCTCTTTATTTTTTTTATTGTAAATTAAATATGCATGCAAATTAATTACGTTTTTAAAAATTTAATTTATCAAATCATCAAATTAAAAGTTTAATATTTAAAAAATCTTACTCAACTTAACGTATACAAATAGTGCATCTTAAAACATTTTTTCATAAGAATGAATGTTAACAAAACTTTAAATGCAAAACAAAGTTAATTTTTAATGGTTTTGAATTGAGATGATTTTTTGAATTCAGTGTGTTTTTTTAAAAGCTTTTCTGGTGTTCAAAGATAACAATTTTCATTCTTTTTTTTTTTGTCTTGTTTATTTCAATTTCACTTGAGTGACTAATACAAATTGTTTTGTTAAGCACAATTTAAAGATTAAATTGGGAAAGATATAGCAAAAAAAGTAACCTTATTTAACAATCAATTCTGACAATAATTATTGATCCATTAACATTATTATATTTTGATTCTTATTTTACTACATAGTTTGCAGATGCTTCTAAGAAATCAAGAATGATGTTTTTTTAATCTTCATGCTTCCCTGATCTAAGAGATTGTTATTAAACTAAGAACTTTTACCTTCGAAGATATTTATTTTTCATTAAATACGGGCATTGAAAATATTTATTTAAACAAGTTTTAATTTTGTTTAATCAAGATCAATGATTTATCTGTTTACTTAAAAGAAAAACCAAATTATTTTAAGATCATTAGCTAAAATCCGAAGAAATTGAGGCTTATAGGTTTGGGGGTTTATAAGAATTGTATGTGTATTATCTCAGTAAGAATTTCTTATCGCAATCTCTTAATGTTTCAAAAGAGTTAGCATAAAATTGATAACAATTCTCTAAGCTACCTATACTAGTTATAATTAATATAGTTAATTTAGGAAAATCTGCTCTAAGAATTTTCTTTTTCTTTTTAATATAGACTTCTTAGACAACGTTTCAGACATAAGTAATTTTATTTATGTTCACAAAGAGAGAAACTTGGAAAACTCCCGAGCACTTACCTGAACAGATGTCTATTCAAAAGTAACAAGACACTACCTATCCTTCATTGCTCAACAGTAGCTAATATCGAACTTGAAACCTGCATTTTCTAAGATGGCGGTATTAATAATTAGGGCGCAGATGCCGTATAATCCAGGATTCCAAATTCTGAGTTTTCTTAGCGATGAAGTTAAGTTGCTAAGGTGACGTATTGTGACGTGAGCGATGACGCAAATACTAGGGTTGCCAAAATCGAGCTTTCTGCATAATTCTTATAGGTTTCCATACCTGTGATACAATAAAAAGTGGGTTGGCACATGTATTTGAAAATCCGCCAAAAAATCGCAAAACTCAGAATTTGGTATCCTGGATTATACGTCATTTGTGCCCTAATAGATTACATTTAACAACACAACTTGATTAGTGTTTTTCTCTATATATAATTTATCCTAGTTTAGTTTCTTTCTTTGAGATCAATTTTATCTTTACTCCATTCTTCATGAGCTGCAGTCTGGTTATTTTTTATACATCTTGGTTCATATTTTTGTCATTATTCTTTTCCAAAGCTGTTATTTATTAACTCATATTAGCTAATGAATATTAATTATTTTTTGAATCTACAAGTGTTCTGAAGTTATAAACTGGTTGTCTCTAATCTTCAGACTAATGCTCTGAAGTTATAAACTGGTGGTCTTTAACAGTCGGCATAATGCTCTGAAGCTATAAACTAATTGTCTCTAACATTCAGCCTAATGCTCTGAAGCTATAAACTGGTTGTCTTTAACATTCAGCATAATGCTCTGAAGCTATAAACTGGTTGTCTTTAACATTCAGCATAATGCTCTGAAGTTATAAACTGGTTGTCCTTAACATTCATCATTAGCAGCTGGCAAATGAATTAAAGTAACTTATGGATAAAATATGCCATTTTTTTATTTTACAGTTGAAAAATGTTTTATATTTCTATTATATTTAAATTTTTAGAGACTGACAGGGGCAGAATTAATGGCTATTTATATGAAGGTGACCAATAAGCTAGTCATTGTCGCCCCGGAAGAAAATCATCAAATTTTTAGAAGCCAGAATAAATCTCTCAAATTTGGCTGGTGGAGTCTAAACGTATCATTTTCCTCGGAAAAAATTGCAAATACATCACCTGTTTTATAGTCTCTTGCTGCAATCAGTGAACTTGGTGATTTTCATTTCGCCAAAGTTTCGAAACAGCAAACTTCCCGTCAGGAATATGAAGCTCAATTCATCAAACTACGACAATCCAATAAAATACGCTATATTATAAGACACACAACGTAGCCTTGTGGAAAGACAATGCTCTTCTGGGCCAAATGTTCCGGGTTCAATCTCAAACACTGTTGAAAAATAAAAGATAAATGTTTCGCTTCTGCTTTTCACACGCAATATCTTTGGGTGCTTGGGAGTTTTCAGAGTTTTCTTCCTTGCGACACATGAATATGACTAGTTATCAAGGACTCTTCGGTCTGGAAAACATATAAACAGGGACTTTTTAGTTGGGGCTGTCCACTATGCAGTGTCTAAAATATGTAATATGAATAAAATACGGAATTATGATCAATACAATATAAATATTAGATTTTAACTTTGGCCTCATCGATTAAAATATAGAAATTAAAATGAAAGAAATCAAAACAAATTCATAATTTAATTATTTTCTTCCGCTATTATGGTATTTATATTGAAATATTTGACCCATAATTTTGTATACTACTTTAATCTGTTAAGTTTATAGTTAATAATAACTGATGAATTCTTCAGTAAAATGAATAATTTTTTCTTAAAAACTCTAGACTGCTTGACATTCATATTTGAAACACTTTTTAAATTCGAAACTTCATATAAAACAGTCCATTAAGCAAAAACGTGGTCTGAATAAATAGTAAGCACATTAAATCAGCCTGAAGTTCAAATTTCCTTAAATTTTTATATCTTTAGTTTATCAGACTTATACTGCACTATATTTACATAAAAAAAATGTTTAATATTGCAGAAATAGGAATAGTTTAAAAAATGTTTATCAATTTAAATCGTATTTATCATGCAATACACATAAAAATACAAAATATGTATATAATTTTATACAAATATGGAAAAAATGAAAACAAATTTTTGAGTAAAATGAGATTAAACTGCTATAAGTATTTTAGCGTTAAAGCCAAAGAAATCCCACAATATTGAACAAGTGTGATATATGTATATGAATACATATACGAAAAGTTTTTGCAGTATAAGGAAATGTATACTTACATAAGTTTAATTTTCAAAAATTTCCAGTACCGCGCTAAAATATTCAACTAATTATCGAAAGAAACTAGTTAAATTTTTATGTTATATTTGCGAAATTATATCAACCAGAAAAATTTTTTAAATCAAATACTTCAGTGCGATGAATGTTTACCGAAAAGGAATTAGTTAATAATCGTATTTGCAAATAAAAATTATGTCGCTATTTCAATCTAATATAATTCTCATTTATATTTAAGTAATTATATATTTTATAAAAAGTAAAAAAATTGTAAATAATAGTCTTTATTTCTAAATAATGACTTATTATTTAAAAATATAAATTACAAATTTCATAATAGTGGACTTTAAGTTGTAAAGATATTTACAAAAAAAATTGATTTGTAATTTCTGACAGCTTAAAGCAAACGAAACGCTTTATTTTATTATTGATCTTAAACTTGATTTATTAAATAACTTTATAATCAAAAAACCGGCAAATGAGTATATTTTATGGTAGCAAGAAAAAATGTTACAATTGTGGAACAGCTTGTACCAAGCTATTAAAATTATTTAATGTTAGTTTAGCTTTCATTTAAAGAAAATGCTTATACAAAGCAAAAAAAAAATCTTTTTAACTAGTCTTGTATTATATTTACATTTCTTTACAATGGATTTTTATATTATAAATATTTTTAATATGAAATTTTGTATTCCAATATAAAATTTTGTAGAAACTTTGGAATTTCTTATATGGCGATATATTTTTATCCTGACTTCTATCCTTGTTTTGACTTTTAAATCTGGAAATTTTCTTGGGAAAATCTTGAAAAAAAGGCGACTATCTGTTATAGCTCAATTTGCATAAATTTATTGACTTTCCTTTTATTTTATATCTCAGTATTTCATCAGATGTCTCTTTTTTTGCTGAGGTCAACTGCGAATCGTCCGTCATCATTGACCTTTCCTCGGGCCGTGACTTCGTGCCGAAGGAGACCGAAAAGAACCGATCCTCCGAACTTCGCAGAAAAAAGGGTTATTTCCACCTCCAAGTACTTCTGTTGGAGTGGCTTCTGGTAAAACAAAAGAAAGAGGAAACTAAATCCAATCTCAATGTTATTTCCTTGTGCAATCGAAGAAAATGGCGGACGGGGTTAATAGTAGGAACAAATAAACCCGGAACGAACAAAAAAAAGGAAGTCAACCTCTTTCATGCGCCGAGGAAGAAGAACCACGCAGTCTGCCTCGTCGCCCCATCTACATCTGGAAGAAAAAAAAGATCACTGGAAAAGATCCAAAAAAACATCTTCATCATCGAGAGAATAAGGTCTTCTGTTCTGTTTAACTGAATGATGGTTTGTGTGGTGGCTCTTTTTCTTATACCAATCAGACAGTTTGGGAGCTCTTCGTTTTTCTGTTTTACTTTTTCTGTCTTTTCCATTTTTTTCGTGACAAAGACCGACGCTGGAGCTTGACAACCACATTTGATGCTATTGTTGTTAGGTATCGTGTTGTTATTTCCCCCGCGAAGGAAGAGAGATGATGATCTTTTGACACATAAAGGAGAGAAAATGTGATCCTGGTATAATCTGATATCGACAAGGTCACAAATGCTAGTACATTAATCTTTCTACCCAAGTAAATTTAATAGATAACTCCTTCCTGTGTTTATATTTATAACGTAATAATTTTGGATTTTGTGCTAGTAAAGTAAAGAAAAATACATAATGAAATATACGTTACTTATTATTAATTTATATATTTGTGTAATTGTGATTAGTTTAAATTAAGAATTTCCATTTAACATTTAAATTTAAATATAAAATGTATCTATTTTCAAGCAGATAAAATGTGATCTTGATATAATCTAATATCGACAAGATCTCAAATGCTAGTACATTAATCTTTCTACCGAAAATAGTTGCTATATATATATATATATATATATATATATATATATATATATATATATATATATATATATATATATATATATATATATATATATATATATATATATATATATATATATATATATATATATATAATTTAGCAGCGGCAGATTTCGTAATATTAAAATAAAGTAAGAAATACTAAATCTACAATTTTTTATTAGTTTTTAGACAGAAACTCCAATTTTATAAAATGTTAAATATGCATATTTTCCCTATTTTCATGAAGAGAAAATGCGATCTTTGCTTAAGTTAAGTTAATATCAACAAAGTTCCGTACGCTAGTGCATTAATTTTTCTACCTAAATGCATTGGCTAGATAATATTCCTGTGTGTATGTATAGTTTTCAAAATGTTCAAATAAAAAGTAAATTTTCCTCTATTATATTATTAATTTATATGTTTCCATAGTTTTGATCTATTTAATTAAATAATTTTTGCATTTAATTTTAAATACAGTAAAATGTATCTTCATTGAGGAAATGTGATCTTAGTATAACCTAATATCTAGAAGGTTTCAAATGCTTTTATATTAATCATTCAACATAGATAAATTTGTGAGGGAAAATCCTATTACAAATGAAATATAGTAATATGAGCTTTGTAATATCTAAATTAAATGTTATGAAATTAATTGTTTATTTTGTGTCTAAATTCTGTAGACGTTTAATTAGACCGTATTTTTTAAAAAAATTTTAATTTAAAGTTAAAAATTGTAAAATGTATTTGAAAGATAGAAAGTCTAATCCTTTATAATTTAATACGAACAATGTAAAAAATGCTAGTACATTAATCTTTTTACATTAACCATTATTTGATAGTGATTCATTTTATGTGTAAGGTATTGCAACTGAGAATTTCGTAATATAAAATTTAATTTCAATACATTCGCTGTTATTAAATTAATTTATTAGCTCGTGTGGTACATTATTTATTACTGTTATCTATTACAATATGTAATTAATACTTTTAATATAAAATTGAATAATGTTAATGTAATTAAATTAAAAACTTTCCTATTTAACTATTATAAAATATAGTTTCAGAAAGAGTAAATACGATTAGAACGTGATGTAATATTAATAGTTTAACAAATGATAATACATTAATGTTTATGTTTATTATTTTAAAACAAAAATTCTCTAAAAATATTTGTTAAAGGACTCCAATTATTCAGAAATTATTAGATTCATAAAATAGAAGATTTTAAATTCACATAATGCAAAGTTTAAGTGAATTTAAAATTAAATATAATATTTTATTTATTTTATTTTTTTTATTTTTTATTTTTATTTATTTATTATTATTTTTTTTTTTGCTAATATTTGAAGAAAAGAATTGTTATCTTTGCACGCAATCTGATGTTAACAAGATTACAAATATGCTTTAATATTTCTAGCCTGATAAATATAGCCTCTAATACATCAGATATCTTGATATTTAAATATTGTTAAAGTTTATTTTAAAATGTAATTTTTCAATAAATTAAATATATGGATAGTAAAATAAAGAATAATTAAATTATAGCTAATGTGAAAGCATGTAATAATTAGAGAAAAATATTTTTTTCTAAATATCGTGTATTTGATATTCAGCTTAACACCATAGAGAATGAGAAATGGAGTTTTGGACACATAAAAGAGAGAAAATGTACTTGCTCTTAGTGTAACCTTAAATCAACTAGGTCACAAAAGCTGGTCCATTATTCTTTCCATACTAATAGATTGCCTAAGTAACTAGTTTCTTTTACATACATTGGTGTTATGCTAGCAGCTAAATAATTAGCATTATAGCTATCAGTCCAGGAGTTCCAGAGTCCGATTCCCACTCCAAGCAAAGGTATTTTAATGGCTAAGAACCTATTTAAAATACTGAGTCCAAGATGATTTAGCCCAAATAATCAAACAGTGATCTTAGTACATCAAACAGGAAAAAAGATCTTTGTATATAAGATTAAGTAACTGAATCGTAACTTTTTATGTGTATGAGTTTGATATTGTAATATTTTCAGTGATTTATACTAATAAATAATTGTTTTTAATATATTAGATAATGAGAAAATATGTCAAAATGAAACGATATATCAATTACATTTATTGCGTTTTGACTCATATAGGAGAGAAAATTTGATCCTAGTTTAATCTGTGACAAGATTATAAGTGCTAGTACATTAATATTACTATGCTTATGGACTTACTAGATAAATTTTTTCTTATAAGATAAGCCTTATATTTAAGAGTTATTTAAATTAATTAATATTTAAATGAATAAAACATTGATGAGTTAAGCAATGTAAAATTATGAAAAACAAAGTAACAAGCATATATTAATTGCGAGGTAGTTTTAAGCAAAAAGGAGCAAAATATTATTCTAGTACAGTATTGTGCTGATAAAAAAAAATACGCTACCCCATAAATCTTTCTTTACTGTTAGGTTTACTAAAATTCTTCTATACATAATAATTATTCTTTTATTTTAGAGAATTTAAAGCTAAATATCATAAAACTTGTTTTCTACTAGATAAAATATGATTACTGCAAAATTAAATTCATTAAAACAAAAAAATGGTAAGATATTTTTTACGGTGTGGACGTATTTACTTGTCTAATAAGATATTATAGAATTTGTGGTAACTATTTAATTAAAAATTGTGTATTTTAATAATTATATTATGTAATTCCCCATATTAAGTATTGTATAATGTAGTTTCAATAGTAAAAAATTTTAAAATATGGAAAAAAGAATATTACATAAAATATAGATCGATTATAAATTGCATAGTAATTTAATGATAGCATGTAAATCATTAAATGATGTAGAAATGTGTTAGGAATTAAATAGAAAAATAAATTGTTTTTGTAGAATATGTTTTATTTTCTAATAATTTTTTTAAAATAATTTTTCGAATAATAAAAATAAAGTAATAAAATACAAAAACATAAAAATCGTGGGAAAATAAAATAAACTTTGAATTGTTGCCTGGAATGAAATAAGTAATTTAAATAAGGATTAAAAGAACAATAAAGTTTGAGAATAAATGCAATGAAAAAAGCATAAAGGAAATATAATAAAATTTATCCATTTCCATCAGGAAATAAAAGATAACTTTAAAGGTGTTTCGAATATTTTGCTTTTAGCTTTTGAAAATAAAACAATACAGAAATAAACTGCTACCAACGTGTTTAAAAAACCAGAAAAAATTAAGAAAATAAAAAAAATTCTCAAAACAAATGCATGGAAAAATCAAAAGTGAGAAATAATAACCCACATGTAAAAATAGCACACATTAAATAAAACATTCAAAATGAAAAAGAAAAAATATAAAAAATAAATAATTGATTTTTAAAAAAAGAAAACTTTACTGTTTTCTTTATTATTTTTTGAATGATATTAATATATTATGATATTTTTTGTAACATATACATAAAAAGAAATATCTCGATTTAACTAACCTTTATAAATTATAAAAATCATCATGGTAATTAGAACTGGTAAGAAAAGGTAATTATTACATGCATAAACTCGTTGATTCATGAATTAGAAAAACAAGATCCTTACTTTATTTCACTATGTTTTGTATGCGTAACAGCTCTTATTTACTTAAACATTGAATCTGCCTGCTACTGGAGTCCGAATAATTCGAGAGAATAATATACTCTTGTAAAAGATTAGAAATTAGATACGAGAGAAAAATGCTGCCAAGTGAAACTTTCCCTATCTCCAAATTTCATACCGGATTAAGATCTGGATTCTATTACAGAGTCCAGGTCTTAATCTTAACCAGTTTTTAACAGATCCAGATCTTAACAGACTTGCAATACTTTTTGTATTGCAATACCTTTGACTTATAGTGGTGTGTATGGAAATGAAAAAGCAGATTTCCTGGCCAAATATTCTCTTTCACTTCCAAATAAACTCGATACCAGCTTACCCAAATCTTTTTTCAAAACCACTACCAAAAATAAGATTATCACAGAATGGAACTCAGGTTTTGTTTCCTCTCCTAATTGTAAGTGGACAAAATCTTTTTTCCCTTTAGTTCCCTGCAGAATTAAGAGCTACTGATTCTACACTGACTTTAAAATTACTTAATTCCTCACTGGACATGGGAAATTCAATAGTTACCTACACCGTTTCCACATTAAAAACAGTGAGGTGTGCAAGTGCAACTCTGGGAGTGACAACCCTTCTCACATTCTTCTTGAATGCCTATCTGTTTCAGAATAAAGGAACGAGCTTTGAAAAGACTTAAATAAAAGGCGGCCCCGGATTACGGTAGACCTAGTTAAGAAAGAGAATTTTGAAATTTTTTTAAAAATTTATCCATGCTGTTATCTAACTCCTTTTTTATTTTTATATCTCTTTTTTTCTCTCTGCCTTCTTTATTATTATTTTTGTTCATCTCATGATTTATTTGGATTTGTTATGTAGTACATTTGTTGTACCTTCGGGCCCTGTGTGGTATTCCTTGGTGCACAGGGAGATATTTTTGTTTTTCCAAATAAAAAAAATACCTTTGACTGGCAATACCTATTCAGCAAATCAATTTTGTACACTTCAGGATCGTTGCATAGTTATTTTCTTGTCCATGAAATATCCATCACCATACGAATAAAAATGCAGCATCAAATGATTCATTTGATCTGCTAGCGTATCTAGGTATCACATGTCTTTGCCTACCTTCGAGTAATACTAGGACATCCTTTCTGTACTAGCAAAGAATGCACCATGTTATGATACTTTCACCAGACAATTATGCAGTGCGATTGTCTACGGCAAGATGGATTCATGGCTTTGTAAGGTTCTTCTATAAGTTCAAATTTAGGTATATCGTGGTTTCTCCAACCATATTACTAGTTTCTTTATCTCAGATGTCAAGTGCATTCTATACCAATACCACTACAAAATCATTTCTCCATTTCGGGCGGAAATGAGTTTCTGTCTTGCACATACCTTATTATGTATTTCTATACTCTGTATTCTCTTTGCTCATAGTTCGAGTTGAAATCGGTTGGGAAGAGATTTGAATAACGACTTTTGTCCTTTGAAAAATAACAGAGCCATGTTCTGTCTTGATTTTAACGAAGACTATACAGATCACATTGTTGGAAAACTGCTCTTGGAACAGCAGTTACCTCTTCTAGACACGTAATGTCAATTCCGATTACAGCTTTCGAAAACCTTTGATGTGACTGCTTTTGAGAATTTTGAGAGTTTTGCTATTTTCAATATCGAGGCCCTTGCTAAACGGGTCTCAATAGCGAGCCATTTTTCAAATGGTGAAATATCTGCCTTTTTCGCCATTTTACTTCATTTATCGTGAAATGTACTCTTAAAAATTACTTACTCTCTGACATTCTAACGACGTGTAATCAACGCCAAAAAAGTTTGCACATTTTTCATCCATAGCAAATTTTTTTAAATGAAAATCTCAATCTCAAATATTTCTAATTTAGTAGTCAATAAATGAATTCTTGGATGTATATGACAGTTCTTGTAACCCCAGTTACAATAGTAATTTTTAGCAGTTAGTTTTAGACAATGCACGTACGTATTTATGTATGTACCATTAAACTCTGCAACGCGACAGTCCCATGAGGCAAAGGTGTACATTACCCATATCTGTTTTCATGACTAACGGCCTGGAAGGAGAAGCATATATCGCAGTCAGGGGGTCAGCATAAGCCAAAACCCTAATTGTTTAATTCCCCGAGCATGATTGGTACTCAGTTTTACGGTCACATTGAAGGGAAGGCTGATATTCAACCTTCATCAAAACACACACACACACACACACACACACACACACACACACACACATATATATATATATATATATATATATATAGATAGATAGATAGATAGATAGATAGATAGATAGATAGATAGATAGATAGATAGATAGATAGATAGATAGATAGATATACATATATATATATAGGCAATACGATTAAGCAAAGTTATTTGATACTCATTCTGGATGTTTATGTTTGTAGTGGTTTAAAGTCCAATTAAAGTATAACTCACGATTTAATAATTGTTTTTTTGCAAAAAGTAACTATTCTGTAAAAATCAAAATAAGACCATACACAAAGAATTTTAGAGACTCATTGTATACTGATATTATTTAATAGATGGATACCTACTATTATCAAACGTAAACTAGATTAAATTTCATATTAGAAAAGGAAGAACGTATTCGTTTGGCTAATAGTCGTAACAATATCATTTCCAAGCTTTTCGCTGTAGAACCAGCACCACTCGAAACAAAAGTGATACACAATCCAGATTTAAATTCTCCATATATTTTCTACAAACCAATATCATTGTAATTTAAAAAATCTTAATAATAATCTCTGTATCAGTTTGAATAAAATTCACGTGATCATAAGTAATAAATTGCTATTAAAAAAATAATATTATACATAGTAATTGTAAAAATATAAAGAATAGATTTCACTTCATATTACTTCTATTGCATTAAAACCCTCAACTTTTGTCTCTTAAAAAGATTTTTATTGTAATTTTTTAATACTAAACATTCTTTTGCTTCACGTTATTAAATGGTAATTTATTTTACAAATACTCGATAAGATAATTGTATCAATATATTTGTTAATTTATATTTCCCTATTAATTTTAACTATTATTAAATTGGCATTGAAAGATACCTAATTCTATATTTTCTTAGGTAAGAAATACCACGAATAATTAGTGAATTCAATTCAATATACAAAATAGTGACTCTTACGTTAATTTAAAGTTTTTTCCTTTTTTGTACAAAGTTAATGGAACCTATTTCCAAAAGCAATCTCCGAATATATTTATTTACAGAAAACTTTCAGACAAAAGCTTAAAAAGTGATGAAGCTAAAGTGCATGAAATAAATATTCTAGAATCATGCAATTAGAGGATTAGAGAGAGCTCTTATTCGCTAATGGTGGAATTAAAATAGCTGAAACCGCACTTACATTATTTAAAGTATTTACAATAAAACTTTTATAGTATTTTTTGTAAGTTACATTTGTAAAATGTTTCCTCGCATTTTTTCAGGTATTACAAATGTATTTTTTTAAGTATTTAGAAAATGACATGCTTAAATATAATTGCAGCATCAATCACGCCCCAAAATTGTGTAAGTGTCTAAAATCATTTATTTTATTTTTTACTTTCTAGAAAATAAAAATCAATATCTTATGACTTGTCGAGAGTTTTCACATCTTGTTCGAGACATTTATCACAGTCTAGTGTTGTTTTTAGTTATTTTTAATATCAGTTTTCTTTCCAGAAGAATTTCGCATAGTTAATGAACCATATTCAAAGGCCACAAAAAAGAATCCAGGAAAATACACAAGAAAATTCACAAGCCAATTATTTAACCCTTCGTTAATTTGTTGTATGAAATAAGTATTTAATAGGCCATGGTAGATTGATGAAAAAAGATAGGTTTCAATGTCCAAACTTTAGTGGGTTCTATACCTGACACAATTGAAAACAATGAGAGGATCTATGCTCGTCAATATTTCATCATGTGTAATTTTCCTCCGTTTGTGTGGTGTCAAAATGTGGCGAGAAGGGTACTTATTGAAGTATCTACTTTTCATTTCACCTAGGTAGAGCTTTAGGCGGTAATTGTAATTGTTTATTTCGATCTTCAGAATCTGGCAACTGAATATATATAGTGCAATAGAAATGATTTACGTTTTAACATTATATAAATTCATTATTTTGGAAAAATGTAACAAATAGAGGCTATTTAATAACTTTATTTCACATTGCTAGTTAATTTTGGGATTTGTGTTTATTATCGATTAATTTAATTAAAATTTAAATGTTCCTTCAAATGATTATTATATGAATTTTTTAAAGATTATTTCTTTTGCCTGTATTTAATATTTTCTTGGCAGTAATAAAATTTCCTTGGATGTAAATAATACAGAAATATTTTCTTAATTTCCTCTTGCTTTCTCTACCCATACATAGTTTTCAAGATATTTCTCAAATATTATATGGAAAATAAAATAAATATTTTATATATGAATTTTAACTTTTAAAATAAATTTAAATTTACACATAAATTTGGCTTAAACTTCAGTTTATTCAAAAAGGCATTTTCCATCATTGATAAATTGTTCCCTTATTTTCACGTTTTCTTAAAAAATGTGAAATTCATTTTTAAAAGGGGTTACATTAATATTAACAGAAGCTATGTTGGTACTGAATGTAGAATTATATTTTCTGCATGGACCAATTTGGTTCCTTTGGTGTTAAGGGATTAGCAGTTTAGACTACGGACTTGATCACGTGATAAAGATATAGCTCTTTAGATTAAAGTCTCTTACTGTAATTGACTCTGAAATTTAAACATTCATAATATAATTCTTGCCCTTATCATAACAATTAACAGCATTCCATACCACTATTAAAACTTAATTGTAATGTCGTAATATTAATAAGTAATTAAAATGCAAATTATAATTCCTCATTTATTGCAACTGTCTCCACAAAACGTGAGGTTTACCATTTAAGAATCATTTCACTACTAAGCACACAATCCCGTAAAAATATTACACTCGTATGTTTAAATACATTATTACCTTTGCGAGTAATGTCAGTAATTCTTGAAATACTTTACTTAATCACTTAATTACATTTTCACTTGCAGTATTGTCAACAATTTTTATACCTATTATTAATTTTTATGATTTCCTGTAAGCAATGTAATAATACATTTTTATGCATTTGCTATTTATTAAAATATTATAAGAGTGTATCGATTAAAAAGACATGTGGTCCCTTTTATTTTGTTCAACCTTTATTTTTAAAAACTACAATATTAGTACTGTAAGTTCCTTAAAAATTCATTTTGCTACATCTAAAAAATTTTTTTCTTGTAAAATATATTTTATAACTAAAATCCGCAGAAAAATTTAAAAAAAATTAAAAAGATAATAGTTTGTTATAGTTTATTATTCACATTAACGAATATGTCTGTTTGTTAAAAAAAATATAAAATTTATTATATGCACGCATTTATATGAATTATTCACTAAGTAAACTGCTAATAAAAGTATATGGAAATGTGCATGTATATAATTTAAATAAACATAGTATAAACTTTTATCTTCAAATTTACACTTTGTTTATCTTATTTATGTTGTATATATTTAGCTTTAAATATTTAACGACACGTATATATATATATATATATATATATATATATATATATATATATATATATATATATATATATATATATATATATATATATATAAAGGTTATTATTTTAAGTATTTAACGATATATCAGATTTAACGATAGATCAACTTTCTACAGATCAAAAGTATATTATTTTCAAATACAATTGCTTATAATCTATTTTTAAAAATACAATATAGATTAAATTGTAAACAACATTTTTAAACAATTTTCAATGTCAAATAAAATTATTAATAACATTTTACTAAAGTAATAATAAGAAACGGCCAAGCATATCATTTACGAATGCGAGGCTCTTGCCCTCCCTGGATTAACTTCTTTAGGCATCATCCATACTAGAGAGTTACACCTAGATTCCATTAAAAAGTTATCGGACAATATTAATAAAGTGGGTGATCCGAGTAACTGGAACTAGGAAACATTGGATTTGGAGTTAATGGTACAAAATGCTGATTAAAGCAGAGGTGCCAATGACATACAAACCCAACCTGAAAAGAAGAAAGTAATAATAATATAAGAATTAAATATTCTAACATTCATGACAAAATCAATCTTTTTTTACCAAAATATTAGAAAAAGTATGCTAAAAAAGATTTTTACTAAAGATTTTGTATTAAATATTTGGATTCTTTATATTTTAATTAACTATTTCTTATAGTTTTTTTTAAATTAGTGTCAGAAAAATTGTCCAATTTAATAGCTTATTTCCGTTTAGAAGTATATATATTTGTGCGGTGATCATACAAATATTATTGGCTATGATATTTATTTGATTCCTTTGCTAAAAGTATTTATAATAAATGAAAAATGCAATGAAAGAAAATACAAGAAAAAGTAATTTTACGAAAGGATAATTTCAATCTAATATAAGCAAAATAATAAAAATAGCTAAAATATGCTTCTAAAAATACCTACAGCAGAAACATGTATAATCAATTTGATGCAGATGATACACTGATTTCCATTTCCATGACTCAGCATAAGATTTCAACGAATTTCAAATCCGGAATAGTGATTTTAAAGCGTAAAGCTATATTTGGCGATATTTTTCTATTTTCTCAAACGTTATTGCTGAGAGGAGAAAGTTTGAGAATCTATAATAACTGACGTTTGCATCATGAAAAATTTCTGAAAATTGCGTTGGCTACAAGCAAATAGACTGATGTCTGTTTTCATATATTTTCTTCGAGAATAAAAGTAATATTTACAATTCTATACGTCACGTTGTTTACTTTCATACATATTTCAGAAAAATATTATTTTTAAAGGCATACATACTCATAATATAGCGAATTCATCATTTTTCTTAAAGTAAACATAAAAAGTACGATATTCTTATTCGAAATTGGAATTCAGATATATCGCGTACATTTTATACGAATAATAATTGGCAAAAACAAACAGTTAAGGAAAACTACTTCTTTACATCAAATGGGATTATTAACAAACGTAATTATGACATTATTTTCCAAATGTATCGTTCCTTACGTGTGTTTTGAAAGTTCTTGAGGCAAAGTTATTACGCTGTTTACTGCCTTCTAGTTTTAGAACACACTTCCTTATTTCAGTTTTAATTCCTTAAGCACTTAATTATCACATTCTTTCTTGCACTATTTATAGACACTGAGTTATAGCACCCCCTTGTGGGCGTTTACTACTTTACGGGAAACAGGGGTTAGAAGATTTAGAAAAAATAAGAGGTGTTGATATGGTACGAAAAGATGAGTATAGATTAAATGTATATCTTTAACAGTGAGCGCAAGTCCACCACTCACAATGAAATAATTTCAATACACACAAGGTAATAATTTAATTAATTATAAATTTGTTCTTTAAAATATGTTTTATTACTTATACTTGAAGCAGTGAATCTTATGAACAAGATCAAAGCCAAAACACATATTTATGTTTGTAGAAGGCGTTTTGGAAATAGAGGAAGTACTTTGCAAAAAAAATTGAAAAATGCTCAGATCCAATCTTTTAAATAATTGCAAGAGTTTCTTGCTACTCCAGTGTTTGCAACAATGTAGTTCATATTATCATGCAATATTTTATTTCATTTTTAATTAATAAGATATTTTATTAATATATTATTTTGATTATTTTTTATTTCAACTGTAATTATTAACGTGTATTTTCTTCAAATTGTCACCCAATTATGCTACGTATACTTTTCAATTTCTTACGATAGCATCATCATGCAGTTTTAGAATAAAAGACAGCTTTATTTCACCTATAACTATTGACATACAAATATGTTGAAATTCTAAACATAATATTTTTATTTTTTGTGTACGGCACGAATTAAAGTATTAAGGTAATGACGCAAAGTATTCATTAGTGGTCGCGATTTCTTACTAGGTCAGTGCTTAACCCTTTGCAAGGCCTTGGAAATCATACCTCCCCTCCCCCTAGCTTCATTGATTTTTTGATGTCTATGAGAAGACGTTTCTGCCGCAGTTTGTAAGTTGGAGAGATTCGAGACCTCAAGACCAATCAAAGCTTAAATTTAGGCAAGAAAACGACAACTGATTTCTAGATTTTCAAATCATGAACACATAGGAGGATTTGGAGGTTTCTTGGGCAATAAGAAAAGTGTTCCAGATGACGTATGATTGATTAAAGTGGGTAACCATGTGCCAGCTCTACAAAAAAACATACAAAAGCACATGAGAAAGGAACAAGGTACGTTTGCGCAGTTTGCAATGTCCCACTCTGTGTTGATCCTTGTTTTTTGAAATGTCATAGAAAGTAAAAGGTATAAATTCTCAAAATTTTGAATACAAAAATGTTTCTAATTCGTAATTTCTTTCGTAAATTTTAGTACTTTCAAATTATATTTAATAAATGCAATGTGAAATAAAAAGAAATGAAAAACGTAAGATGCTCTATCTCTGCATATCTGCAGTTGGCGACGGCAAGAATACTTCCCACCCGACAAAAATGGTATTTAAAGTCAATAAAAAATTAGGTAATAAGCTAAATGAATTCCTTTTATAAACCTCAATTTCAAAAATTCTTTAGCATAACATTAATAGAAAATAATGGTACTATAAAGGGCTAATGTATATCATTGGCGGTTGTTTTGCACTAATTAGAACATTAATGCATTGTTTGCCATAACAGATTATGAGAAATTCAAGAGTAACTCTTTTGAATTTCCATACTTCTTCTTGACAGATTTTTTATAATTATAAAACTTTATGCTCATATTTTTTGTAAATTAAAGAGATTTGATATTTCAATCACACAGACTAATATTAATTTTGAAATTAGGCATTTATGCAGATTTTTAAGTTTGTGTATACTAAAGTACAAGATCTATAACACAAGCAGTCGACTTGTTCCCTATAGGCAATTTATATTTAGTTACTTTTTTCTTTATCCTCGATAATTTTTAAATTATGTTTGATGTTTTTATTAACTCACTATCAGCAACTTTTTTTTATCGATTAATTATCTGTTTCGAATAATATTTTATAATTTCTTTCTAAAACTTTTACACTTGCACAGGTGGTTAATAATACGTTGTGGCATTTCTTTCGTAAAGATTTTGTATTCCATATTTTTTGCTTTCCGTTAATATGGGTTAATTATTCAAATTTTTTGTGTTTCTTTTACATTTGTTTAAAAGTGTTGACTCGAGTTTATTTTATTTATTCTTTAGAATATTTGCTTGAAAAAATTAGAAGCGAGCTTCTTTTTATTCCCTTGATGAAAAGAAACAAATTTTTATTCCTTTCTATTTCTCTTCATTTCTACTAACTTTCCCATTAATTGAATTTGAATTTAACTAGTTTTAACGCCTCTTAAATTTTTTGTACTTTACTCCAATATTGGTAATGTAAATTTCTTTTTTCGTTATTCTGAAATATTTAGAATGAAAATTTATTGTATGCTTAAAAAGGCTTTTTTATATTATGTTTGCTTTACTTATTTAGTTATTTGGTTTAATTTTTTAAAACAATCTACACGCTGTTAATTAACATTGGTTACCTGTTTCATTTTAACTATATTTAAAATTATAAATAATGTATACACTTTTATGAAAAAAATGAATTGATTTTTAGTTATGTATGAGTATCATATTTGACAAACTCGTTTACTATCTTAAATAAATCCTTTTCTATATTTAATTGACTAAAAAACTTGGTACTAATTAGCCCAATTATGGTAAATATTCACCTTGATATTCAATTTTATCATTTTAATATAGATGAAATTTTAGGAAATAAAATAATAGAAATTCACTTCGTTTGATCGAAATTCTACTCAATATTTTCCAGAACAAATATATGTACTCAAACATGATATTAATATACTCAGTGGAATCTCATGCAAATGGAATGAACTTCCTTTTATTTTAATCCTTAATAATTAACTAATATTGTAGTATCAACTTTAGCATTTAAAAGATAAGATTAGAAGTTATACAGATCTGATCAGAATTTTTTTCAAATAAATAATTAATTAAATAACTACTCGCAAATAATTTGAGCAAATATTGCATAAATATATATTTAGATTTGCTCAAAATATTAACAACAATTATGAATTAATATACATGAATTAAATAATACGAATTATTTTATTCGTTATTTAATTTAGAAAAAAATATGATTCTGATTAGATTGTATGCCTTCTAATCTTTTCTTTTAAAAGTTAGTATAGTATATATAAATACATGTATAAGATAGATAAATCAATCATTTTTTTTCAATTTGACGTTTAAAAACAACAAATTCACACGCCCATAAAATTTAAGATTTAAAAATAGTTCAAATACATTCCAGTGTCACCTGGGTAAATAGCAATTTGCAGATGCATTAAATTAACTTACTGCAGACTAGTGGGTGTTTATAAATTTTGCTCTCCTAAACGATGCAAAAGTAGGTGGAAGATAAAAGAAAGTTAATTCATTCAGATTCAGTTGGATCAGTAAACCTAGTCATTTACTCAAACTTTGCTGTGCCGTTTAGTGTCCATATAAATCTTAGATTGTTCTGTCCTTATCATTTGATTATAAATTATCGTCTAATTTATGTTCTACATTTTGCATTAATCTTACATTTGTATTCTTGCTTGTCATTGTTAATTTTCATATTCTTATTTGATTGGTATTCACGAAGTGTCTTCATTCATCTGTCTTATTCTTATCACAGGTTTTACATTTACATGATAGCCAAATGTCACTTTTTGTTGAGTCAAATACGTGTGTCAGTAATTTATTATTCTGAAATATTTGTCGCCAAATGTTAATATATTCGCCAAAATTGTCATAAGATTATATTAAATTTTTATTTATTATGTTTTCGTATACTTTTTAAAGAAATTTATTATTAAATCACTAAACTATATATGTACCTTTTTGTTCATAATAGCGTAATTATCTATATTCTTTTGTAATTCTGAAAAATGAAACTACACTGGATAAAAAGTTTTGATTTTACATCATTACGGATGGCCTTTTAAAAATATTTAAAAAAACTTGACTGTGCAGTTCTATTTCTTTCATATATATCAACCGCAAATACATTCCAATTGTCAAATTTATCGTATTTTTTTACGTCCATATGCTATCTCTTGGTAAAGTTCACCATTAAATTACTATTCTACAAATAATTTTTGAAGGGTGTAGTTTAAGAAAACATGATTGCGATAATTTATTGATAATGATTATTTAACTGAATAAACGATAAAATTTCAACTTAATCGTTTTTTTCCGCGTCGCATTTGTCAGGGAATAAAGAAATAAAAAAAGTAAATTCTTGAATGTATAAACGCTTTCATTTTTCAAGAAAGCACTAAAATGTATGTCTTTCTAATGACACAGACAGCTCTAATCTGTGCCTTTTAATGGGACCACTACCTTGTAATTTATTTTTGTCACGCCATTTTCAAATGTGCCAACCGTTGCCCAATTCTTCCATTTGCGAAGAGGAAGGCAAAAAGAAGAAAAATTCAAACGATGAATTTCAATAAATCATTGCTTTTTAAGTTAAAAAAAAAACTAATAAATATAATATTAACGTGCTTATAACATATAAATATAAAATAATGGAAGAACATCAAAACGAACATCTCCGTCTCTTTTTGTGTTTCTTAAGTTTTAAATTACTAATTTGTAAAAGCTGCATACAAACTTTTTGAAATCATTTGCTATCGTAAAAAGTAAATGAAGAAGCTCATATTTATATTTATATAAGTAAAAGATAAAAGGACGCCGTACTTTTCAAAATTATTTAATTTTGTTTTAATTTATTCATTAATATTCATTTCATGAAATTTAATTTACGCAAGTTCGAAGCTTGGATGCGTTTTGCATCTACGTATACGTAATTATCGTTGTTTTCGAGGCCATTTAATTTTCGGGTGTAATAAATGTTCTTTAAGCAATTATCACAAATTATTTTAGCAACTTAATTGACATTAAAAGCTTTCCTTTGAACTAGTTTTGATATTGCTGCATTTCAAATTAATCTCTTGACAAATAAACCATGACATGTTTTACATCAAGAAAATTGTAATGTAGGATTACATATTAATTTAAAATTTCAACTCTTAGGATGTATATTTAATAAATAAGAAAATTTATATAATCTAATAAATAAGATAATTTCAGAAAAAACAATAATAATGTATTGCTATTATACATTCTCCAAAATATGATTTGAAAAAAATGTATCAAATTTAGTTATAAATAGCGTAATAAGTATAAGTATAATAATAAGTATATTACATGGCAAATGTTTCAAGTTATAAAAATTAAAGATTTATTTAGTGGTTTAGGGTAAATAACGATTTTTTATAAACAATAGACGGACTAATCACAAAACTTGAAGATGTGATTCAGTTGTGTATCTCCTCCTTAAAAAATTGCTTTTATTGAACAATTCTATCGGAAGAATTAAAAAAGGGATTATAACTTATTATTAATGGTCCTTTGAATCATCATATAAATTTATAAAATTAAAATTATTCATGATAAACAAAAAAGTAATGTAATAAAAATCAGTACATTAAATATAATACCAAATAAATTAATTAAAAATAATTTTATCGCATGTCAATTACTTTTTTAAGCATTAAATATATTTATTTTAGATCTTGTCATTAAACATTTTTTATTAGATGATAGAAACTAAGAAAAAAATTGAATGTCTTATGCACAGTTAATATTAATCAAAATTTTTTTTACTTAAATACATTAATTTTTTAACGGAAAAGTAAATATTAAAAATTATTTAAGCAAATATTAAAGATAGCAACATTAAATTGGAGATAAAATGTAGTCAACAGATATGTCAGTGAAAAACAAAACCATTCATTTAATGATTTATGCAGATCTTTTTATTTGAATAAAACTCTGAAATCTTCCTTAAATAAATTTCTATAAAAGAAAACCAAAATTAAAGTTTGAAAGTTGCTAAACAATTTTAAAAACATATGTAGTAAATATTAATAATAAAATTGATTACATTTCTCATTATGATTTTTAAACTAAGAGGAAAAAATAATTTTCTTAAATTTGGATAAATTTTCATTGCTATATGCTTACATCATATTAAGAAATCAAAATTGTATGTAATGCAGCAATTCAATATTGTTACTTAACACATATATAATTTTAATAATATTTCGAGTGTTTTAACAAATATTAAGAATTTGGTGAGACATGATCATCAAACTTACATAAGTTAAATTTTGCAAGCTTTCAATTTCAAACATCATTTTTTTATTGCAGCACAACTTCAAATCGGAAACTACATAGTTACTTTCTTTTCTAAAACAAATCTTCCTAGTGATTTGCCATTGTTATTAATTTCCTTTTATTCCCTCCCCTCCAGAAGTACTTGTTTGAGGAAAATATTCCCTCTGTTGCCTTTGATGTGAGTCCAAAACACGAAAAGTCTCTTCAAAACTTTTCCCTCTTTCCGAAACTCATTATAAATTCCAAAACTGAAAATCCCTCCTACCTCGTTTCGTAAAAGAATCGTTTTCGAGTCTCCTCTGATTTGCATTCCGCAGCGTACGGTTACGGTTATGATTACAGAGTGCGAAAATAAAGGAACAGATTACCGCAACCGTGTGATTAAAAAATCGTTAAGTGTTATTATTTCGGGTTATTAAATGATTTCACACACACTCATAACAATCTCTTCATCATTCGAAGAATATAATTGGGAAATGTCAGATTGGTAAGAATTCCTCTTTTAATTAAGTAAATCTCGCTTAGTACTTTTCCGTGGAATTATTTCTTTTTTCTTAACTTTTGATTTCCTATAAATATATCTGTTCCATTTATCGTACAGAACCTATATTTATTATTTCTAGAATTTACTTTAATTTAGAATATAATTAAGCGCTCTCGAATAATTTATACAGACAGTGTTGAGTTATAGTTACAAAAGTATCTATTACTTCTGAAACGAAATAAATTTCTATTAGACTTCTTAATGAATGTCACCTGGTGTGCTAACTCTTTGAATTTTGTGAAACCATTCGTGATTTGATTATTTTTCTCAAATAATGATATTGATTTCATTTAAATTTATAGTTGAAATCATATTTACTGCTTTGTAATATTTACATTAGTTTTAATTTAAAATACGGCCAATATATACCTATAATTTAAGGCAAATATCATTATTAATCTTTCATTAAAGATATAATGTTATCGATGCATTATAATTTATTATATTTGCTGATTATATTTGTTACAAACTGTTACATTTATTAGTTAAAATTTAAATATTAATTTCTTGAAAAATGAGTTTTATTACTTAAAAGACAAAAGTAGTAAAAAAGTGTCAGTTAATTTTGGACAGTATTAATTAATTGACACATACAGATAATATATATTTTGTAGCAAAATTTTGCAAAATATATACTATGTTAACATTATTATTACTAAGAATAGAATATATATGCTTTGAAAATTGTAAGTCCGTCTTCATATTTAAAAATTATCCTGCATAATTCAAATTGAATTCTCAAAAGTTCTTTTATAAAAATTTAACTAATTACAATTTAAAACGAGTAACAAAATATGGAATTACATTTAATGAAATAGTTTTTAATTCGATTCTTTTGTAAAATATTATTTCAGTATGCAGCATAAGTCAAGTTGAATATTTAACTAAACCTAATTTTTTCGTTAAAGATTTCAAGCACTAATCTTCAAGACAATACGAAAAAGATTTTAGCTAAATGGCTAAATTTTTTTGAATGCTCTAGTTAAAAATAATTAACTACAAATGTTCCTAAACCATTTCTTTGTTCATTTTGTCACCAGTCAATGTTACTTCAAACAAATGTCTGCCAAAAGAAAGAAAACATCTACATGCAGAAGTTTAACTCACTTTATCACCAGTGATTTACAGCAAGCTGATGGCTGAATAGGAAAAAAAATTCTTCTAGTGGTTGATGTAACTAATTCTCTTCACCTTTAAAGATATTCTCGTTTCCCTTAATGCTAAAGGCGACACTTCCAGAAATCACACTGTTGTCCTTTGTTAGTGCCAAAAGATATCTTGGCGCGATTATTTCGCGCCGGCAGGTGTGAATCGATCTTCATCTATGAATTAAGAGCAAATAAATGAATCTAAGCATGCTTAAATTCGGGTGAAAAACATAAGTAGTGGAAAAAATAAAATGTTGGTAAATTTCCAAGACAAAACACTGCATCTTTATTTCGTTATCTAGACTTACCTAGTATATAGTTTCTACCATTGTTATAAGAAATAGATTGTTTGACCTTAATTCAGGTTGCAGAAATTTCAAAGTTTAGTTTAATTATTTAATAGTTTTAATGGCATAATTTGCATTTGAATATAAGTCCTCAAAATTTTTAATTCATTTTTTTTAATTTAAGTTTTATCTCTTGAGGTTAAACCTATTCTAGAAAGTTAATGTTAATTTAATAATTTATAATCCTAACGAAATTTGAAGTATAAAAGTATTAATATTAATTTAATAAATTTAAGTTAATTCTAATAAATTTGAAGTATTATAAAGTGTTAAGTATCATAAGTATATACTAAAGCTCCGATAGCAACTTAACAATTGTACTGAATTCTTTCAAAAGTCTAATTGTTAAAATTAATTTACATTTGTTTTAATATATGTTCAAATGTAGAAAAAACAAATCTATTATCGGTTTACCGGTAAAAGAACAGAAAAAGATAGTTAATATTAAAACAAAATATAGCTAAGTTTGTGAAACAGTGATAAAAACTGAGTGAAAATTTGTTAAATATTTTGAAAATAATTTTTCAATATTTTTAATAAAAAAATGAATAAAATAATTAAAAACGACAAAAAATATATGCTGGAACAAAACAGAAGTTCAATTTGGTTGATTGCGAAATTTGTCTTTATATCAATGAAGGACGAGATTTAGCTTTATAAGCGAATGTATTAAGCGAAAAAATTAATTACTTTTTTACATTAAAATAATTTTTTTCTTGAAATAATTTTATATTGTTATTTTTGTTCACTAGTAAAGGAAATGTAATTAAAGAGGGAAAAACAAACACGTGTAAACTCATCTAACATCTCGCCATTTTTCTTAATACTTGCAGAAAAATATGTTACCATTTTGGAAATTTAGCGGAAAAGTTAGTCAACATTTAAAAAGCATAATGTATATGTATTGCCTATTGTATCAGTATAGCATATTGTATAAGTGTGCAATTTATTTATAATTTTTATAAAAATGAATGTTTAAACAAAAAAACAGGAAAATTTGCTGTAACAAAACTTAAATTAAAATAATATACCTCTAACATTAAAGACGTCTGTAATAAATCCTGTAAACATTTATCAATAAAAAAAATTTATTGGTTGATTTCAACTCCTTTATTCAAAATATTTCTGGTCCATAAGCATTTGAAAAATGCTTTCAAAAACTTTCTATTTAACATCTTGCCTTCCGATGTTCTATTTATCAATGCCTAGCTGTTTGACCTACTTACAAACAAATGAATTTAATACTTGTAAAATAAGGCATTTTTATGTTTGTTGTTGTTTCTGAGAATAATAATTACTTTTAGAAAAATTATTGGTTTCGTTTAAAAAATATATTAAGATTCTTAACAATTAAAAAAATTGTTCTTTCCATATTATTAAAACAAGGGGTTTTATAGAATAATAAAACTCGAGTTCTTAGTCATCAGATTTTCTCCTGAAATCAAATCAAACAGTTCTTCGTAAATTCAGATCTTATTTTACTTCTGCTTTATCCTATTCCAACCCAATTATAGGGAAGCATAATTCCATTTTAATGCATTCCCTTAAATCACGGTGCAGATTCACAATTACTTTCGCTGCCAAGTTCCCACGAGAGCTTGAACCCAAAATTCAACGATGCGATTAAAATATCGATTCCACCATTCCCCGATTGAACATCGATTCTAATAATGCTTGAAACTACCTCTGCAAATTAATCGAGTGGGGCGCCAAGTGATCTCAAAAGTTCCTTTTGTTATTATTCCTGGGGAAAAATGGATTCATGGCCTATAAGTATTATGTGAGTTATAAAATCTTTTGGCGTGCCTTTCAGCGACGCTGGGGTCTATTCATTAGTTTCTTCGCCAACGTGAAATCAAGTAATCGGCTTAGAAGTGCGTCACAGCAAGTTTATTTCTGTCTCTTGTTCAAATAGAAAGTGATTTTGACTGGATGGAATTGCTTTACTTCCGAATTTACGTTATATCTAGATTAAGATGTTCGGTTTTCTAGAATAAATGAAATGTCATTTTCATTCTTGGGAATATCATATTAGTTTGTAGGATATATTTAACCATTTTGATAATAATAAAATTCTAAAATGGTATTTGAGTTCAAAGCATATAAATTTTGAAGTTAAATTAATAGAAATAATTGTTAAAATTACATTTAATCATTTTGATGACAACGCTATTTTACGAAAAATTATTCATTCAAAAACTGTCATTTTTACCTCTGTTTTGCGCGAGTTTTTTGCTCTACTTTGTTTTAAAATATCTAAATTATTTAACTGTAATGTAATTCAAA
The DNA here is from genome assembly GCA_037975125.1 of Latrodectus hesperus. Taxonomy (NCBI): domain Eukaryota; kingdom Metazoa; phylum Arthropoda; class Arachnida; order Araneae; family Theridiidae; genus Latrodectus; species Latrodectus hesperus. The sequence continues at coordinate 75,018,342 of CM075858.1, read as the reverse complement.
ATTACTCTAATTTTTTTCTCGAGTAAATTATTATCGAGTAAATAAAAAAATTAGAGTAATTTTGAATTACAACACAGTTAAATAATTTAGATATTTATGTATTATATATATATATATATATATATATATATATATATATATATATATATATATATATATATATATATATATATATATCATATATACATATATATATATATATATATATATATATATATATATATATATATATATATATATATATATATATATATATATATATATATATATATATATATATATATATATATATATATATATATATATATATATATATATATATATATATATATATAAATATATATATATATATATATATTACAATTTAAAAATTCTCTCTTCTATATCAATTTAAATATTACTGGTTTTGACTACCTATTCCTTTTTGTCTTTTTTTTTTTTTTCAAAAATCATTGGAATGAATTGAAAAATTTTGTTAGAATATTAAATGTAAAATTAATTTACTAAAATGCTGAAAAATACAAATATATATATATATATATATATATATATATATATATATATATATATATATATATATATATATTAGCGAATAAAGCAAATAGAATGCAGAAATTGAGAAATTGTTTACTAATTCAAAACAAAACAAGCGTTTATCCAATAGCAGGATAACTAATGTTCTTACCTTGATTTCAACAATTCATAAGTTCAGTTTCCACCACATTGAAGGTGGATGCTTGCATTGGTTCAAAATCCAGTTTAAATTGTAAGTCCTGGTTTAATATACCCTCGGTACAACCAGTGGTCCAATACCAGGGGTGGGCAAGCTTATAACTTTAGCGTTCCAAGCAAATAACCTTCAGGATTTCAATAAGATTTTAAATAAACTCCAAAACCTTCAAACAAGACCACATTTCCTATCAGTAAGAAATATTTTAAGAAATTCTGTTTCAGTGACATTATGTTCAGGGAATAGAGAGCATAAAACTGTTTTGTTTTATTGTATGAGAATTATGCACGATTTACGAGGTTTGTCCGGAAAATACGTATAAAAGTTGAATAATAACTTTATTTTACTATTTGCAATCACCACCAGGTGGCATTACTGCTGTAACCAATCCCATCGATGCTCAGTTTGAGTCAGAGCACTCTGTGTTTAAGTAGGAGTGTGCGGCTGCTTGTTGAAAGTTGCCCTTTTTAACTTGCCGTCGGCATGGAGCTCTCTCTGATTGAGGAACAGAGCCAGAGAGTGAACGGAAATTTTTACTTTGAAGTTTTGATACGTCTCAAAGCTCGTGTGGCCCGAGTTCGACCGGATTTGGCAAAAGGGGGCAGGTGGATGCTTCATAACAACAATGTGCCCGCTCACACGTCGCTCGTTGTGCGTGACTTTTTGGCCCGAAGCTCAATCACCGTTACAGACCACCCGCCTTATTCACCCAATTTAGCCCCTTGTGACTTCTTCTTGTTCCCTAAATGCAAAATTATGCTTCGGGGACGGCACAAGGCAGAAACGACACGGCAACTGAACAGCACCACAAATGAAGACTTTCAGCAATGTTTATCATAACGCGGAAACGGCGTTGGCAGAAGTGTATCTCGTCCCAGGGTGAGTGCTTTGAAGGAGAACCATATTGTAATACCTGAATAATTGTAAAATAAAGTTATTATTCAACTTTTATACGTATTTTCCGGACAAACCTCGTACATACATATATATATATATATATATATATATATATATATATATATATATATATATATATATATATATATATATATACCTCAAAGTAAATAAAAAATTTAAATTGTGCAATTTCTATCAACTATTATGCGTAATTATCGATACGATACTTAATAAAAGAAAAAATGAACAATGTGAAATATGTATGTATTTCTTCAGTATAGTTAAAGCAAAATTAAAATTATCATATGAAAACTGTCCATCCACCATCTTATTTTAAATTGCACAATCAATGCATTATCAAAATAACGATGCTTTGTTTTGTAGAGTGCAATTGAAAATTGAGCCACATGCCATACCTAGCACGCGTGTCGTCGTAGACTGCTTACGTCTGTCTTAAAAAAACCCACAAATGAAATTAGCCAAGAAATTAAAAGAATATGTTTGAAATATGTTGCCATCACTAGAACACTAGAAGGTTGTTACCATCGGACTTATCAATGCATATTCGCAACCAAACAATCAGTCCTTCAATATCCAATATACCAACAGTCGAACTTTCGGTGGATTTTCCTCAGTTAATCGGCCATTTTTACAAGAATGATACCTCGCTAAACACTTAAAAGCATTCATGTATGATTGATTCTTCGTGACAGATGTGCATGCAGAAATTAAAAGTATTCCCATTCCTTGCTGTTCAAAATTCGCAGGACATGACCTCGGAATCTTCTTGACCTTGCAAAAGAGCATGATCCCACTTCTAAGCCACATTAAAATTAATCGAACAATGATAAAATCCGTAAGCAGTTATTAGTTTGAAATTATTTAAAATAAAATATAAATCTATTGTGTGGAAATGTTCAAATTTATTGCTAAGTATCACAAGATTATAAAAATTTAAAGTTATGGCATTTTATTTTCTGTGCCATGTTTAGTATTAAAAATTGATAATTATTTTTAAGAGAGCTGGATTCTTTACAAAGATATATTTCTCCTGTATAGAAAAATTGCTTTTTAAGGCTTTTATATGTTTCAAAAGTGTTAAAAAATGTCTTCATCAATTAAATTCTATTCCAATATGCAATCAATCCACTTGTTACAACAGTTATTTTTTAAACCTCTAGATGTGCATAAGAGCTCTCAGATTCCACTAATTTACACTGGATTTCGAACAATTCAAATATTTACAATCAGATGAAAAACTGAACCAACCAAATATTAAATTAAAAAATAGATCATTAACAATAACACTGTCAATTTAGTTTGTAAACATGATGAATTGGGATAAAGCAGAATTTAATAGTCATAGTTATCAGGGTATGTGTACAAGTTAAACTAAATGGTGTTGCAAGTGTAATATTTTTATCTTTGGTTCTACTAATTTGCATGCATTATGAAATTTTATAACGCATATATTCACAGACTAATAATATGAAAATATTATATGCCAACACAACATTCCAAGTAATTTCTTGTCTTATAACAGAATTTCCCTGTAGTTTGAATTTAAATTGCATATTACCTTTATTACTATTATATGTTTTAGAAATTCGTAGCTAAGATTACCTGTTATACAATTCGAAGGTCCATATCGCTGTTCTTCGTAAAAGGAAAATGGTATGAATAAATTTGCTTCTTGGTATTTTAGAATTTTAATGCTTTGAGTATTATGACACTGTTGTGTTATAGATATATATAAACTACGCCTGTATATTATAGAATAGAAAATGAATTATTTTAATGAGAATTTTATTTTTTGAAAATGTGAATAACTTTAAAATTACACTTTATTAAAAAAATCTTCAACTTTTAAGACTTACAGCCTGAATAAGAGCAGAGATTTATAATAATATTTGCATGTTAAGAAGCTTTACATAATGAAGCTATATAAATATCTTTGAGCTTTAATATGTTTTAGCATAATAGATTTCAACAAAAACAAAAAATGGCGGACCGGATTTGAATAGAAATTTAGATTGGATTTATAAAGATTAATAGTTTAAATTCGAAAGTCAAAAATCTAATGGTTTCTTTTACTCAATTATAGAACATAAAAGCTCCATTTACAAAACGTGACGCAGCCTTTTTTGATAAAGAAAACTGTAGTTTATTTTCTTAAATCGAAAAAATATCGCTACTCTTTTTCAAAAGCAATAATGTAATCAGTATAAAAGTCTACTGTGACTAATAATTTATTTCGCTACTTGTGATTTTTCTTTATTTTCTATAAACGTAGAATAAAAACCTTCGACTGATCCTGTTTATGTAACAACACTTGGGAAAACTCATTTATATAACTAGTCTTAACAGAACACGCTTTGTTTGTTTCTTGTAATAACAAACTGGAATTAGTTGCGCAAAAATAAATCTTGCATCTTCTTTTTAATTATTTTGAATACATTAACAAACATGGCATGCAACAGGTTACATTAAGCTACACAATAAATGGTTTCTTTTAGAAATAGTTGAAAAATCATTGCGTATTCTCTACGCTACCGAACACAGAACTCTGAATTTGCTTAGTTGGATAGCTTATAATTTTATAATTAAAAAAAATTCGACTACCTCCGATTGGAATTTAGTGGGAAAAAATTCAGCCTTATGTATGAATAAAAAGGAATAACTTAAATAAATTACAAAACATACAATAAAAATGAAGGAAATAAAATTTTTTATAAAATATTTTCTGGATCATTTTATATACTGAAAACAAGAAAGCTAAAAACACTTACAAATTGTGCCAAAATAATAAAAAAATATTCTAATATATCTGAAGGTATTTTAATATTTTAAGGTTTATTAAAATGTTAGTTAATATTAAAATGTTCTAATGTTTTGGAGGTCGAGTATTCTGATATCTTTAAGTTTATTAAAATATATTAAAAATAATCTTCTTTCAAGAAACTTAGAAGAACGTTCAAATTATGCCAAAAATATTAGACAGCATTTTAATATATAACAAAATATTCAAAATTTTAAAAGTTTTTTTAAAATGTTAGATAAGGTACGAAAATATTTTAACGAATATATTTTTCAGTACAAAATAATTGAAGTGGTTTGTTACAAAATAATAATTAAATTATCTAGGTAATTTTTAGAATTAAATGTGAAAATCATATTTTTTGTATTATATTTTTTATATACTGGAAAACATTAATCAAGAGAGAGTCAAAATGGCATAGAGAAAAAGTTTTGATTGAAATTATACTTGAAATAAATACGGCACTTAAAAATTAAACTACAACGTTTTATTTTTGCTAAAATTTGATTAATTTGATCAAAAAAGTATAACTAATAAATATATATATATATATATATATATATATATATATATATATATATATAACTAAAACTCTGCGGCTTGATAGCCCATGTGGGCCAAGCTTACAGTTCCTATTTCTGTTTTTTTGACTGAGAGGCCCTGGGGTGTGACGCATATGTCCCGATTAGGTAGTCAGCCTAATGCGAAATTTCCAATATTTAGTTACCAAGCATGTTTGGTACTCAGTTTATTAACCCACTGAAAGGATGAAGGGCTGAGTCGACCTTGCCTAGACCGAGGATATATATATGCCCACCATAACATATCACCTAATATATATATTACATTTTAACAATATAAAAATTCAAAATTCAATATTTCTCTATGTTATTAAGGAATATATATGAACTCCTTAAATATTCCCATATAAGCATGTAAATATTTTTTTTAATCTCCATGTACGTTTTAATCCCAAAAATAATGATTTTTAAGATTGATTTGATTGATTTCCAAAAACGTGTTCCAAAGAGTAATCACATTAATATAATAGCCTAAATAGTCGTTATTTCATAAAAAAAATATAAATGAGATAAATGTAATATAATGAGTTATTAAAATAAAAATTAATTTTCTAATAAGAATGTTAATTCCAAATAAGAATTTTACCTATTATGATGAAAGGAATTTCGTGTAATGTTTAATTATATGATTTCAAATTAATTCGCCATTTATATATTGAGTTATTTTTAATTTATCTTAAATTCTTTCTTCACAGCAATTTATTGATTAACGTTCTGGGCTTCTGTTCAACAGTCTGTGAGTCCGATTCCCATATCTTGCTGCATGGTCGTTGAAATTCAGAATCCTTTATAGATTATAGTCCAAGTCCAGCTTCTTACTTAGATCTGTTCGCTTTAGAGTCTTTAAAAAAAGACTTTAAATCGAACCAGTCTAATTCCATATTGAAGTCAATAAAATAATCAAAACTTTCTTGCAGATAGTGATTTAACTTTATATAATCAAGAAGATTCTAATACAGTTCAAAATGACATGTCTCAAATGGATTCATGATTTTAATGAAGAAAAGTATTTCGAATTACACTTTCTTTTCAATTTACTGCAGTTTTAACTATAATTTTTAAATCTTAGATCTATGACCACAAATAGAGTCAAATATTTTCTTACACATATATTAAATAAATCTATCTAAAACTATTTTCATCTATTTTTGAATATAACAATAAACAGTCCTACACATAAAAATTATGATATCTAAAATAAAGATTCTTTCCTTTAAGTATTTCATTTCTGAATTATCGTAAAAATGTGATAAAATAATTTTAAAAAATTTTGTTTGCTAGCTACTGTAACAAAAAATTTTAATAAAAGTAAAAAAGAGAATTTGATAAAATTAATTTACATTATTGTAGTAATTAAAAATAGTTGAAATTTCTTCCCTATTATAATGTAATAAAAATGAAAATGTTCTTTCAGTTAAAAATTCACAGACTTATATATATATATATATATATATATATATATATATATATATATATATATATATATATATATATATATATATATATATATATATATATATATATATATATATATATATGGAAATATTTATTTATATATATCATACTTGTGATAATAAGTTTATAATTCAAATTTTATCAACACATCAGTAATTATATAATTTTAACAATTTTTATCTCCTCCTTTTTATCATTTAATACACAATAACTTTATTTAAAATACTCATTGTTATAATTCATATATAGAATTTATTCCATAATAGAGTCTACACGCACAATATTCATATCAACACTGATTGGCTATTGTTATATAAATGATAACTAGAGATGGAGTGGATTGGAAAAATTACTAGCTCATACGTCATCCTCAGCATTTGTTTATCGTTATATGAATTATAATTAGAAACATAATTGGAAAAATTACTAAATCCTTCCTTATCCTCATCATTACCTGTTGCCTGGCCAACAAATGGTTTTTGAGATTTGAATAATAATTGGAAAGGTTGAAAAATTATTTAATCTATATATTTTAATCACCTCTCTTGTCTGTATTAGAAACAGTTACTGTTGTATAAATGGTGACTGGAGAGACATATTTGGGAAAGTTACTCATTTATAATCGTCTTCATTTATCAGTAACCTGGCACACAGATGTTTATTATTATTTAAATAATAACTGATGACAGATGTTGAAAAGGCTACTAACTTATAAACCGTCTTCAACATTGTTTGCTGTTTGAATCCCAAATGGTTACTGTGGTATGAATGAAAACTTGAGAGAAAGATTTGCGAATGTGTGTTACTAACTCCTACATTTATATTCATCATTTTCAAGTTATCTGTCATCCAAATATGATTATGGTATAAATGATAACTGATGACAGATAACTGGAGCAGTTATTAACTGATACACTATCCTCATCATTCGTCTCTAATTTGAGTTTCAAATAGTTATTATAGTATGAATGAGGATAATGAGAGAGAGATTTGAAAAAGTGTCAAAATTTCTTTATATAATCTTCATTGATTTTCAGTCATGTAGATTCCAAATGCTTACCAATAATGCGACCATAAGAAAATTCATTGAAAGAACTATCAACTTACATATTATTCTCCTCATTTTATTTTTTTAACTCACACATAATTACTGTTTACGAATGATAACTGATGACAGAGAGTTGGAAAATTACTAATTAATGTACATCGTCCTTACCAATTATCTGTTATAAAACCTTTGGTTTTAGCTAATTTTCTTTTATAACTTATTAAATATTTGATGAATTTGGTATCAAATATAGTGACAAAGAGCTTAAAATATTCAGTTCACCTAAGCATTTTTTTGCATATAAAATCGTCATGAATTTATATTCTATAATTAACTTCTATTAGTTAATACATTAACTTTATATTAATAAAAAACAAACATTCTAAGAGTTATAATAAATAGTGTATTTCATTTTAATCAACGCCAAAATGTTTATTTTTTATCAATTTATGCACATTAAACAGTTGTAAATATAATATGGATAAAAAATATGTTTTATTTAATGGACAAAGAGCTTTAACTCATGTTGTATAGGACAGCTTCTTGTGATTAGGTGTGGGGATAGGTTTGTATGTAAAGGGTTTAATGCTGATCTAATCAAAGTATTTCTTTTAATATAATGTATGCACGTCCAACATTAATCCAATGGACGTACTCATCTTACTTTGGGTGACTTCTGTTTGTGTCTAGTGGGTAATGGATTCCATTATTATTAACTACGCTAAAACATTTGTTTTGATCAAAAACAAAGAGGCTAAGCACTTACAATTTAATGATTCGCCGCTGTACGTGATGTGAAAATTTGACACCAATTTGCAGTTCAATCTCGTTTTTAATCTTACGTTAAAGTTAAGGCTGTGGTATCCTGATTGGTTAGGGCTTTTTTCTTATTATCAGAAGGTACAGTTGGCATCCCGATTCAACCAAAGATCCATTGTGTTCACAAAAGGCGTTTGGGCCATGTTAAATATACCATTAAAATGTCCTTCAAGTGAAGTGATATTTTTAGGAGTGGCAGGTCAGGTATTGGAAGGATCTAAGATGCCCAGAATCGCACCCGACTGCTTCCATCTAACTAGTAGAACCCAACTCTATTCTGGGTACAATAAAATATACTGGTGCAACAGCAACCTTATGGTAACGCTAGATATGCCTAAATAGATCTGAAATACTTAATGTTTTATTAACGAAAAATTATTTGCTCAAGGTCAACATAAACTCTCTTCACTTACTTGTTGCCAAATGATTTTAAATATACTTGTAAGTACACAGTTTCTAGATCGTAAATTGACCACTAGATGGCTTTACAAGCCAAGTTTTCTTTTGAAAAAATAATCGATATCATATCATTAGCAAAATGTTATTTTTCAATGAAGTAAATTAAACAAAGTGCTAAAATATTAATTAAAATAAGGAATAAATCTTCATGTAAATTTTAAAGATAAAATTAATGTGTAATTTATTAAATTATTTGTTTATGCATGTAAAATGAAAAAAACAAGTTATGTTAACTGTTGCTGGAAATGTATTTTCTTTGAATAATGAGTTTGGCAACAAGTTAGTTGTTGTGAGTCATTCGAATGTAAAATTGGAACAAGTTCAGTATCCCCATACACTGATTTCTCGCCAAATCTGGTAACCGTTGTTTACGTTGTAGTGTTGCGAATTTCAGCTTTTGTTTTTATTGTAGTGTTGCTAAATTTAGTTTTTGTTACTATTTTTATTTTTTCGTTGCCAGATTCCGTTTTTCTCGTGTTTTAAATAATTTTTACGTTATATATGTGCTTTTTTTTAGTGGCAATAGCTTTTTTAGTTTCACTTCGAGAACTTTCCAGAACTTTCTTTGCTAATTGTTCTACGTTTTAATTGGTAGTCATTATAATTTCGTTTACTTTTGCTGCTTTAATCAGTGGATTTCCCGCTGTTGTGTTTCGTTGTCGCCAGTGTCCAAACATCGTAAATTTTTCTTTTTTACTATTTCTTTTTCATTATTTTTATTTGGTTTAATTTTAATATATATTTTTTATTAAATGATATATTTTATTTTATATATTTAAAACCATTAAATATTCTTGTTTTCCTTATTTCGTTTTCTTAATTTATTATCATCTTTTTATTGTTTTAATTACTTTATTTTTTTGTTTTAATTTAAAATGTCTCATGTTCAAAATGTTGAAAAATATCAACAAATTATTTTAGCAAAAATTAAAGATAATAATGATGGATTATTGCTCAGGATTCCAAATTATTAATTAATTTAGGATTCGCAAATATTAATTAATTTTTAACGGAAATTGGATTTGGAGAAGGTGTAATTATTTTATTTAAATTCTATTGCTTACATGTATTTTTTTATTGTATTTGTGTTTCATTTTTATTTACTTAAAATGTGTATAGATTTAAAAAATATTTTGTTCATGTTTTTTTTTTAATTTAAAAAATGTATATATTTGAAAAATAAGTTTTTGCATGCTTTTTTTTTAAATTTTATAAAGTGTATATATTAAGAAAAATATTTTTGCATATTTTTTTTGTATAATTAGATAATTATTTTTACTGAAATGTGACACTGGTGACAAACGAATAAAATGCCGAAATAAATATACCAATCGGCATGTCAGCTTAACTTCATATCCAGTAAGTCCATTATTTATTTTTATTTCCCTTTTTAAATTTTCTGAAATACTTATTTTTCGATCGAACTTAAGGAAATTTCCCGTTTTAATAAACGCGCGCCTAACTTGGCGACAAAAAAATTCGCCACGTCGCCAAGTGTATGGGGATACTGAACTTGTTCCGTAAAATTGTGTGTAATGTAGAAAAAATAAAACCGTGCTGTAATATTGTATCCTGAGATTCTTGTCTTAAAATTTAATTACATTATTCAGAAGAACAGTGTTAAATAATCATTTTGCAGTAATCATGATGGAATTTGGTTTAAATTTTGTTGGTGCTGTACATGCACATGTATCTGGTACTAACATACTCATTCTGATTTCTCTTTTACATTAAATTAGTTCAGTTGCCATCAAACCCATTTTAAACATGATACGATAGATCTTCTCTATTATAGTTCAGTCACCTCAAACAGTCCTTAACATCGATATAACATTTTTAATTCCGTTAGCATCATTAGCTTCTTGTGTTTGGATAACCCCAGAAGGCAAGTGAATGAAACAGTTAATTAAAGACCGTAATTGTGTAAATTTTGCTTCAACGCTTTGCTTCTTGGTTCTACTTTTATTTATTTGCCAGATGACAAAATTAATAGCGTCTGTCGGAAATTCAATTTGCTGTGTTTTGATAATTCATCAAGGGAAAGTTACATCTGTGAACCAATGTTTGTTTTAGATACAGTATCTCCGGTTGCCGATACGATAGCGGGATTCATGTCTAACCGAGAAGTTAAATTTGATTTTATAGATTTCGAGAAGAAATAGAAAGTAAGAATGTTATTCTGTGAATTGATATTTAAAGAGTGCATTGATCTGTGGAAAATTAAAATATATTTTATCGAATAGTATTTGCAATTAATTTTATAGAAACATGAATACATGATAATTGTGCTGCTTATTGTATTTGCTAAACTTTATTCCAAGTTTACACATATATACTTTCATTTATTGAATCAGAATAGAATATACATATATAGCATAAAATGCCTATGCATATTTATAATGTGAAAGTATTACATATCTAAAAGCGATCATCAATGAAATATTTAAATTTTTTTTATCGGCAATCTGGTATTTTTTTATATTTTTCTGATCAAAATTAATGTTTTAAAGTATTTTCTTGGATATTTCTTTGTGGACTATAAATAACAGACCTTTATATATTTCCAAATCCCTGATTAAATGTATAAAATTCGGTATATTTTCATTGTATATTGAGGAAAAACTAGACTATAGTTTGTTTTATGTTGAGGATTTATAAGAAGATATGTAAATTGAAATTATTTATTGAAACTTATATTGTTTATAAAAAAAATTTTTGTGCCCATTCATATACTACTTCATATACCCATACATATACCCATTCATATATTAGTAAACCAAAATAAAAATTTTATCTTGTTAAAGGAAGGATATATTGATAGTGGTTTCATTTTGTTGCTCTGTGATTTATTTATTTTTTCATTTAAAATGGTAAATTTTAAAGTTTTCTTTTTTTAAAGGGGATACCGAATCACTACAAGCATCTAGGATCAAATCCTGAATTGAATCTGAGCGCAGTTAAATTGATGGCAACTCAACTCTAACAGTTCTGACTATCATCTTTCAATTAAATTCATCAATGGAAAATGTTCTCAATAGAAAAATAACATACTGGAATTCGAACACATTTTTAAATAGCTACCCAATAGCCTTACATGAAAAATTTTCCAAGGAATTGTCACATTAATAGCATATTTAATTGCGGTACTATCTCTTAGTTATTGGGTCCATATTCACCGGTCTCACTAAAATAAGTCGACAAAACTCTCAATAGCCAGTTAGGTCAAACGAAAAACAGGAACAAAAACTTTATCATGCACTTTTCATCAATGAAAGCAACAGAACACAATGATTTCTGCTTGGAAAAACAATGTGCAATGTTTGTGACGAGAAAAGAAATCATTATTATTTTGGTAAATTTATTCTTCATAAACTTTTATCTTAAGAAAATTTGTAAAATAACCGCTGTGTTGTTACAATATCACACAATTCAAAATTACATTTAAAAATCTTATCATTCCTTAGCGGTAAGATTCTTCAGATTGTATGTTCCCGTGTTTGGGGTTCAAGTCTCTGTTGCATAATGCATGTTGGACATCTTAACACCGCTTGGTAGTTAGCCTAACAGCATACAGCATTTGAAAGTCCACCTCATTTTTGACTTACAAAATTTCTTTTCAACGATAGTAAATTATCTGTTGCAAAAAAGAAAACCTGGAAAACAGACGTACAAACTGAAACCAGTATCCATTTCCCCGTGTAGTGGGTGTTGTTGCACCTGCATACATTCCTTGTACCAATTCTCAGATTTCTACCTGTCTGGGGGAAATAGCCGGGTATGAGTCTTCTTAATTAGTTGCAGGGGCCAGGTTGAGGGTCCCTCAAGATTACTCGAACACCCCAGTGACATTATTTTGTGTGCAGAACATTGCTATCATAACGACCATGACATCCTGATGTAGTAGCTATTGTTTTAGCTGCATATTTCCCTGTACCTACACTTGATCAGACTCTACTTATTAGGTTGAATAATTTCCACTTTGAAATGTGCTCTTTTTACTAAGCAACAATGACTTTTTTATTAGAATGCATTGTTGTTATTTTTCAGCTAATAAATGATCTATGTATTGATTGACTAAATCATTGTGAATCTATTTTCTGTGATTTCTGATAACAAATAGCCTTTGGAATCGGTTTCAAGTGTGTGGAATATGTGGTTTATGGAATGTAAACTAGATATGTAAACCACATAAAACAATAGAAAAATCATCAAATAATAATTTACAAAAATAAGCCAAATAATTAAAGTAAACGGTAAGCTTAAAAACTTTCCAATTCCATATTTAAAAAATATAAAAAGGTTATTATAAAAAATCTGTTTAATATGACTGAAGGGATTATTAATTCTGAAAAAAGAGAACACGAAATTTTAAAATTAAGTGTTTCTAATTTTGTTTCTTCATTTTCAGAAATATTATGTTTCTTCTATGTGAGTGTTGCCAAAAGAAACGACAAATTTATAAAAAAATATACGTTCCTCACTTACTATAAAGAGATATGTAAAAGTAAAAAATTGAAAATAAATTGAGAAAATTTCAAAGAAAAATACTTATTTCAAATATTTTATTTACTAAGTAAATTTGTTATTTTTTAAACAATATTTCTGAGCAAATTCAAGGTAATCAAAATGCTAAATTATGTATGAAACATATTTATAAAAAAATTATCGCAACACAAAATAATGAGTTTAAAATAAGGAAATGAAAGGGTTATGATAATAAAACAACTATGATAACAAAGCAGGGAAATTAAGATCATGATTATACAAATTAAAGTGATTGCATTAAAAAAATGATGAGAAAAATGAAGATAATGATGCCTTTTTAATCCTTGAGATATTTAATGAACCATTAATCGGTGCATAATTGATATATAATAATAGGGTTTCTTATTTAATTTATGCATTTTCTAAATCAATGATAGAATTTTATTGCAAATATTAAACAGCACACTCTTATTCATAAAATGAGAACACTAAAATAATGACTTTTGGAAAACTTGATTTTATAAAGTACTATTTATTTTAAATGACACTTCCATATGAATCATAAATGTATATTCAGACTGTAGTTTTGGCTCCGTTTTATTTATTTCAGTGAATTCCTGAGAAAAAATACTTTTTCATAAATTTTATTATTTTTATTATCTATTTATTTTTCATGATATGAAGCAGAAACAAATTTGTTTCGCGAAAATATCTTAACTTACACCTAAGCAGATCCTTTAATATTGACTTTCTAAGAAAAGAATTTCTCAAGTTGTGTACTTAAGATTGATTGCTGGCCAGTTTTGACCGGAAGTTGGAAGGTGTAATTGATCGCTTGTCAGTTAGTTTGACTCTTCTGAATCACGTTAAGGAAAAGTCTGACGTCGTTACCATCGGCTCTTCTTTAGGATCTTTCTATTCTTTTGAGATTTTCTTATTTATGATTCTTTTTTTTCATTTAAGTAATAAGATTAGACTGTAGCTTCAAAGTTTCTGATTTTTTCAGCGTGGAATATTTTATTCTGTTTTGCATTCAAATCAAAAAATTGAGAGGTTAGGTTTGTTTAACGTTAGGCAATCGATTATTGACTTAGTTTGATCATAGCTCAACGGTCATTTTTTTGCACATGATAATTAATTAGACCGAAACCTACATCTTAAAGTGGATTTCCAAGTATTACAATCAATCATGGCCAAAGTGGGAATCGAGTTCATGAACAGTTGAATCAAAGGCCCGCGAGCTAAACACACGGCTGTCCGTTCGGCATCACTTATAGCACTCAGAGATTGATTCGATCGAAATCAATAGCTTAAAAGATATTCTAAATCGTGGGTTCAATAGGATTCTACTCATACCCATGCCATATAATCAGGTATTTTATTATTCGTCAAATATAAGAACCATTACAACCTTTGGGACCCAACCCACGAAAAGTTGAACGCAAAAACACAGAGCTAATCTTTCAAATGTCAGCTAAATTGCCACCATTATAATGAACTAACTAATCATCAGATTCAATTCTTTATAGTTTAAGATTTTCTAACCAAAAAATAAAAGTTCTTCAGCTGCATTTAATAATAAAATATCATCATGAAAGATATCTCAAGGTCACAGAATGGAAATGAATTTCACTCCCTTTTTCTGATTCCTTTATTATAAAGAATATCTTTTGAATATTAAATTACCCAATTGATAAAGTAATAAGATAGTTCAATGCAAATATTTCAAATAATTGATCGACCTGAAAAGGGAAATAATAAATCAGTTTTTCTAACAGAATTTGTAGGTGTATATAAAAAAAAATCATGTACGCCTTTACATTACAGAAATATTGTTCACTGTGATTTCAGTCAATTTATTTAAATGAAATTAATTTCAACATTGTAAACGCCTCAAAATTTAGCAACTGATATCTCCATTGTAATGGAAACTTAAAAGAGTGGGAATTTCATTTATCAAAAACACCTATTTTTCTATGTGTGGCAAATATATAATTAATGTAGTTGAAAACCACCTTAAATAAAAATGGTGTCATTTTATGACCTGGATACACCCTTCCAGATAAGAAAATTGAATTGAACTCTGGTGAAGAAAGTAGTTGAAAAAATTGTATAAAAGAATAAAAAAATACATGAGTAAGTAATTACTATAATTCCCATTGATGACTATTGCAGTCATTGAACAAGTGCTTCAGTAAAGTTCACCAGTTACAGTAAAAAGTTTGTAAACTCGTACTAATTACAACACTAGTAAAGAATGTGTTCACATTGAAATGGAATATAATACTCAAGCAGATTGTATTCATAAATGATTTAATTTTAAAAGCAAAAAAATAGTATTAAGTATCGGAAAACAGTATTTGAGGCAGCTACAACACATGGTTCAGTAAGTGTGATTCGATATCTTCTGCGTCGCATTTGTGTTTCTAAAAGTGTAGGCGCTTGAATGTGTTGTGAGTTTTTGCTTTTGCGACATGTAAAAAAAATTCATAATCTGTGAAAGTCCTCCCTAAAGATGAAGGTATATTTGAGCTATAGGGTATAAATTTTATGCCGTAAGATATATTAACAAATACTCATTGAGAAATGATAATTTAAACTCTCGGTTTCGTTATTTTTGACGTTTTCACTTTAATTACCTCAAATTCTCCCAGCTTCAAACAATAAATTTCTTTTCACTTGTTATTGAATAATTATTTATAAATAAAAAATATGTTCTTCGAATAAAAGACAAACATGTTTTGTAAATTCTATTGAATTTAAAAATATTTATTGAAAATTTCAATTTATTCTCTCTCTCTCTCTCAAACACTCAAAAAAATAGTATTAACTATTATTCAAGCCTATTACAGAATAATAACTTATAAATAGAGTTTCATGAATTTAAAAAAAAGCATTGTTCAATGTGAAAAGGGTATTGCCATATATAAAATATTTAAATCTAATTTGTGAGAACTTTTTTAATTTTAAAATTTAAAGCAATGTTTATTAATTTTGACTCATATAGCGGACTTAGTTTTCAACTTAAAAGGTATGGTGCAGGTTATTGAAAAGTCTTTAATAACCACGTGACAGAAATAATGTTATTTTCAGCAACAATTTGTATATTTTTAAAGCATAATATAATAATCTATTATATTTCCCAATATTCTTTAAGGATTAGGTCTAAATGTAAGATATAAGAAATAGGCTTAATAAGAATTAGGCAGATATAAGAAATAGGCTTAACCTTCCGCACATTCTAAATATGGTACAGAATTTAATAAAGTACCTTCAACAATTGTATAAATTAAAAATTACTTAGCTGTTAATAAAGCAAATTTACTCAACAATTTATATTCTTCTAAATCAATGATATGGTTTTAATTATAAGTCAAACTAACGGAGTAATTTATAAGAATAAGACTTAGCTTCAGATTGAGCTTAGAATTTAGGTTTACCTTTGAAATATCTTAGCCTTCTACTCTCAAAACTCGAGACCGATTTACTATAAATTGCACAGTTAAAATGTTTTTCCCTCAAGAATCCATATTTCTTTAAATCAGTGAACTTTTGTTATTCATTAGGTGCTTTGTAGAAACAAAACTTAGCTCAGAAAATAAACTTAGTTTTATACTTTGAAAGTATGTTACAGATTTATCTAAAATGGGTTTAGTAACAGCATTATTAAAAAATTGCATTTGATTCTTTAAAAAGCTATTTCTCTCTCAACAATTTAAATTTTTACAGCTTCATTCAATGGGGTCCTCACCATTAACTTACCGTCTCCTAAATACCCATTGCAGCATAGGCTGTTCTGAATAATCATTTATATGTGCTACACGCAGAGCCTTAATTTATTCAGACAAGTGAAGAAAAACCGAGCTGGAAGAATCCCTTTTGTTTTCCTTTTTCGGAAGGCGTGCCTTCTCTTGCAGTTTGTGGGGAGGCTCTTAACCAGTTCAAGTCGGCTAGCAATTATTTAACACTCCTTTCTTAAAACTCTGAGTAAAGAAGATTAAAAAAAAATCTTTATTTATTCTTCCTAAGATGAGTAATGAAGAAGGTGATGTATTCGCCTTGCCCAAGGCAAGGTTACAGCATTAATTTTAGGATCCGGAATAAAATTTACAATCCTGCTTTAGATTGAGGAAGTGGTAAGAATAATAGATGGTGCACATTAAAACAAATAGCAACAGAGCTGGGGTTGTGAGCGGGGAAAAAATGTGCAACTTCCTCTTGCTGACACACCGTATGATGTAAGTGCAAGAAAATGATTAGTTAACCCGATTTTTCTAGTGAATAATTTTGAAGTGTTCGTTCTCTTAAAGTGTTATGAAGTTATAATTTTTTTTTTTTTGCATGATGAATTACTTGTGTGAGGATGCGTCATTTCATTTGTCTCAACCTACATAATTTTTAGATGATAATTCAAATGCATCATTTAATTATCATGTGAGGCTCAATTTTAGAAATAAATACTGCTTTGAGCAATCTTATTTCTTCTTCATGCGGAAATTATAGGATTGGCACAAAGAAGTATTTTTAATTTCAATTTCTGATAATGATATACATTTATGTTTGGATTATTCAAGTAAATGAGGAGTCCAGTTTATGACACAACAATGTATTTTATTTAGTATTACATATAGTATTGCATGTATTCGTGACACACGTCAATATATGTAATATATTATTTAAAAAAATATCCTAAAACTTTGTAACTAAGCTGTAAGTTGAATAATTAACTTAATGCTTTCAGTTAAGCATTTTTTACAAATTATACTCCCAACGCAGACGTGGATATTATAAATGGTTCAGATTCCACTATGAACTGCAGTTTGCATTGAAAAGTAATCAAAAATGACAAGTAAGCAAAACCAAATCATAACTTGTAAAATGTTAAAATGATTATAACACCTGTTAAATTTTTGGTTTATTTATGATTCTATTTTAAATAAAATTAGTCTCTAAAAAAGAAAGTCATTTTTCTTACAAAAAATTTAATTTAATTATCATTATTATCGATACTTTCAGTTTCCTCCTCCCACAGATCGAAGACAAGAAGTCCAGACTTCAATTAATATGCGTGATATCAAAAATATTTCCTTCATTTTCTCCCATGTCAAAGGTCATAGTTGTGTGAATGGAAATGAAAGAGCAGATTTCCTAGCCAAATCTTCTCTTTCACTTCCAAATAAACTTGATACCAGCTTACTCAAGTCTTTTTTCAAAACCACTACCAAACAGAAGATTATCACTAGAATGGAACTCAGGTTTTGTTTCCTCTCCTAATTGTATAAGTGGACAAAATATTTTTTCCCTTTCAGTTCCTTGCAGAATTAAGAACTACTGGTTTTACACTGACTTTAAAATTACGTAATTCCTCACTGGGCATGAGAAATTCAGTAGCTACCTACACCGTTTCCACATTAAAAACAGTGAGGTGTGTATGTGCAAAAATTTATCCATGCTGTTATCTAACTCCTTTTTCATTTTTATATCTCTTTTTTTCTCTTTGCCTTCTTTTATTATTATTTTTTTTCATCCCATGATTTATTTGGATTTGTTATGTAGTACATTTGTTGTACCTTCGGGTCCTGTGTGGTATTCCTTGGTGCTCAGGGAGATATTTTTGTGCTTCCAAATAAAATAAAAAAGGGAGTTAATTCTCTGGTGGTGCCATCTATCGGAGCTGTTTCAGAGCAAAGATGAACTTTCACCTTTGTGGTGATCTGATTAAACGAAAGGCGCACCCTTCCGACATAATTTAGCATAGCGTTTTGGCTAGGGAGTTTGTCTTGTCCAAGTGTCATATGTAACAACAACATCGATACTTTTTTCAACAACTATGAGTATCGTGTATAGTTGAATAATGAAAATTTTATAAATAAAAAAGCTTCTAATGCATTATTAACAACAATTAACAAAAAGTAAGTTTATTATAGACTCAGACTACTGCAGTAGGCTAGTAGGTAAAATATCAACAGCCAACAATAAATGATTATAAAATTTAAAACATCGTAAAATATCATGGTCAACTCAAGACGCAATGTGATCTACACACAACATTTGTTGGGAATGTCAAACTTTGCAAATAATTCCTATAATATATATAAGATACATTAAAAATAGAAGTCAGTGAGTAGAAAGAACAAAAAGAATATTTAAAGCAATCAAGCCTTCAAGTAGGTTGGTTTATCAATCTCTCTTTGGTTAATGTTTAAACAGTAGTGTTGATTGGTCAGGTACCTACCATTTAACGTTTATTTCAAATCATTAAAAGCATCCACACTGATATAGGAGTTGAATCTATATCCTGTCACACTGAAAGCCAGTCCTGCTTATTCAGCTGCCGGCTCGATTCTTTAGGACTGGAAAATAAAACGTCAATTTTTAAACCAGGCTCACATTCAATAATATTTGACGTCGTTGTTCAAATCGTGTTGTGAGCCACTCGAGTTTGATTGTTGTAGTTCTGATGGAAAATTAAAGGTACTTTTAGAATTTAGACATGTGATAACATTTCGATTTAACGTAATTGATATTCTATTTTCAAAAAAAAAATTGTTATGAACATCCGTTGTGGATTAAAGTTGAGAGTTTCTCACAGATAGAGAGGTATACTCATTTGTTGCAAGAGGCGAAACATGAAAAATCTTATGGACATTCACCCTAACAGATGAATAAATTTAAATCAGAAATACTAGAATTATTTTCGCTATTCGAAGGTAACTATCCTAGATGTTTGATACCAAATAGTTCACAGCCTAACATTCTACTACTGATGTGATACATTTTATTGTTCCTCGTGTACCTTGTCTTCAAGTAAAAAGTTTCATATGGTGAATTCCTTATTCATATGTTGCAAAGATAAAACTCCAAAGTACTCGAAAGAATTTCCGGAATGGCAGGGGTCATATGCCATGGTTCAATGCAGACTGTTATCGAACTCGACATTTCTCAGGAGAGCGCTCTCCTACCATCAGGAAGCAGTGAGTAATCTTCAACACTGCGAGATAGGCAGCCAAACGACCCAAGGCAGATGTAAAGTAATTTTATGCCGACTGCCTAAATCTTCTTCTAGTAGAACTTTTCAAAGGTTGTGGACATTATTTACATATCATAAGGCAGAGAAGGCGAAAAGCTTCCAAGCATTCACTCTGACATACAGAAATAACAAACGTAATATCCATCTCCATTTTTCAACAGTGTCTGGGATTGAACCTGGGAGTCAACCCACAGTAAGTCAACCTGAAAAGTCTACAGAACATGGTCATTTAGTAAATCAAGTTAAGGTCTGTATACTATGCTATTGAAATAGCATAATAACTCGCCTAACAATTGGACACTTAAGTTATAACTCGCCTAGCAATTAAGTGGTACGGTTGTAATGTATTTTTGCATTCATTCATTGAACGTTCTCTTCTGTGAGAAGTTTTCATACATAATGAGCAATATTGATGTGTTGCAATGGATAAAACCCTGAAAAACTTTTAAACACGCATTTCATAGAAGAAATGTAAGACTCGCATATTTTAATGATACTGGTCAATGTTTTAATGATACATGTTGTTTAATGATTTTAATGATACGATTGATACTGTTCAAATTTTCTTAAACTTATAACAATATTTTTCTAACACTAAACTACAATGTCTCCTATTATGTTATGTGCGTAGAAATTTGCTTTATATATATATATATATATATATATATATATATATATATATATATATATATATATATATATATATATATATATATATATATATATATATAATTACATGGTGTACTAAATTAATAAAAATAAATGTACACAAGAATAAACCAGTAAAGCGGTTCCTATGAAATTGTATACTTTTAATGCACAATGTCGTTATTTCTAATCAAATAGTAATTCTTATCCATAAAATACAGAATTCTTTTGAGCTATTATGAATAAATAACAAGAAACGTCATTCTTAATAACCTGTTTCATATCAAGAAAAGAATTCAATCAAAAGGAAAGACGGTATTAACATAATCATTAAAAAAATTATTTCTTAGCTTTATTCTCGAGTCAGATTTTCATTAAGAGGTGATTCATTTGAGACGGAAGCCTTTTTCTTTTATTTAATTCATTTGTAATTTAAGAATTTACTTACTTGATTTGCTTCTGCGTATTTTTCTCCGAGAAAAATAAAAAAAAAGAACAAAATATTTTCCTTCTGTTCTCGAAACAAATGAATAACCAATGATATTTCCAGAAACGTCTTTACCTTCCTAAGAAAATAAAATATTCAAAAACACATTCATGCACGATTTTATGTTTCAAGTATCAAATGAAAGAATTCTTTGTTGGAGAGGGTTCTTGATTTTTTTCTCAAAAAATCCATCTTAAGTCAAATTAGCAGAGAGAACTCTTTGGAACTTTGAATCCATTAAGTAATTTATAATTAAAATAGCTTCGCCAGTTATTGTTTTATTCTCAGTCTTTTTATAGTTTTAAATAAATTTTGCAGTCTCTTTGGTATCTTCGCAGTATAAAAAGGAGGGATAGTTACTAATTACTATTCAGATATGTCGATGTTCATTTACATTCAGAAGTTACTAATTACCATTCAGATATGTCGATGTACACTTACATTCCAAGGTACATTTTCTTTGTTAATGGAGTTGATACGAGAAACTAAAAGACGCAAAAAAAATAAAGGGATTGCTAAAATTAAACAATGGAAAGGGAAGTTTTGCTAATTAGTATTCAATTTTGTGAATTAAATCAATTCATTAAATCCATATTCCAAAGAAAATTGCAAAAATGATAATATATATATTACAAAATAATTCAAAGTTTAAAAGATAGAATTAAAGTAAGTGATTGTTTGTTTTATTTTATCACTTGTTCTGAACTATTATAAAGAATCAGAATTATATAAAAATTTGAGCATCAAATGAACCAATAATTTTTTTTAATATTTATTTATTCTGCAAATCAGCATTAAAGAAATATGTTTGTGGATATGTAATTAACAAGTTTAATATTGCCTCTTCCTACAATTTTTTTTAATTTCTCCAAAATGGTTGGTTTTCAGTTCGATACTAGATACTATTATTAACTCAAATGAAGAAGGATGTTGTCTTTCTACTTTCTGCATGTACCTCTGAATGTGGGTAAGTAGAAATTATTAAATTTTTCTTCTCACTATTGATAAATAATGTTAACTATCAATGAAAATTCTTCTCAGAAATCAAAAAACCAACAGATTTAAAACGCTTTCCAACATGTTGAGCATTTGTCTGATATGTGGTGTTAAATTTCGAAACCACTGGGGCTTAATAACAGGACTTTTTCCAAATTGAAAAGTTTTGATTCCGATTTCAGTTACTTTAGCACAATTGGAGATGGTTACTTTTCTTCTTCCTTCATTAACATTTTACAAAGTAGATTTTTAGAATTTTCCTGGTTTCACGTGAACATAATTCTCGATTTATAAAAATTGTACAAGGAAGCAATTGGTATGAAATTTTCTCATAAATAACAACTCTTTAACATTATCCTGGAATTCAGCAATCCCCAACAAAAATTGGAAAATAATCTTGAAGAAGAGAATTTAAAGAAATCGTAATTCAACAGCGAAGTTAAATAAAATAGTTGAATCCCTAATAAACCATGAAAACTTAGTTTGTTGGATTGGGAACTCTTATACAGCTTAACTAAGGGCAACCCATTTTTACTTGTATTACAATGTTTATACAAGTAATGAAGTTTATACATGAAAGCTCGGTCTTTGTAAATATCAAAAACTTTTATGAATATAATTCATAAATTTAGTAATAATCAAGAATTTTGCTAAACTATAAATTATTATGAGTTAACTGTATACAATTCATCACATTAAATCCAGTATATTGTCATCTTGTTTTCATCTATGCAATTACCCAGAATCTGATTGTATATTTTAAGAAATGTTGTAAAATAATCATGTTCAACAACTGCAAAAAATTTTATGATGAAATTTCTTAATTATTTTAAAATAAAAGTCCCAGAAGCTCTCATTTAACTAGTACAGCTTCTTGGAGTTAGATACAGTGGAGCTCCCTGGTGTCAACCAGCTGACCTCCCTATGACTGACTCGGTATTAGCATTACCAGTTTAGGTAGAAGCCGATCTAGAATTTATTTGATAGTTTTTATTGTAATAACTAGGAACATTTGAGCCCATCTAAACAATATATACAAAATAAAAAAATAGATAAAACAAATTAAAATATTTAAATGAGCTATGAAGGACAGAAATAACAGGTGTTCCATCGAAAAAATTGTACTAAAATTAAATTGTACACACTAAGTATACAAAAGTATTAGGTTTAAAAAAAAGGAAATTCAAGTCTGAGGGGTGTATGGGGTCTGTAGTTCCTTAAATGTATGGGAAGGTAATTTGTTCGGTTTCCTGGCCATCTCTTTGAAGGTATATCTTTTTTTGCTGTCTAAATTTCTTTTGTTTTCAACCAAGAGAAGATTTTCTCCTGTTCAATTAGAAAGTTCATTAGCCTATTGAGCTCTTGTCGGGAATGTCGATTTTCCGTGACTTTCTTTTTCCAAATTGTTTCACACTGAGCTGCTGCAGAGAGAGCAGGTAGAGAAATGGGTTTCCCTCATCTCCATATGTGTAATAAAATTACAACTTACTTCGGATCCCAAACTGTCAATAACATACTATAGAAAATAAACTAATATTTCAAATCATATTGCCATTTTGATATTTCTAAACTTAAGCAATTGTTTTAGTATGGAAGCAGCCTATTTTTATTTTCTACACAGTACCAGTGATATCTCAACTTTTAGAATTCAGCATAAAGCTACCATTCAATAATTATAACTACAAATGTCGGAGGGCCGCGATGGCCTGGCTTGTCAGGGCGTAGTTCTCATTATCGGAAGGTAGTGAGTTCGAATCCCGGCTCAACCGAAGATCTGTCGTGTTCGCTAAAGATGGTTAAGGCAAGTTAAAACTGGGTGTGGTTGCAATATCCTCCAAGAAAAATGATACCTCTGAGGGTTGCAAGCCAATTATTAGGAGTCTTCTGCTTGGTCCCTATTTCAAAAACCCGTAGACTCTACCCGACTGCTTCTATCTAACTGGTAGAGCCCAACTCAAGGCTAGCATGCTTGTGCAACAACAACAACTACAAAGGACACCATGTCTTACAGCGGGAAAAAAGTCATTCACGTGACTGGGAGGTAATGAGTTCCATACCTGACCCAATCGAAGATGCGTCGTAATCATTAATAACGACTGGAGCATGTAATATTAGCTGTGATCGCAACATCCTTCCACTGGTGTGGCATAGTGTGGCGATGTAGCCTTTGCCAACCTTGTTACTTGTTTATGACTCAAAAATACGAGGTGATTGTTGTCTTTAGTACCTTTTCAGTTGGCAGCCACAGAAATGAATTACAAACAACCAATTACAGTTATACTGTTTTTAATTATTACATAATTGTAACAGATATTTTTACACTGAACGCTAAATGAACATCACCGCTCGCTATTTTTGTCAAATCCTTCTATAAACCACTCGTATCATGTTTGATCAGTCTTTAGATATCTATGGCCTGCCATGAGATAATTTTTTTTTTGGTACATTTTGTAAAATTTTTGTTAGTCTGATTCTTGTTCCAATACTTGTTCACCAAACATATAATATATAATATACATCGAATCAAAGATTCATGTTTCAAAATTTTATTGAAATTTTGGATTAATTAAAATTTTTACTGGCTAAATTGCATTTAATCTCAGCTCCAATGAAGAATAGTCTTTAGAATTATTTGAATGACTTTTCTACTTGCGAACTAAAAAATCACACACAAATAACAAAAACTCTAAAATACTTATCAATAAAAAACTGTAAATTTATTTTAACAATGCTATCGTTCAAGTATCGAAATTTTAAATTTCAAAAATTTTTCTCTTATCAGTTGGTACTTTAATATGGGAAAAGTTTACATATGCAGTAAGTCATATTCACGCGTCGTAAAGACGAAAAACCAGAAATTTCTCAAGCACCCACATTGAAAATTGTACATGCACAAATCATAAATGGCATGGGATCTAAAAATGAAAATATTTAAATAAATATGAATACCAGAAATTCATTAAATGATGTCCAAAATCATATAAATACAACTATACGTATTTAATACCTAGAATCACCCAGAAGAAAAATAAATAAAATCTGAATTTTTAATCTCGCAAATGCTTAGCAAAAAATTATTCTTTCCTGAAAAATATTTCTCCGAAGCTATTATCAATAAATAATTAAGATTGTCATTTTTAATAACATAATTGACGTCTAGAAAAGAATTCAATCAAAAGGGAAAACTGCATTAACGTAATTATTAAAGAATTATTTTTTTAATTTATTTTCTTTCGTCAGATATTCATTAAGAGGTGATTTATTTGAGATGGAAGCGTTTTCCTCTTATTCAATTTATTCGTAATTAAAGAATTCATTTACTTGATTTCCTTTAATTTTTTTTTCTTCAAGAATATTTAAAAAAATATTCTGTTCCTGTTCCCAAAATAAACGAATAAAAAATAACCAATAATATTTCAGAAACATCTTTTCTTTCGTAAGCAAAGAAAGCATTACAAAATCACATTCATTCACAAATTTTAGTTTTGAGTTCTTAAAAAATGAAAACTTTCTTAAAGAGGATTTTTTTTTTCTTTTTTTATGTTTTAGGAAGAATCATCTTGACCAAAATTATTAACTAGAAATTTTTATAACTCTTAATCCATTAAATAATTTTTATTTAAATTATCGCCAATTCTCGCCTCATTTTCAATATTTTTACAGTTATATGTAAATTTCTTTTATGTTTTATATCTTTATATTATTATAGAATTTGAGTGAGAATTACTAATTACCATTCAGATGTGTCGATTCTAATTTACGTTCGGGTTATTAATTACTATACTGATATGTCCATGTACGTTTACATTCCAAATTACGTTTTCTTTGTTAATGAAGCTGGTACGAAATCACTAAAAGGCGGCGATTAATTGAAAAGAATTGCTAAAATAAAAACAGAAATAGAACAATAGGAAAGGAAGTTTTCTAAATTAGTATTCAGTTTTATGAACTTAATTTATTCATTAAATTCGAGTTCCAAAGAGAATTACAAAAATTAAAACATACATACATAATTTGTTCATTCAAAAGAGAATTCTAATTCATTTTGAGAGAAATAAAAAAATAGTTTTGAGTTAAAATTAACTTGGCATGTAACATGTTTCTAATCTGATCAATAATTAAAATTAAACAAATTTTTCAACAAATTATGGAGTATACAGTAATAAATTTTTTTGTGCTGGGGGGGGGCAAAAAATAACTCACTTTGCAAATATATTAGTCTTTAAATTTATTGTTGAAATAGGTACTTAAATTTTTGATTAATGATATTCAAACTTAAAATACAGGGTGGCGCACGGCAGACGGATGAATATCAAAAGTCAATAAAACACAAAATATTAAAGAACAACGATATTTTTAATTTTGCTCTTATACACTGAAAAGGGAAATTATAGTTTAGACAATTTTGAATAAAATGTCGCCCAAATGGCGGCCCTCACACTCCACACATTGGCTAAGCCTTTTCCTGAAATTTTCATGGACTCTTTCCAGCATTTCTACAGGAATCTGTTGGATGCTGGCCTGAATGTTGCCTTTAAGGACTTTCAGGTTCCTAGGACGGTTGTTGTAGATGAGGGATTTTAGGTAGCCCCACAAGAAAAAATCACAGAGGGCAAAATCTGGAGACCGCGCTGGCCAGTGCAAATTGCCTCTCTTGGAGATGAGGCGCCCAGGGAATCGGTCACGCAAAACATCCATACAAACTCTTGCCGTATGGGCCGTGGCCCCATCCTGCTGAAACCAGATGTCATCCAGGTTCATCTGCTCCAGTTCAGGCAAGAAAAATGTCTGGATCATATTGAGGTAACGTACAGAAGTCACAGTTGCCGCTCGATCATTTTCTTCAAAAAAGTAGGGTCCGATGATCCCCACCCTCGACAAAGCACACTAAACTGTGACTCTGTCAGAGTGTAGGGGCCTCTGGTGGAGCTTCATTGGGTTTATCCCACTCCAGTAGCGCATGTTCTGTTTATTTACACAACCGCTGAGGTGAAAATGTGCTTCCGAACGTAAAGCGCGCTGCACGTGGACAATCGAACGGCCGTTTGAAAAATATGCTTCCACGCAAAACACACGCTGCGCTACAGACCATTTCATCTTGTGAACTGACCTTGATATGGAGACAAATTTCCGATCTTGCTCTTTCGAACCACACCTTCTTCGAGCAGCGCCAACGGTTAGGAAGCGAGCAATGGCCTTTTCAAATCCATCCGTCTGCCGCGCGCCACCCTGTATTTGTGCTTAAAATAAATTGTTGTATAAAAATTTTGATAACTTTCATAAAAATCTTTATTACAAATGATAAATAATGATTTTTTTATCTTCATTTATTATTTGTAAAGAAGGTTTTTATTATATAGATGAAGAGAAGTTATAGCATGAGATGACAAATAAAGATGTTAAGATGAAGACAGATTTATGTTCTCTATCAATGATTATCAAAACAGGATTACAGAATTTAACTTACTCAATCGTCTTTTATTTTCACACCTTGTAAGTGGAGGAAATCTAGTCTGTTTCCGGTTTTGTTGTTACTTATGACACTTGGACAAGTCAAGCTCGCTAGCCAACGACTATATTAAAGGAAATCAGATGAGTGTGTCTTTCGTTTAATCAGAGTACCACGGTGGTAAAAATACGTTTTCGCTCTAAGACTCCTCCGATAGATGGCACCACCAGAGGATCCAATCACGGCAATTTCGATTTTGATGTAGAAGGGGGGACATTTTCTCCAGTCCGTTACACCCATGGTAACCGCTCAACGACCGATAACATGACATCTGATTCCATAGATTTAAGGAGCGCGTATATGGTATGCACTTGGTGTGTCTTTGGCAGCATTGGGAATCGAACCCAGCCCTTTCGGACGAAAGTCCAATGCCCTAACCACTAGGTTACCACGGCCCTAGTTTGTTTCTAAATATAGTGAACGGTTTGTTGATGTAGGGATCCAATAAAAATTTTAAAAATGTAGTCCATGGAGTACAATTCAGTAAGAATTTTAATGTAAATATATTCTTCTATCATGTGATGTGTATATAATCCACTCTATTAATGGGAAACTTCTAAGAAGGAAATATTCAATAACTATTCCAATATTTTACAGCACCTTTTCGTTTTTGGTTAACCATTTTGAAGAGTAATAACTCTCATATTTAGGTTGTTGCAAAATAGCTAGTGGGGCCTTGTTTGATCCCAAAATTTCTGAGAAATAGAAGATCAATTTTGATCTGCTGTTTTCGGATTGAAGTTTGTCGAATTAGGTGTTTGTGAGCTTTAGAACCTTCTTTGTATCACATTAATTCAGCCTACTATCAATGAAAATCTGGTTTAGAAATCAAAATGCTATAAACATTCAATTGATTTGCAACAATTTTATGTTATGTCTGTAAATTTAACCATGACAACGTGTCAAAAAGAGACAGCATTATACCATACAGATGTACAGTAGTAGAAGAAATTCGTTCTTGAAATAAGAGTTCCTAGATTCAATTCCCAAACCACTGTTGATAAATGAAAGGGAGTCTTTGCAATTCAGTTTTCTTCAAGATTGCTTGGAAGCGCGTGCAATAATGTTTTCTTGATTTCTTCTCTAGCAACACATGGATGATGGATATTTACTCACTTTGTAACTCAAAAATAAATTTATTATATATCCTAAAAAAGACAATATTCAAATCATGTTGTTTTCTCTGTTATACAGTGATTGGTTTCTCAAGTAAAACGGATTATTTATATATTTTTCTTACTATAGCAATTTTACATAGAATAAGTATAGAATCACAATCGATACTTTTTATTATGTAACGGATTATTATATACAGGACAATAAATGAAAAATATTATATAGTTATATTACGTATTAAAGTAATTCAATTACGTCTTAGTTGGTTACTTGTATACTTTGTGAACATCAGTTTAACGTTGTAAAATAATGGGTGTTAAAAAAAGCAGCAAATTATATGGTAGATCTTTATTTATTTCAATTTCAGGAAAATTATTAGGACTTTAGTTGGTCCTCGACCCTTCAACATTTCTATGTCTTACAGTCTAAATAACAGTTAAATTAGAAATGTCAAATATTTGTCAATGTCTTTTTAGAGGACAACTGAAAAATCCCAGTCTAAATAAACGAAGGCAGAACAAAAGTCTAAATGAGAAACGTCAAATATTTCATGTTGTCTACATACAAAGGATAACTCATGATTCCCAGTCTAAGTAAACGATTGAGGAGCAATAGTCTAAATGGGAAAACTTATGTAAATACATTATATGTAAACCTGATGTAAATTTATTCTTCAAATTTTTCTTGTTTGAAAGTTTACTATTCATAATTAAGAAATCTTTTATTTGAAAAATATAACTTTTGACAAAAAATATTCATTCCGCAGTCTTAAATCGAATCAAAAAAAATTTTTTTTGGAAAATTCATTGCAATGAATAGAGAAGTTTATTTTAAATGCTATTAAATAAATTTGTATTTTTTTATATTTTTGTTTTGATGATTTTAATATTACATACTAAAATTAAAACTGGAATAAAATTGGAATTATTTTAAATAATACTGCGCTATTTAACAATATCGATATGGTATTAGATATGAAAAAATTCACATTTTGATTTAAGATTTTCACTTGTCAAATCAATACTTTGTTTCGGAGTACTTTTCTCCAAATATAAGAAAGTTATTTGTTAAATTCTATGTTAATAATTTTACATTTTAATTCTACTTATAATTTTACTGTATATTAGTTAATTTATGTTGTTTATTATTTTCAAACAATATAGATTTATTTGATAAAACTGTAGTTCTGCTAATCATTTCACTATCCCTTTAAAACTTGTGTTTAGAATTGTAGAACTGGTAGAATAATTTATTCCGAGCTGTCAGCTTTTCCTTGTAGTTCGCCACTTTGTAAGTCAATAGTTAGAAGTTTCTGACAGCTAAGCATGAAAATGGCGTTAGATTTGAAATGCTCGAATATTCAGTGCCATATGTTACGGGTAGCTGAATACAAACATTCTATTGATAGAACAGTTGTGTTTTATAAATTTTGAAACGTACAGGATTTAAAGTTGCTATTATGATTCTAAAAGCATCATTTCTTTTTTAAATATACAATTTTATGTAGTGTATTTATCAATTCTATGTAATATTATGGTATAAAAAGAGAATTACAGTGAAATTAAAATCTATATATATTTTAAAAGAGAGAATTGAAAGTTTGTTATGAAGGAAAAATTTTGGTAGAATACTTGCTAGTTAAAGTTTCATTTAGATAAAATAATTACATATGTTCACAGCACTGCAAAAGTTAATAAGTGATCTACAAAATTTATTATAAAATATATATATTTTATTTACGTTATAGTTTCAAATTAGCTTTGCCTTCTGTCTCTAAATAAATGTTATGGATATTTTGCTCTCCAAATTTTATAAAGTTTCTATAAAAGTAGACACAATTCTCTCTCTCTCTCTCTCTCTCTAATATATATATATATATATATATATATATATATATATATATATATATATATATATATATATATATATATATATATTTCCTGTGCAATAATTCCTTAAAATTATAAAGGAATAAAATGTAGAATTCATCACACTCTAGAAAAAGTCAAATCAGAAAAATTTGAAGAAACAAAAAAATTTTCTAATAACTTTACATGGAAATATATACGTTAGATGGTACAAATATACTTCTTTATATAGACATATAGTATATCAAGTATTATTCTTTCGTTAATAATTTTGTTTATTGTAGTTTAAGACAATATGAAATGAGGAAAACATAAATTATTTAAGCATTTTGTGGCTTTACTGCTTACTAATTTTTATCTTTTCTATTTTTCTTAAATGTAACAAAGGTTTTAATAAATTTGGTTTAATTTTGATTTTTTAAATTTTTTACTGAAACAAAAGAATATTAAATAATAAAATATCTATGTGTCACTTTAAATTGTATCCCAATAGAATATATATATTGCAATTTAAAAATTCTCTCATTCTCTCTTCCATATCAATTCAAACATTTCTGGTTGTGACTACCTATTCATTTTTGTTTGATTTTTTCAAAAATCACATTAAAATGAATTGAAAAATTTTGTTAGAATATTAAATGCAAAATTAATTTACTAAAATGATGAAAGATACAAATAAATTAATTTTACTTCTAGTACAATTAAGACTGTTATATTTTATTTTTGTATAATTTAAAAAAGACAATTTTTTACATTCGAAACTAAGAAGAAAATTTATTATTTGAATAAAATGTATTTAAAACATCTGGAATTCACATGGAATTAAATACAATCACCTAAGAAAAAATATTAGCACAAATATTTAGACAAAATTTATTAAATTATTGCGTCTCGTTTTGTTGTATATTATGCTTGTGTATAAAGAATAATAGTGTGTTAAATTTAATAATAATATGTTAAATAAAATTAATGTTAAATAAAATAACGTAAACGTTTTTAAGAAATTGTAATTTATTTTCTAAATTTATTAAACTTTGCTTCAATGTAATATAATGTTATTTTAGTTTTGAAGCATATTTTATTTTGCCTGTCAAAGTTTGCTGTTTAAATTAATTTTTCAAAAAGTTGTTTTGAAGTATTTTTTCAAAATAAAGAAAAATTGATTACTTATTAATTCTTTTCAAGAAAAAAGTAAGCGCATTAAATTTAAAAACTTGTTTATAATCTTACTTTCTTTCATCAAAGATTTTTTGTTGCTTAAAATTTTTCTTAAATAATAATTTTAATAACTAATTTATTTTTCTTTGAGGTTTTCAACAAATTTACTAAAAGAAAGTTATCGTTTACTCAGCTCATAATAAATTTAAGTAATCTTAATATGATGTGTAATTTTATCACGCTTTATAAAATTATAAAGTCAGATAAAGTATTCCTTCCACTAATACCTTTTCAAAATTTAGCATATTAAGTATGTATATATATATATATATATATATATATATATATATATATATATATATATATATATATATATATATATATATATATATATATATATTTCGTAACTATTACTTTTATTCACTGCTTGTTGATAATTAACTCAGCTAATGATATTTTATAAAATGGAATATTAACTAAATGTTGATTGTCAGTATCGATAAATTGCAATAACATCAACAATTATTTGACACTTATTATCATTTATGTGATTTAAATAAATTAAACTGTTTTTAGTATGCAATAAACTAAAATTCTGCGAATGTGACAGCTGTTTAATTAGAGATAAACATTTATTTTGTTTGTAGGCTGAATTTCCCCCTTCCTAAGCAGTTGTTTTTGCAGGACCCACTTTAAATTACCCCTTCTAATCAAAATGCTTCTCAAGTTCAAGAAAGAATCATATAAATCAAAACCAATCAAAATTCTCTTTGTCTCGAAATGTGATGGCTTTAAATTAAAATTCAAATATTGAATTATTCATCAGATATTTTTATACATATTTCTGATAACCATGCAAATTGAGGACGAAATGATGTTTGAATTTATAAACAACGTAATATTTTTCTCCATCTGTAAGGAATTTTATCTAAAATAGTAAATTTCAATGATAGAATTTTTTCTCAGATGCATTAGCGTAACTTACTATTACTAATGTTACTAATTTTAAGAGCATCTAAATCAGAATTATTAATTTCTCATATCGGACCAATCAAAACGTCTGCGCTTGATGTTTCCTTAATATTCTATTTCATTTTCTCCGATGATTAATGAAATCAACTATAGAGCACATTATATCCGCTAATAAACCAACCACAATAACGCTTCCTATATAATAAAGCTTACTATTTTCACCATATTTCTTATTAGACCAGCCAAAAGTTTTCACTACTTGATGTTAAAAAAGATGTGCGTTATTTGATGACGTTTATTTTATCATTTTTCAAGACAAAAGTATAAAATTGTGTTAATGCCTTGCTCTGAATGTCCTATAATCTATGAAAGGAGAAATCAACATTTTTTTATTCAGAATTTAATTTTTGGTAGATAACAGTATCATCTTTTCATCTGGCTACTATCGAACCTTAAGACTTCTCTTAATGTCTAAATTAAATGCTGTCTAATAAAATTTGCAAACTTTAAGTGTTCCTACCAATTGTAAGCCTCTTTTGTTATTCGAAGTATGTTTAATATAGGATAGAATTTTAACAATTAATTCAAATGAATAATTTAATGATATTTAATTTTCTGAATATGCATAAATTTAGAGTTTTAGATATTTGGTTTAAAGTTTTTTTAATGTAAAAAATATTTATCATAACTCACTCTGTAGACTGTATCATTTTAATGGGTTAGTCACTTATACACTATATTTTCATTTAAAGCAACTTTTAAAAATTCGGTCGGAAATTAATATGAATTTAAATTTAAAATTTGAGCTCTTTAATCAGCATGATCTCGTGAAAATTACCGTTATCTATTATTCAAATTCTTTAACGTTTAAATTTGTATAATCTAAATCTTACGATTAGTGAAACAGGTATACTGAAAGAAGAATTTGACAAATTATTTCATTTAATTATTAATGAAATGATAAAACAATTTGACTCAATTTATTATTAATCATGATGATTTTGTAAATGTTTATTAATAAACATTCTCTTTGAGAATCACATTTTAGTATTTATATGTTGAAATGTAACCAATGAATCTTAAGACGAATTACCTAAATTAAACCACTTTGCTGTTTTTAATAACAATTAATAGAAATGGCGTGGAACAAAACTTCTTAAATGTTTGCAATAAATTTAATCATTTTAATTTAATTATGAAAATATATTTTCCCTTTATTTTACCATTATTTGTGCCCTCCTAATAGAAGAGTTAAATTATCCCATTAACGTAATCTCATTGTGTAATCCCAATAATGGGATTACTTTGTGTTCTCTGTTTACCATAATTTAATTATCAGAAAAATCTTCTTTCTATCTTAATTTTTTTCATTAAATATCAGTCACTGAAACACTAATTATTTACAGTTCTTATTTTCCTTATTTACCGAAGAAAGTTGAAATGAAATGAAGTAGGTCAAGTTGAAATGAATTATCCTATTACCGTGATTAATATAATTAGTTGTATTATTGAGACAGGATTTCTTTTAAACAATATAGAATACTTCAAAATTCTGTTTTTAGAAATGCAAACGATAAATATTGACTAAATGAAATAGTCTTTACAATTTTTACATTTTTAAAAATCAAACCAGTTAAAAATAGGCATCAAAAGTTTTATTTTTACACATCGAATTTCCAAAAATATATATATCTTGCTGATTAATCATAAATTTGAGCTGCATAAAAAAGAAACGTTTAAAAGTTTGCATTTTTTGGGCTTTAATGAAATACATTTCTGTGAATTTCTCAATGAAAAGGACGGAAAATAAATAATATTTTACTTTGTGAAAATCTTGGTGATCTAAGCAAAATGGGATGGATACGAAATTTTTAAAAGCTGAAGTAAAGCAAACATGCGCGGTTTGAGGTTCCCCGACCGTTTTTCCACTTCTTCGAATTCCGTATACTTTATCAAAAAGCTTTTCAAAAACCCGCTTTACTTTTGCAAAATAAAAAAATTGCAATGGGGATGTGTGAAATAAAAATAAAAATATTTATCGAAATCAATAGTTCCAGGTAGAAAAAATACCTTCTAAAAAATATAATATCGTGCAATATTTTTTTCTCTCTTCAAATAAGGGGAAATATTTTGCGGAATCAAAATTTTATGTTATTTCAGCATTCATGTTTGCTTAAAGGAAATATTTCCATTTTATTAATGGTTCTGTGAAAAAGTTTTTCTTTTTAGTATTTTTAAAAATGTTCTTTTAATATGTATATTTTCAAAATTTATGTATAGAAGATTTCTCATCAGCAATATAAAGTATTTATCATATTTAATTCTTAAATACATCGTTTTTGTAAAATTGTATACAAAAAATATAAATACCCGTAAATATATATGTATATATTTCAAACTACTAGAATATTTAGGACAGGTGTAGATTATAAATTTTTATTTTAATAAAACCAATTTACGATTAATAATTTATTGTAGTCACATATTTATTTTGCAGCTTTCTACAAGAAATTCAAATTATTAACAATGTTATTTTAGATTTTTAATTTAATTTTTAAACAAAACATATTATTTTTGCCTTAAATAAAGGCTTCTATAATTCTCTTCATATAGCCCTATAGTGATTTCAAAAAAAACTAAAAATATAAATTGTCCGACATATCTAATTTTTTAAATTTCTATATATCTTTATTTTTAATTAAAAGCAATCGTCATCAATAAATTCTAAATAATTTTTTTATTTATCATCCTGTTTGTTTTCTATATTCTTTTGTGTACTATTCCATAATAATGTTTTTAATTACTATGATTTTAATTACTTTGATCAACTCTGTTGACTTAGTCTAAATATGTGTTTGAAATCCATACCATTTTGTACAGTGTGTGTGAGTGTGTTGATAAAATGATACATATTTAGTAGTATTATTTAGATGCCAATATTTAGTTTTTGAGATCAAAAATAATCAAAATTATTATCAAATATTCAATCTAATCATAAATTAACACATTATTTTTTATTATGAAAATAAAATTCCCAATTCAATAGTTTGCTATACATAAAAATTTCGAAATATATATAATTGAAAAGTTAATTTTATGCTGACTGTTCTAAATACTTTATTACATATTCAATTGATTATCACTTCCAAAATCACTAGGTAACTAACTATATAAACTGTTTTTCAGTACTTTGATTCCTACAAATAAATGTTGCGTTGAAATAGTAGCCACAAAAGAAAATGTTTTCTTGCGTAGGATCCAATATAATTTAATTTTTGTTCACTAAATTATAAGAACAATAATATTTTTCTGAATCATTTTGACTATTTTCTGGTTTTAAAAAATTCTGCTTAATGTAGTTATATCACCAGATTTTGCTTTGAACTGATTCAAATTAAATAAATAAGCTTTAAAGTACTAAATCTTATAGAGACAATAAAATTGTATATATATATATATATATATATATATATATATATATATATATATATATATATATATATATATATATATATATATATATATATATATATATATATATATATATACTACATATATATATATTACCTTTTATCACATATTTTACTAACGAGATTTCTATTTAAGTTAAATCACCGTAGTAGCTTAAGATCCTTTTAGTACTTGATTTTTCTGATAAGTTTTTATTACACCAGGTTTTTTTCTATTTAACTGATCGATTGAGTATTCCAGTTAATGGAATACCTCACTTATTAAATATTTACAAATGGAACGTTTGCCTAGCTGTCAGTTAAATAATTAGCACTCGTGTCTTTAATTCAATAGTTCGAACCTCGGCTCAGGCGAAAAGCTTGTAATAGTTGAGAAAGTACTTAAAACAAGTGGAATTAGCTCTCATGTGCAAAAATTACTAGAGCAATAACTAAAACATTCCTTTGGAAATTATTCATGGTATTTTTAAGCAAAATGTTTCATTATAACTCTTACAAGAACTTAAAATTTTAAAATATAATTTTCATTCTGCTATTATTGACTGTTAAACATTTATCAGTTGTTTCAAGATCTTAATGAAATCATTTACAAAATAGAGGAAAATATTGGAACTTTTTTTAGAATACTGCTGTTCCTTATTTTCGGAAAATTATTTAAATAATTCACTATAAACTTACGTATGAGGTCTACTAACATTTCTGGTATACTAAAACAACTACAGTCAGTAACATTTTCATGTGTGCAGTTTAATATGTAAAGCAGCAAAGGCATTTGAATCTGAATCGTTATGTGAATCGAAATCGGAGCATGGCAGTTTCATGACATCCAGTTAAGTTGATAGCGACTGTGGAATGTCACATGAAATGAAGGCTGGGTCTCTTGCTGAAGTGGGTGTTGGCGAAACTTGACTGCTATTCGGGTGTGGCCAGACATTTGCATTTAATTAGATGGGGCTGTACACCAACATGTCGTGTGCACCAGACGGAATAGAGCTGTCCAACGTTGACGGGTTTTAATTGATTAAAAAAGTGATGCCTTGCCTCCAGACTCTTGAGTGGCATCTTACCTCCAGACGAAATTGCTTTGATTAATTGACCAATGTCGTCTGTGAAGGTCACACTTCTATTAAATAGTATGAACTGTATTGCAAGAAGAGGTTAATTCAAATCCATTTATTAAACTCCATTAGCAAACGAAATCCATCAGATTTCACTGGACGTAACATCTAGTGGTGACTAATGTAACTAGTTTTCAAGAGTAAATATGATATGGAAAAATAACGATGTTATATATTTTCAGCGTTATTTAAAATTTTTAAACCACCAAATGAAGTTTTTCATGTAGATAAGCTTAAAAATTATTCGATGAAAGGTAAAAAGTTCAAAAATTGCTTTTCGTGACAAAGTTATTAAAGAGTGAAGTGACGCTTTTCAAACACGTTGGAAACCATTGCCAAATGAAAAAATTTTAGAAAAGCTGAAAATACGCTCTTTGATGTTGGCATAAGGAATATTTTCTCAAAAATGGAAGCAAAAAACTGTGAGAATCATTGTATTGAGAAATTATCATTGTATTGGAAGGACAATAACAAGAGCGTTCCGATGCATTACTTATTTTCTCTACCTACAACGGCCTCATTTTGATGATAGATGGAAAAAAAATCATTCTTCCATTTTTGGAATGGACGTAGCCCCGTAATAGGATTTATTATGATATAAGCTATTTTACAGCCATTCAAATTAAAAATAACTATTTTTAAATGAACCACTGAGGTTTAAATTACGAAATGAAATCGTTTAATGAACGAATGACGAAATGTCTTCGTTTAAGTTAACCAGAAACTCAAAGTATATATATATATATATATATATATATATATATATATATATATATATATATATATATATATATATATATATATATATATATATATATATATATATATATATATATATATTTAAGTTTGCGAAATTTCTACTGTTCAATTTTCTTAAATTTATTGGCACGTTATGACTCAAAAACAAATGTTGGTATTGCAATAACATAACACACATGGTTAGTGTGTTTGCTTAAATGCTGTAAACAAGGAAACAGAATGGAATTTCGAGCCCGTATTCCCAACTGTGAAAATGGTAAGAACTTGGTGGAATCAGGGGCCACTGTGGCCAGGTTAGTTAATGCGTCGTTCTCATTATCGAAAGGTAGTGAATTCGATTCTCGACTTAACCGAAGATACGTCGTGTTCATTAATGTTGTGGCTGCGGTACGTTAAAACTGGAAGTGGTCTCAATGTTCTAAAATTGAAATGATACCTCTGGGGTTGACAGACAAAGCGTTGGTGGTCTTCTGCTTCGTCCCTGCTTCAAAATCACGAAGACTCCACTCGGCTGCTTCTACCTAAGCACCAGAAAGCATGCTGGTGCAATAACTTGGTGGAATTAAGATGAGGATCTAAAAAATATCTCACAGTTAACATAATATACGGAGCTTGTATAAAAAAGCGACAGTGGTTACATCCTTCAAGAAATGCAGCATTAGAAATACAACGGATAGTACAGAGGACAACTTATTGTAAGATGATTCTAAAACTGATTCGGAAGAGGTTTCAAATGAATCTTCATTTAGCGCTGGAAATGAGTGTTTTGGTTTTGACGAATATTGTAAGCTATTATTTCTCATACAGAATTGGTGTTTGCAGGAATTATTGACTATTTCTTTATATTAAAATGCTGTAAATTCATTCTATTGAAATGGATCTATCCATTAAAATGAATTGTTTTAATCTTTAAAAATGCGTATATAAAAGAGGGTGCAACTTATACGCCTGCAAATACGAAATACATTTTTAGGTGCAAGCAAAAGCAACACATTCGGCATCAAAAAACGAAAGCAGAAAGAATAAAAACTGATATCCTATAAAATAAATTAAACTTGTTGAGATAGATGTTGCACTAAATAACCATGTTAAAAACAAGTGCATTGCAAAATGTTTTTTTTTTTTTGCGGGAGAGAGAGAGAGATACCTTCTTTATATATAATCGTTTCTTGTCATTTTCCTGACTTAGTTTAGGGTCGAGAGTAAAGTGTCACCTTAGGTATTGACCTCATTACTTGACCATGGTTCAGTGTCTTTGGTTAGCAGCAGAAAGTATTTAGCAGTAAATTAATCTCACCTAAATTGCTATTTCCCTTTTCAAATGATCTCTTTATTATTCAGAAGGTCATTCGCGTTAAAAATATATGATCTCAGTATATATTTCACTTAATTATCAATTTTAATCTTAGAATTTTCTAGCTTAGGTATCTTAGACTTACCTCTTGTTAAATATTTAATTTTATAGCTGCATAATTTTAAATGGCTGTTTTAGCCTCAGTAGAAATATTCAAATCAGAATAAATTTAGATGATTTAAATGACCACTTTTTAATTTTATGCCACTATTCAAACACATTTGTTCAATTCGTATCAATGTCTTTAAATATTAAAAAACCATTACCAAAATAAATAATCATCACACATTAAAATTTGTAATTCAAAAGCTTTAGATTTTTTTTACGATTCAGAAACAATTTTATAACTTGTAATAATATTCCCTAATAATGAAATATTATAATTTTATAATAAAATAATCCAATAAGCTTTATGCTAAATTTGGTTTCATATTAGTTTTACTTCTGCTTTAAATTAATTTGATTAAGTCCATCAACCTATAATCGTTGTGAAGATAACAAATCTGCAAATAACAATCACTGTATTCAGCGTGAAATATTACTTTACAAAAGCAAACTGTTCTTTGAATAAATGACTCTTCTGAACTTTCAATAGAAGTGGAAAGAAAAAATACGTTTCCTTTAATGTATTGATCTAAGTGTGTGGCCAAGATTCCGGATAAAGTGTTCGGAAGGGATGAGGGGGTGTAAAAATTCCATCGTTTCTCCAATAATCATGAAATATTCAAATTCCATGATCCTTCTATTCCTGTTCGCAATCGTTTCTGTTAGCGGAAAAAACTCGCCATTTTTCTTCAGCAGCTGACTTTTTTTCTTTTGGGGATGCGATTACGTGATCAAATAAAGCACATCGATTTGATAACGAATCGGAAAGAACGGCCCCTGTGAAAAGCCTCTTCGAAATATAAATCTCGAGGCGCGTTCTTTACGTAAGTCGTTTGCAGCAGCCCAGCCAAAACGTGCCAAGCTGCCTCCAGAGAGGAACATTTGGCGGTGTTGTTAATGATGATTCTTTTGGTTCAGGTATCACCACACATCGTGGTAACAAGTTTGAACCTTTTCACGCCTAGCTTCGGGAATATGTTGCTTTGTTCCTTTTTTGATTTTTTTTTCCCTTTAACCTCTTGCACATTCAAGGGACTGTTCACAAATTTAGAAACGATGATTTTTTTATTTGCTTGAAATAGTTTTTCTCTTGCTTACACTAAAATTGAATGTCGATATGAATTTTTTAGAATATAACATTTATATCAAATTATAAAATTATTACAAGTTATACCACGTAATATACAGTTCATCAAACGAGCATTTTTGTGAAACTTTCTAAAAACTAACGTTTTTTAATTGTTTTGAGATAGATTGTGCTATGTTATTGTAATAGGTTTCTTGTTGTCTATTTCTATGTGGTTGGCTCTGTTAAAGGATGGACACTCTTTAATAGAACCAACCATCTTGTCATTTGACCCATGGTCAAATGACGATGTCGACATCAGAGTTAACAAATACAGCAGATCAGCGAAGGAAAATTAAACTATATAAATATTTTAAGTTATTTTCTAACTTCATATTTAATATATATCATGCTTGTTCTCCTTCAAGAGAAAATCTCCAAAGTAATAGGCCGTATTAAATGGAAAAGATTTGGAACGTTCTCAAGCACCCACAACGGTCAATTTTTATCCAAATAATAAAAATCTTGCGGTAGTTTAACATCTGGAATCAAACGTGAGAACTTCAATACCACAGAGCTTCTTTGTACCACAGGACATGTTATTCTATAAGTATCTAAAGACAAATATCATTAACGCATATAATCACACACACACACAATAAACTTCTCAAATTATTTCATAAGCATTGAAATCCTTTTTGCTTAAACTTAAATATTCGCAGTTTATTTAAATAAATAAAATATCTGTAATTTTTCCTTTAGATCCCGCGCATTCATGGTATTCATTACTTTATTCATTGTTAAATGTTTTTGTTGCGTGGTTCTCATAAATACGCAGAATTTATCATTTATTTTCAAATGTTTGTTCCTTTACGAACTCATTTATTTCCTGGTGTTTTTAAAAACCTCATTTGAATTGAATTTAAGTTTTGCGTGATAAATTGAAGAAACTCAAGCAAAAATATTCTCTTTTTAAAAGTATTTTCCCAAGTTTGCTTTCAAAATTTAATAATAGCATGCTTTTAATAGCATTTAACAGTAACATCATAGCATGTTATTACATATAACTTAATAATAGTATTATATTTAAATTATTTTTTCTCTACAACGTAATTAACATTTACTATATTATTACATTTTGAATAGCTATCTTCTATGTTATTATAAATTATAATTGTTTTTTAGAAAACATTTTTGTTCCATTTAATGATTAAGATAGATTCGATAATTACTCCTGCGTATAATATAGTATGAGCATGAATGCATTTTTTACTAACAGGCCGACCGATGGCTGAGTGGTTAGCGTTCTTGATTCCTGAGCTGTGGGTCCTCGGGTTCGAATATCGGTTCGAGCATGGATGTTACTTTCTCTCTCCTTTCTTCTGAGATGATGTATGAATGTTGCGCACTCTATAAACGGGTTTGTGGTGGTATGGCGTTGGTAATGCTACTCGCCTCCGTGACTTGGTTCACAGGTGACCACTAAATAATGACAAATGAGTATAAGTTTCTGGTCTGGTTGTGGCAAAGAATTCGTCATCCAAGTGCCCACCGTTCTTAAAAAAATTTCTATTACATAGATAAAATGGCTATAAAAGTTCACACTAGAAATAAATTAAATGACAACAATTTTTAAAATCTATGATTTTTTTTTGTATTTTAGTAAATATTTAAAATTTATAATTTTAAAATCTAATTATTCGTTTAATATTTACAAATTTAGAAAGATTGAGAACCGAATGAGCAACCGAATGATTAGCGCTGTTGTACTCGTTTCAACAGCACGTAAGTTCGATTTCAACCTGGAGCTTGGATGCTTTTAGTGGTTCGGAATCCACTTTAAACCATACGTCCTTATCTAATTAGACCTCGAGTGCAAAAATTGACCGTTGAGTGACCAAACAAAAAATAAGAAGGCTTGGCTTCTCTTCTGGGAATGGTATATATATGTTTATATAATAATATGTGCCGCCCCACTGGTCTCGAGGTCATCAAGCCTGACTGCGGATAGGGAGGACCTGGGTTCAAATCCCGATTCGAGCATGGGTGTACTTTCTCTCTCTATCTTCTCTTAGTCCTTTCCATATATAAATGGGTTCTGAATGGTTGCCTACCCTATAATCGGGTACCTATGGCATGTGTGTACTGAGAAAGTCGGACTCCACATCAAAATCTGGTTCAATTGGAAAAGTGGAGCAGCCTACCTCATAATGTCAGCCTAACTGGAACACGACAACAACAATACAATAATATGTGTGTTTTTTTCCATTGGTGGGCACAAGAGGGTTGAACCCTATGCCACAACAAGGCCAGAGACTGCTACTCATTTGTCGTTACACAGCGGGCACCTGTGAAACAAGTCACGGAGGCGAGTAGCGTTACCCGCGCCATACCACCACAAACCCGTTTATAGGGCGGGCCACATTCATACAACAAGACAGAAAAAAGGACAGAGAGAACAGAGAAGGAAACATCCATGCCCGAACCGGATTCGAACCCGGGACCAACAGCTCAGGAGTCAGGAACGCTAACCACTCAGCCAATCGGTCGGCATAATATGTGTGTAAGTAGATATAATTTATAAATATGAGAGAGAATAATAAAATACCAGTATATGTGTCTAGTTATACGATAACTGACTTTCTCGTGTGTGCGTTCATTACGCGAATTACAGATTTAAAATTGCATAACATGAAAAATAAGGTAAAAGGGAGAGTATTTTATTAAATAAACAAATAGTAATTAAAAATGAACTATACAAAAACTAAA
This sequence comes from Latrodectus hesperus, assembly GCA_037975125.1. Lineage (NCBI taxonomy): Eukaryota > Metazoa > Arthropoda > Arachnida > Araneae > Theridiidae > Latrodectus > Latrodectus hesperus. Next base: position 74,974,625 of record CM075858.1, on the reverse strand, counting down.
AAACACACACAAAAATGCTTATACATTAAACGCATAGTAAAGTCAAACTATTTACTCGGCGAAAGGCTTTTTACTAGAAGTTTTCTGATAGTTAATTAGTATTCTAAGATTTATAATTTAACTATATTAAAAAATAATAAGAACTAAGTTACTTGGCGGGCGCTCCGTGGCTGAGTGGTCTAAAGCATCACCGCTAATCGCTTGAGAGCGTAGGAGTGTGGGTTCGATTCCCACCGTAGCCCTGGGTGTTTTCATCGTTATTCTTCTGTGGTTGAACATCTGTCATTGTGCTATTTGTCCTATTATCGACGAAGACTTACAAGCGGATCTCAAGAATCAAGCATACAAGTCTGAATATATGTAATGTAATAAAATAAATAAAAGTTACTTGGCATTGTTGGTAAGTACAATAATTATATCAATCAATCTTTTTTGGTCGTTATTAGAATTATAGGTAATATAATAAAATTAACGGTGCTGTTTTTTATTTAGAATATTATGAAAATAAATATCTCTTTGTTTAGTATGATAATTTTTTATTATATTTACATATTTATAAAGTATTACTTATTTTAAAACATTTATAGATTAATTTTTAACTAACCCAAGTTTTAATATTATTAATATAAAGAAAATGATGAATTTAAAAAGAAAAAAATGTAGTTTTCCTTATAAATTGTAAGATAAATTTTTGTAAGAAGTTAAATCTCTTAAACACGGGGCAAAATTTTTATACCCTGATTATTACAAGCATATTTGTAAAATATCGCCTTATATTTTTCACAAAATATTAACACAGGAATTTATGAAATTTATAACTTGAGGTTACTTTTGCAATATTGTATACATGTGGAAAACTATAAAAATATATTTTCCTAGAAGAAATATACAAATGCAATATTTCCATTGTGGTTTAAAAAGAAATACAGATCCTTAAAGTTCAAACCTTTTTGGTAAAAGTATCGATTCTGAAAAGTAACTTGACTCGGATGATCGGTGGCAACACTTTAGTTGATTTCAACCATTTTTCTTTCGAGAAGAAGAAAAACCGATCATTTCTAGGAAAGAAACAATTTATAAATTTTAAGTTCTTTCCGCTTGGAACTTTATTTTATGTCTGATACGAATACATATAATGCTTAAAGATTTACTGACTTTCGTTTCGCTGGCAAAAATCTTTGCAGCAGCATATTTGTCTTCTACAGTAACAAATTGCTTACATTTAAACATGGCTGACTGCTTACAAAATTTATGATGATTAGCTAAGACCAAATATAAATTATGGTAGCAAATTTTTACAGTGTAGATTTTTAGCTATAAAATAGTTGTATTTCTTATTCAAATATGTGGAGTACTATATTATTTTAATTTATTTATGAATTTATTGATTGATATTACTATACGGTAAATTTACTTTGTGAGATTGATCTTTATCATGAATTTTACATTTTTATTCAATAATAATGATTGCAGATTCTTGTCTTTGACATTTTTCATGAATTAGTTTTAAAAACGAGGCCAAGGATGCATGGTTGGTTAGGGCATTCGTTCTCGAAATTGAAAGGTAGTAAGTTCGAATCTCGACCCATCAAAGATCCGTCGTGCTCACTAATGGTGGCTGGTACCTGTTAAATATGTTGTGATTACAATGTCCTTAATCAGAAATGATACCTCTTGCAGTGGCAGGCCAAATCTGGAGATCTTCTGCATCTAAATTACGAAAACCCTCTTTCAAGACTACGATACCACACCCACAAGGTGGCCCATCATATAAGGTGTCATCACTTCTGTCCATTGTAGTGGTGTAAGTCCTAGTACTCGGGTATTATAAAATAGTCTGTTTAAAAACTATGCCTAATATTTAATTAAATATTACGTATAGTTTTTTAATATTTGAACCTAATATTTAATTAAATAATTTAAATTAGATAATTTATTATTTATATAAATATTAAGAACTACTAGACGTATGATTGGTTTGTTGGAAGTTCAACAATCATTATTTGTACACGAGGAGTAATTAGACCTGGATGGGCGCTCCGTGGCTGAGTGGTCTAAAGCATCACCGCTAATCGCTTGAGAGCGTAGGAGTGTGGGTTCGATTCCCACCGTGGCCCTGGGTGTTTTCTTCGTTATTCTTCTGTGGTTGTACATCTGTCATTGTGCTATTTGTCCTATTATCGACGAAGACTTACAAGTGGATCTCAAGAATCAAGCATACAAGTCTGAATATTTGTAATGTAATAAAATAAATAAATTAGACCTGGACCTACAATTTTAAGTTGATTTCGAACAACTAACAATATCCAAAGCTTGATTCGATTTCTCAAACTATAAAGCCCAGTTCACTAACCATACATCTGCCAATTCGGATGCTACATTATTTGCCTCTAACTTCTATCTTTATAAGAGTAATAGCTATGTTGTAAAAATTTGATTTAAAAAAGGTGTTATTCGTTACAAGCTGTGGTTATAATGGTAAAGTTCGGAAGTTAACGTGGTTCTACCTAAAGTACTAAATGAATAAAAAAATAATTGGTTACAAATTTGTAAATTTACTAAATGTCACCTTGCTCTCAGAAATTAAGAAAAAATTAGCAATTGTGCGCATTGTTTTGTGCATGAATTCTAACAAAACTCTATCACACACACACACACACACACACACACACACACACACACATACATATATATATATATATATATATATATATATATATATATATATATATATATATATATATATATATATATATATATATATATATATATATATATATATATATATATATATATGTACTTATGTATACCTATATATATATACACTAAGCCTATTTAAAACTGTTTCTAATTCACCTTGTTATCTCTCGCGTTACGGTCTATTTGTTTCGTCGAAGGGCAACCAATAATGAGTTAGAACTAATGCACCAATCACAGAGCATTATATTTTTTCTTTACTTTGTATATCTGGGTGAAATGTATTAATTTTTGCTAAATGCTGCAAAAATTAAGAGCTATTAATAATTAGAGCTAAAGCTGCTCTTTAATTTTGTTATGAACATATTTTCGCTTGATTTTCGAAATAGACCGCAAACTTTCAATTTTTACTTGTAGATGCGCTACAAATTATCTTGTGATGTATATAAACTATAGTCTTTTTTCTATACTTTCACACATTTTTTATAGATGTCAGTGATTTAAAGAGGTTAGGCAAGAACTTACAGGCAGCATTGCACTGCTTATTTTCGCAATTCACAAATAAATAAAAAATGAATACATTTTTAGGTAAAATATTATTGGATTATGTCTTTGCAAATTCTGAAAATTATTTATTTGTGAAAATTTATACAATTGAAACAGTTTTGAGTGAGATAAAGTTAAAAATGAATTTATTAACAATTTTGTTGCCAAAAAATCAGTTCTTATGCACTTTAAATTCACAATTATAAATTTTTGTGAAAAATATTCAATATATTTTACAGTTTCTTCTGATAAAATCATTGCAGATTTTTATAAATTTATGCCTTAAAATGTGTATATAATTATTTAACCAAGTTAATATAGAATAAAACAATTATCATTCCTAATTATTTTATTGCCAGATATTCAACAATACATTTTAGAATTGCGATTATAAATTTATATACTGGAATTAACGTTTCTTGAAGTGATTATATCACATAATATTTAATCTTTTATTTTGCAATTAAATGTTTCTAAACTTTCAGCAGTTTTCAGAGAACCTCTGTTTAATAGCACAAATCAAACAGGGTGTAGTTTCTTTTATATTTCAAACAGACATCCATTTCTATTTTAATTGCGCCATTGGCCTAAAGAACTCTATGAATAACCAATCACTCGCCAATCATCAAAGAAGAACGCAATTCCAAAAATGTTCCCAAAAGTTCCACGCGATTCGTTCTCTCCCGGTTCCATTAATAATGGAACTAGTATCAGTTAATGACTTCGAGCTAGCGACAGGCCTCACTTACCGCTAAAAAGTTTAACGAAGAGTAGCCTTTCGGTGGCATTAATTCGTCATTAATTTAGCCACCAGCTATCGACCTCCTCTATAAGCTGGTTTAATGATCTCACTTCTTCAAAGCAGCACTAGACCTTCATTAAAAGACCGCCAACTCGCCAAGCTCGGGGCATTTTGGCTGTATTCATTTCCTCTCCCTCTTTTCACTATATTTTAATCTTTATGTCAAAAATCGAGCGATTAGCTTTTGGAATTTATAGTCCTATTTTGAGTCATTTTTCATAGATTGATTGCTTTAGGTGATTTTTTTTTCTCGATTTTAATGTCTCCACGGGGTCAATTTATTGGTATGTTTCATTAGTGAGAAAAATTTATGGTATCAATGAAAATAAATTGTGAGAAACATTGCAAGTTTATAGACACTATATCATTCTAACTTTTAATTAGTTTGCAAACCCTGTACAAAATAATTTATAGGATTTTTGTGTACAGAATTTGAGAAAATTTTTCTCAGAAATTTAATTGAAAACTTAGCTTAATGTACTATCATTAATACATCTTGCTCATGGTATGTGTATTGATGCATTAGTTTAAAAGGAACTTAAAGTAACAACAATCTTCAAAATGTGCCAGAAGCTGCGGCCGCAAATAAAATGTGCAGCACATAAAACGAACTTAAATATATAATTGCAACGGATGTTTGAATTAAGTGAAAAAGATTATTAAATTTATAGTCATAACTTTTATTTGAAAAATTAAATGGATTAATTAACTTTAATTGTGTAATTAATCATTATTATGCTCTCATAAGTGCATCAGTTTAAAAATATTTGTATATCTTTTATCCCTTCCAAATAAGTTAACATATATTAAAATCAATGTTCTTATTTACTAATGAAAACACCTATTATTAATTATTTATAAAATATTTATACATCATCATCAAATAATTAATTTTTAGGCTTATTAAATATAAGACATTATTATCTTAAACATTAAATCATGGGACAAAACGTAAACGTATTAAAATTTTTCAACTATTTAGGATTTAAAAACTTGAAGTATCAATTCTGCGGTAATTATAACGAATATAATTTCTGAATATGTTTTTATTGACTGGTAATTTTAATCTTAATTTAATTTAAGAATTTTATTATTAAGAGAGATAATTTAAATTTAATCGAAAAGTTTAATCTCTAGTTATTTTATTCTGATTCAGTATGTTATTATTATTTATTTTCTGTTTCATTCGTCATTAATCTAGTATAAGGGCTTATTTCAATATCTCATTATCTTAAATGCGTGTTTTTATCTTATACACGCGCGCGCGCGCGCACACACACATACACACACACACACACATATATATATATATATATATATATATATATATATATATATATATATATATATATATATATATATATATATATATATATATATATATATATATATATATATATATATATATATATATATATATATACATAGATAGATAGATTGCGAGAGTAAGGTAGACTAATTCATTTGAAATTAAGATCACGTTTGCTTCATTAAAACCTGTTTTTATAAAAAAAAATCATTTGCATATAAAATAAATGAAAATTTATTGCATTGAATCTCATTTAATTGTTTGCCATATTCCGAGAAATTCCTAAATGCTTTTATAGATTTTCCTGGTAATTTAAAATAAATAAAATTTATAAACTGACATTAAGTTTTGCAATGCCTATCTCTTAATGCAATATTTAGGTATAAAGTACAAATTCAATAATTTTTTAGTTGAAAATTAATAAAATTTATATGAAGTGTGGATAATAAGCAAAGAATCTTTTTCCATTTTAAATCCCATTTAGACAATTCTCTGTGTTGCTGTCTGCATTTTGTGGAATATTTAAATATTGCGTTTAATGGTATTCTTTCTTCCCTTGAGAATGCTATTTTAATGTGTTTTTAATGGAGTAATTCCTCAATATTACTCTATTTGTATTCCATCCGTTTCACTTTAATTACTTTTCTAGAAACTTTTTCTATTTTTCTTCCTAAAATTCTCATTTTCAAAATGCTATGTATGTAAATGTGAAAAGTATGTGTTCTTGGAAACTTTAGAAATTTTTTCTCGTGATAACTATCTATGCACCTTTCGTATGAAAAATATCAAGAATAAATATATTTATTCCATAATTGTGAATTAAAATTTCATTTTGAAATCCTTTAAAATATTTAAACTAAGTGTTTTTTCTCCTAACTTGCAATTTTCTATGAAAATTAATTTTTAACAGCACTGTTAGTGTAATGGATACATTTCAATCAGTCCAATGCATATGTAAATTCCATTAAATCCAATAAACAGGTAAATTCCAATCAATCCAGTGACAGTTAAATGTGTATGTAGGTAAATTCAAATCAATCCAACGACAATAAAAGATATACATAGGTAAATTCCAATCAATCCAATGACAATTGAAGGTGTACACAAGTAAATTCCAATCAATTCAATAACAATCATAGGTGATATAGGTAAATTCCAATTAATTTAATGACACTTACATATGTGCATTTGTAAATTCCAATCATTTTATGAACAATTACGTGTGTAAATAGGTAAATTCCAATCCATACGATGACATTTAAAGATTTACGTAGGTAAATTTCAATCAATTTAAAGACAATTGTGTTGTTGAAATAGATGTAAGCATTATGAAGTTTGGGCTTATAAGGCTCTATATTTATATTAGGGCAATCACCACCCACTAAATTAATTTGTATACGAACAAACGGTTATTCATTCACTAATTTAACACAATGCCCGATTAATCATTTCCAATTGTTCCAAATATTCAATATAGAAAACTTTACACACTTCACATTTTATAGCACCGATGTCGTATAATCCAGGATGCCAAATTCTGAGCATGGTGATTTTTTGGCAGATTTTTTTATGTATCTGGCTGCCTGGTTTTGATTACGTCATAGAACTGGAGACTTAGAAAATTCTATTTTGGTATCCCTAATAATTACGTCACTCCGCTCACGTCACAATACGTCATCTTGGCAAAATTTCTTCATCGCCAAAAAAATTCAAACTATAACAGTCTGAATTATATGGCATCAGTGTCCAAATTCTTCTAGGTAATAATTGTAATTCCTGTTTGAGTAAAATTTAAAATTTCTTGACTGTAATTTTTTAAATATTTAAATATATTAAATAATATAGAGAGAGAACTGGAATAACTAATAATGAGTTTTGAAATATTTAAATGCAAAAAAAATAATAATAATTTTTGGCATTGAAAATATCAAAAGAAAAATTTTTTGATTATAATTTTCAGTACAGCAGCAAAATTTCCTAAACGATCGCTTGAGATTAAATGCGGAACCATCAATAAAGAAGGAAAATGTAGTTAAATTATTTTTAGTGTTAATAGTATATGGAAAATAAATGTGTTTTCATTTTTTTAATTCAACGATATATATATATATATATATATATATATATATATATATATATATATATATATATATATATATATATATATATATATATATATATATATATATATATACATATATATATATATATATATATATATATATATATATATATATATATATATATATATATATATATATATATATATATACATATATATATACATATATATATATATATATATATATACATACATATATATATATACATACATATATATATATACATACATATATATATATACATACATATATATATATATATATATATCATATATATATATATATATATATATATATATATATATATATATATATATATATATATATATATATATATATATATATATACATATATATATATATATATATACATATATATATATATACATATATATATATATATATACATATATATATATATTATATATATATATATATATATATATATATATATATATATATATATATATATATATATATATATATACTTTTAAATTACATTAATACCATTAAACTTTTCCTTATTTTTATGCAAATTAAAATTCTTAAGGCTCTGTCAAAATATTTTAACCTTTTTAGTAAACATTCAATGTACTGAATTTTCTTAAAAGATAATCTAATACATATATAGGAATATATATATATATTCTTTTTATACCAGACTCGAGGTTTTATTAATCCTCTTATATTTTTCTCAAATATTTTATCACTTTTAAATTATATTGATATAAACTTTAAAAACTAATTTAAGGTTCTTAAATGATTATAAATATATCCGCAAAGCTTTCATGTAGTAAAAAATTAATTGAATTTCTGATAGAATGTTTACTTTTAAAATTATATTTATGAATCGCGCTTGTTATTTATAATAGCGTATGGGAGTTTTAAAGCATATCGTTTGCATTAAAATGTTTTTAGAAGGATTAAAAACTGATATATAAATAATTATTTTGCTATTGCCAAATAAAAATTTTAGTTTTAATGGGATTACATGCATTGTTTTGCAGTATAAACAGGTTTTAATTTACGACTTAAACCATAGATTGTTTTACTAATTTTTATAAAAAAAATAGTAGCTAAATATTTATTTCTGAATTTAAATAAGATAATACAAAAAGTAATTTGAAGAAACTGTTACTAAGTAAAATATTAACAAGTTATTATGAAAATAAATATATAATAACAAGTTATATATAAATAAAATGGGCTTGGTATTTTCTGCACTTGTGTTTAAGATAATGAAAAATATAATTGTTAATGTAATTGCTTTTGTTGAAATACATAAATATACTAGAGAGTATTTTTCGGTATTTGATTTGATGATCACTAATTATGTCCCGTTACTAAATGTAATTTTGTATGCTAATTCAAAATGGTATCCAGAAAAATAAATAAAAACTATAGAAATTTAAAAGTATTAACTGAATGCTTTTCTGTATTTTAATTTGCTAACAATAAAATTAAAATCCAAATCAAAGTATGGCTAAATAACAAAAATAGCAAGAACTCTAAAAAAATTGCAATTATATTTTTCTCTAATTTTTATACTTTTCGCGTCTTGCAAACCAACCCTATAAACATTTTACTCAATATTTAATTATAATTTTTGCATCTCAGATGACAATGTATATATATATATTGAAAAAAGTTTTTGAAAAGTTTACTGAAAAAAGTTTTTTTATTTAGTAAATTTTTTCATAGTAATTTTGTTATTAATAGTTTCCACCAATTTTTTAAGACAGAAATTAAGCACACACACACACATTTAAGTTATATATTAAATTATTATTTTTTGTCTGCACAAAGTGCGCTGTTAAGATAAAAGTTGTTACAGACAAATTTAAGTTTTAATTTAAATTTAAGTTTTTTATTCTCTTCAGAAAATCAGATTTTGTTATAAAATTATTAAAGAGTATTGTATATAGATTTGTATGTACACATAATATAACAAAGCAAAGTAACAATTAAATTTTATATTTCAATTTATTTACTTTTACTATTTTACTACTGTCTACATTTATTCTATTATTCTATTCACTTTATATTCAATTTTTACTCCATTCTAATTTACCAGAAATTTCAGTGTTTATATAACATAATTCAGGTTTAGAATCAGCAGAAAATATAAATTTATCAGCAATTGGTTTGCAAACGATAAATATTTATTTCGCTGAGACTAAATAGTAATTAATATTGACATTTAGTATATTTTTGCAAAATAAACGCTTTTGATAGTTGAAGGAATTTTCAACTTCCATTGTAATCTTGTCTCAAATATTTATGCTAAGCTTTGTGTCACAAAATTTATTTCTTTGATTGCATTAATAATATTATTTTCAAATTGAAACTAGTATTTATCTAATAGAATATTTTATCAATACATATAATAAATAAAGAAATGTTTCGCATATACTATATATGAAATTTATAAATAGTAAATCGTATTCACGTATCCTACGGAGAAAAATCATCAAATGAAACTTTAGAAATACAATGAAAATGAACTGCAAATTTTATAAATTGTAAATCGTATTCACGTATCACACGGAGAAAATCATCAAGTGAAACTTGAGAATTACTATGAAATTAAATAGTATATTTCGTGAATAATAAATCATATTCATGTATCTTACGGAGAGAATCATTAAGTGAAACGTGAGAAATATTATGAAACTAAATAGTAAATTTCATAAACAATAAATCATATTTAGGTATCATGAGAAGAGAATCATCAAGTGAAACTTAAAAAATTCTATGAAAAGGAATAATAAACTTTAAAAGTAGTAAATCACATTTACGCATCATAAGCAGAAAATTCTCAAGTGAAGCTTGAGAAATACTATGATGAGAAACAATAAATTTCATAAATAGTAAATCGTATTCATGTGTCTTACGGAGAAAATTATCAAGTGAATCTTGAGAAATACTATGAAAATGAATAGTAAATTTTATAAATAGTAAATCATATTCACATATCCCAAGAAGAAAATTATCAAGAGAAACTTGAGAAATAACATACATTTAAAAAATAGCTGCAAAGTAGTTTTTGTAAAGAAGCGTGTTAAATTTGACTATAATTCTGCATTTATCAAAAGATACGACTGCATGCTTGTTTATTGTACAATATATGGAGGCAAAATCCATTTAACATTTCGTGTTTAAGTGATCAAAGTAGAAACGCATGTGTATGATGGACCAGCCATAAATTATATACAACATCTTAAGGAAGATTACCTTTTATCGTTACCAGACAAGAAAATGAGTTATATCCATTACATCTCTTAATTGCATTTCGAAAATATTGCCTGATTATGAATTTGATTTTAGTCAGTTGTAATAGAATGAGTTAGACATACCGTCATAAGAAAAATGGTGCATCTTAATATATTTTATGACGGTCTGTCACAAGTGTATTAAATATTAACAGTAATAGATTACAATAATTGAAAAAATAATGAAGCTGAAAAGTAAAGATAATCACAAAAGATTGTATTGGTTGACCCTCTGAAGTCACACTTTGTATGCTAGAGATATTTCTAACAGAATCTCAAGCTTCAGAAGTTTTTCAAACTTCTATAAGGCAATATTTTCCGTCATGAATTATTCAGTTGAATTTCTAACTTTAAAGCTGATTAATTGGGTATAAACTGTGTTTATAAGCCAAAAAGACATTTCAGTCAACATTTAATCCATAACACCTATCAGTAGTACTTAAAAAAAGCATCCAATATAAGTAAAAATACAGTGTACAACGAGTCAAAAGCAAATTTGTACATGAAACTTTATGTAACTTGATATATATCATATGATATCCTTGCAGATGTGTGTTCGTTTGTGTTTGTGTGTATATACTAAATTGATTAACATAATTTTATGGCTGAAATAATAATAATGGCAAGAATGATATGATAATTGAAATACTAAAAGATTTTCTTCGAATAAGGCAATTAAATCAAACTCTTATAAGCACACTTACCAATTGTGCTTATAAAATATTGACAAATATGAATTTGATTCGTATAGGTATTAAGTCAGTTACAAAATTAAGTAGTAAAAGAAACTTAATATATTACATTTATCGCGCGTGTTGAAAACTTCTTTATGCATGATATGTATCAGAGTTGTACTTATAAAATATAGGCTAATATGAATTTAACTCCTGTTAGGTGTAACAGTGAACTGGTTAGAAAATTGTGTATAGGGTAAAAAATACTTAATCCATAATACTTATCGGGGTAAAAGATTCTTAATGCATGATATGTATCAATTGTATTTATAAAATATAGGCTAATATGAACTGTATAAGAGTAAGTCAATCATGGATATTATAATTTTATGGCGGGAAAGTTAAGATCGTCGAAATTTGGGCGGTATTGCTCATCGAATAAAAAAGTAAAGGCCAACAAATCAAATATTTTATCCATCACACAAATCAGTTAAGCTTAGGAAATATTGCTCAATATGAAATCGATTCCTACACGTTGCGCAATTATGAATCAACCCCATGAAAAATGATGTATCGCAATATATTTTATAAGAATTCATGAAATGCATTCATGAAAATAAATCAAGATGACGTATAATTACAATTACAAGAAAATTAAGGATGTTAAATCTATTGGAAGACATTTATCAAAAAAGAGCAATTAAATTTAAAGCCATATTTCATGACTGCAATACTAAATAATCACCTTTTTGGTGTGAAATTCACACCACCAGGTGCATCCATTAAACACATCGTTTCGAAGGTGAAATTCGGTTGATTCTCAAGAGAAACAGACGATTTTTTTTCATTGGAAATCCAATCCGCAGCGTCTTTAATTTATGCGTACTGCACCTTTCACGCGTTATGCGAGCCCCTAACGACTTTTTATCACGTTATATTAACGTCGATAAAGTTTAATGTTCTTTTTTAAGTCATTAAAATGGCACCCGTCCCGTCGCGTGAGGGTAGTCATTAGACTGGAAATCAAATGCCGGACTCGCGTCGCGTGTTCCTGCAGACGATCGTTTTGCTTGTTTCAGTTTGTTCCTCAGACGATTTACGCGATTCGTTCACGTAGTAAAAACCATTTCAAATGGTCATGAAATATGAACAGGCCGAATCAGACTTGTATTACATACATCCTAGACGTTTTCAAAATGCCTAAAATATGGACTGTTTTGCTCGTTTCCGGAAATATGCACGCAAATTCTGGAAATGCTATTTTTTTTTTTTCATTTTTAGTTATCTACGTGTAAAAATGCAGTTTTACGTTATTTATTATGCAATATTTGGAACAATTTCACTACCATTATGTATTTCAATAACTGCAGTTTTGCAAATTTATCACCTATAAAGAATTTAAATTCGATTTGTGAAATATGGCATAACGTGAATATGTGTGTGTGGACTTATTTTGTAACTTCTACTAAAGGTTGAGAAAATTTAAGTACATATTTTAAGTGGTTGAAATGATATTTTTACCTCAACTCATTATAAATATTTTATAGTTTTCGATATCTGTTTAATATGTCTGCAATAATAAATCTATATTCTAGTTGCAATATAAAGTTATAAGAAAGTGAATACTTATTTTGTAACTTTTATACAAAGTTATAAAATTAAACAGAAATTTTATGTTTGCTTTTGTTTCGTTTTAGCAAATTCTTTAATCCATATTTGTACTATTATAGTGATTTCTATTTTTCCAATATTAAGTGTGGGTCAGCTACTAACTATCTAAATAACATTTGATAAATGATATGAGAAAAAATGTAGCTTTATTTCTTAACTTCTATCTAAGATATTTCATTTAACAGATCTTGTGAGAATTTTATTTGTTTTATATCAACAGTCTCTTTATGAGAAAAAGTATATTTATTTCGTAAATTGAACACAAATTGGGATTTAACAGAGGTTGTGAAAATTAAAATTATGCTACACAGGAATTCGGTATTTAACACAGGTTGTGAATATAATTTATTCTACACATGAATCTGAAATTTAACAGAGGATGTGAAAATTAAATTTATTCTACAGAGGAATTAATTCAACACAGGAGTTCGGGGTATTTATATATATATATATATATATATATATATATATATATATATATATATATATATATATATATATATATATATATATATATATATATATATATATATATATATATATATATATATATATATATATATAAAATAGAAGTTGTGAAAATTATATTTATATTTTGTTAAAACAATCTTTATCGCCTTTTAATGTGTTATATTGGCTTTTATTTCTATAAATTTAATTCAACAGAGGATGTGAAAATTAAATTTATTCTACACAGGAATTTAGGATCTAACAGAGGTTGTGAAAATTATATCGATATTTTGTTACAACAGTCTTTCGCCTTTTAATGTATTATATTGGTTTTTATTTCTATTGCTAACTGTCACTTATAAATAATCTTTATTGAAAAAATAAATTATGAAAAATGTAGACTTGTTTCTTAATTTCTACATCATTCTGCATCAGTCCTAAACCTTAACATTTACCAGTTGTGCTTATAAAATATTGACATATATGAATTTGATTGTCACAAGCTAAACTATACTAAGTCCATTATAAGATTGTGTTGGGATTTAATAGAATTTGTGAGTATTTAGTTTCTTTTATTTAAAAAAAATTATGACAACTCATTTTATTATACAGTTTCGTCCTTCTATTGTTAGATATTCCAGCTAATTTAATATTGTGTGAAAAGTTCAATAACTAAACTACTTGTGACTGCTAACTTCTCCACTGTAATTGGAATATTTGACAATGATATGCTAACATATTACTAACTCGACAGACAGCTTTTGCTAGAAGAAGAAACGAGCCAAATACATATTATTTGAAAACCATCGAATGTATTTCCTATAAAATGACATTTTAATTAATATAGAATGCATTAATCCTAACTTTAATTTGCTTATAGAACTTATGATTATTTATTTAATATAAAATTTCATACTGCTACTGCATATGTATTCTGTAAGTCATAATATGAGAAACAGATAAAATATGTCTACATTTATTCAAGAGAGCATTAATAAGCCGGTTACTTTTATTCACACATGAATAAATCTACATTTATTCAAAAGGGTGAATTAATGCAATCGGCATTCACGAGAATGAATAAATGTAATCGTTTTCTGTATTTATTTACTCTTGGTTTACCGGAATTGTTTGAGTGCTTTAATAAATTAAAATAATTTGATAAAATACTTCAATACTACATTTCAATTAAAGTGAAATATTTATTTACTTGAATAAATAAATTGTAATTAATTTGCATAATTTCTTAAGTTCTTTATTTATTAATTAAAAACTTATTTGGGAAATTTTTCTAGCCTAAAATACATGACAATATAGTATATATATTTCTTATATACATTCGAGAATCTTTTAAAGCACTCCAAAATGTAAGGCTGAAAACTTATAAAAATTTTAGTTTTAAGAACATTTATGCCTTTATTTTTTTATCATTCTTAAAATATTGTGTTATTAGTTAAGATTTGGGAACATATATAAATTCAGTATTTTCGCTTAAATCTCTATTTTTATTAATTTTCTCAAGCGTGTTTGTCTCTTTAAATTATTAAACTTCGTATATGATACAGGTTAAAATATTGTATTCACATTTTATATTAATTAGGAGCTTTTACTTTAAGAACCCATATGGTTTTCAATTTTACTGTAAGAGTTCAAAGGAATTGAAATTCTTTCATATTTGTTAAAGATTTTATTAATTTCATTCAACTGAATTTGTTTTCTTAAGTATTTGAATTTGTTTTTCATTTGATATAGATTACATTACAATATACATTGTACTTAAGTTAAAAAATTTCAACTTAAAGAACACTTACTTTAAAAATTTGCCTATTGGAAACATTTAAGAGCTTTTTATATTGGACAAAAAATTTAGAATTCATATTTCCACTTCAATTTTCAATATCATACCATGTTTTAAACAATGAATATGTCAGTTTAAGATTCTCTTATAAATAGAAAATGGTTATGATATAGAACGTTCGATTTCCCTTCTGCAGGTATTCAAAGATTTTAAGTGAAAAGCCTTTTCATAGTCAAGTTATCGGAAACTTAAGTCAGCACAAAATGCTATTATGGCGCTTCAATATTCTTATCTTAAGAACCTTAAGAAGCTGAGTGAACAGATTTGTGAGAAGACTTATGATGGGTTATTGTTAAATTATTAAAGCACCGATAATTAACCCATTAATTTAATTAATTTGTTCCTTAAGAGGTGCATTCATTTGCTTTGTGTAGAAAATGGTGAAATGATAAAATATGTGTCCTGGCTGATCTTGGATAAGAAATATTGAAAGATTAAAAATTTCTCTAAAGATTGTGAAAGAGAAAAAAATATATGACAGTAATATATTTTTCATATATAAGATTTATAACGCAATATTTTTTCTGCTAAAAAGTTTATTTTGAAAATAGCTTAAAAATTTAAAAAATATTTAAAACCAAGATGTTGTTTTTATCTATGAACCTACATCTCTTTGGCATATGGCTTAGGCGCAATGTTTCCTTTAAACACCAAAAGGTCACTGGTAAGAATAATATTTAAGGCAGTAACTACCAAAGACATACTATTTTTCGAACAAGCTTTTTTTCGAACATTATTTATAAATTGTAGTTGCGGGAAATCAAATGATATTTGTTTAAACTCTCTTGTCGTCAACCGAGACAGTAATTGCTCGGTTAACAATTTGAAGCATATTACACATGCATGAACGTTTAACAAACTTTCATTTCAACATCTTAAAGGTAACCATTTCTACCTCAGTTTGTTTGTATTGATTCGGAATCCTCTGAAATTTACAAGACTCTGTGAAATTATCTTACGATTGCAAAAGAAAATCTAGTCCATCTTGAAATATATTTCAACAGTGCAAAACGAGTCTAGTCCCTGTTAAGTTATCTCAGGAGTGCAAAACCGAGTCTAGTCCCTGTAAATTATCTCAGGAGTGTGAAATCGAGTCTAGTCCTTCTCTTAAGTTATCTCATGAGTGTAAAAACGAGTCTAGTCCTTCTTAAGTTACATCATAATTTCAAAAGCGAGTCTAATCCCTCTTAAGTTACCTCATGAGTGCAAAAGGGCGTCCCGGTCTAGATTCCTCATGGGTGCAAAAGAAACTCTAGTTTCTGTGGAAGATATCCACAATTGTAAATAGATTCTGGTTTCTATCAAATTACTAGTGCAAAAGGGGATCTAATCCCTTGTGAACTATGTCACTATTGTAAAAAGAATCCCCGTCCCTTTGGAACAATCCTGCAAATGAAAAATTATTCCTTATCGAGTCACTTAATAAGGGCAGTAGGGAACCCAGTCCGTGTCTAGTTATCTTACCAGTGAGAATGTGAATTCACTCCCTGAAGTATCCGACATACATATATAAAAGAGAAACTAATATGTGTGGAACTATCCCGCAAGGGCGAAAGGGAGCCTGGCCCCAATAAACTACCTCACTAATACAAAAACGATTCTAGTTTTTATTATATTATCTCACAAACGCAATAGTCTAGCTCCTGTTGAATTGCTTCACAAGTGCAAAAAGAAACCAAGTTCCAGACTAACTGTCTGTTTTGTTCACAAACGAACAAAACTTGTTTGACTCGATCAATTTCTCGGACTAGATGTTGACTGATTAGTACTTTTGCACACACATTCAGATCTAATTTTCACATATTCAACTTCTGTTACATTCAAAGATTCTTACAATGGTATGAAATAAATTGCCATTTGAGGACGCATTATTTTCTACATGTAAACAGTTATCTTATAAAGACAATCTGCTAATAATCATCTATCTCGATCAAAACTAAACACATAAAAAACAAAAAATTATATATTCAGTATGTAAAAGTTCTATCTTAGAATTCTTTATCATTTGCTTATGATTGCTTAAGAATATTTCTTAAATTAGGATAATTATATATATATATATATTTATATATATATATATATATATATATGTATATATATATATATGCATATCGATAGGTATCATATATAGTATATATATATCGACCGTATAGTATACTATATTATATATATATAGTAGATATATATATATCCAGATATCTATATATAGTATAGATGATATATATATCGTATATATATATATATATATATATATATATATATATATATATATATATATATATATATATCATACTACTATATAGTATATATATATATATAGTTATATATATATATATATATATATATATATATATATAGTATATATATATATAGTCATATATACTATATATATATATATATATATATATATATACACACACAGTCTGATATATATAGTATATATATATATATATATATATATATATATAATTATTGTGTGTGTGAATATAACTTCTTAATAAAATATATTCATTATGTTTGATATTGTGATTGTATGTAGTAATTAGTAATTTGAATCTGAGCATTATGTTGTATCAAGCACAATCACCACAGTAATCAAGCCGAATTCTTATCTTTATCTGTATCCTGTCCAATTAATAGAAATATTACTTTGTGCACAACATTTTATAGAGAAAAATGCAAGAGAACAAAGAAGTTATTTTTACAAGAATTCGAAATGAGAAAGATTATATAAATTTCCAATTTAAAAGATTACTATCAGAAACATTTTAAAAATAACTTTTGTTAAGGAAAATATATACATTTTACAATGTTAAAGAAAGAAAGAATTGCTTATAATAAATTTTAATCATAATTGTTTTCATTAATTTATAGCTTAAATTAATTTTTTTTATGTTTCGCATGAATAATAAAATGAAATAAATATTTTCAAAATTTAATTGAACACTTTTACATGAATGTTATTATTATTTTATAAATTTATTTTTTAAATCATTTATATTTTGAGTATTAAAATTCTTTAATTATTTACTTTATTAAAAATATTTTTCTTTAGAAAATAAAAGCAAATTATACGACCCTGAAGATATGCGTGCAAAAATTTTGCATAAAAAGTTATTATTAGTTCTCATAAAATAATATATAAATAATAAAACAACAATACATATCTCAGCATAAAATAAATATTAAGATTCCATTTAAAATTAATTTAGCAGTATTTGCAGCATAAAAATTTCAAAATTATATGCTATTTGAATGAGAATTAAAAATTGAAAACGAAATATCTAATGATATTTTTTAAAAATTAAAACAAAATATTGCTGCATGAAACAAGTCTCAGTTTATTTCTATCATAAGCCCACGAGTATTTGCTTATCCGAAAAAATTAAAATTCCGATAATTAAAAATTATAAAAATATGTAACAATTTATTTCAGTGAAATATTTTCTCCGTCTAGAAAATGAGAATTTTTGTAATAAATAAAACATGGATTAGTACTCTTTTCCTCCGCAATAATTGTAGCGAAATATTAATATTAATTTTGATTTCAAATGCGTTCTTTGTATTCATATGAAGCTCTTTTGCCTAATGCTTAAAATTAAATAAGAATTTCCGAGCAAACTATTTCTTTATGCTTCATTGAATCGTGAGTTGGCTGTAGTTTTGAATAATCAATTATTTTCTTTGAACGAGACAGAAAAGAGGATCGAGTATGTAAAATACGAAGATAATTAACTACGATGGTAATTTAAATATGTTCTTTTTCATTTATTATTATAATAAAGTAAAAAATCTTCAATAAATATTCACTTTGCCAAAGAACTAAATAACCGTTTTTTGAAAAAGAGTGGAATGCCGTCTAATTATGCACATATCGCTTAATTAATAAGTCCCTCATCTGTGGCATTATATCAAAGAAATCAGTTTTTGTACTCCTCAATATTTCCGCTCGTCATTATAAATTTTGAAAATTTTGCAACTTTAATTTTGTATATGAACTATAATTTAATTAATTGTGACTGTAACTTTTGTTCAATATTTGATGATAACACTTAATGATAAGTGAATTAAAAATATAAATGAGAATTTGGCTTTTTCTTGTTATTAAAAATATTGATTTGCAATTCCTATTGTAAATTATTACTTCATTTTATACAATTTAAATGAAACTACACGTATATTTAGCAAAACAAATTTAAGTATAATTATTTAATGGTTTATAATGTTAGTTGTGTCAATATCAAGACATTTTGTTGTTAATATATATGTATATATATATATATATATATATATATATATATATATATATACATACATATTTATATATAATAAGTAATAAAAATATGAAACAAATATGGACAGTAGGGAGAAAAAAGTTTTTTGGATACTTATGATCCAGTGAAGCAAGAAATTTGTTTGAAATATCACCAAAATAATACTAAATCATTTTATGTTGTTCTTTAATCCACATTATAATATGAGAAATAGAATATAAAGTAATAATAATAAAAAGTAATGTATAATTCAAACAAATGTCGTACAGTTTATTCATAAGAATAACTAGACATAAAAAATTACTTTGAATTCAATATATTATCAACAAAAAGTGTTATTTAGATAAAAATGTTAAAAAGAGAGAAAAGCATTATAAATCATTCGATATTTATCTCTTTGCATCAACAATAAATAAACCCAAATGCAGTAAAAATCGCGATATTGCAACCGTTAAATTATTATTTGTTCTAAAGTATTTATGTTTATTAGAACTGAATTATTACTTGAATAAGTAAAAATGTTTTATCAAAGTAACAATGTTTTATTCAATCTACAGTTTTTTGTTCTTGGTGAAAAATCAATTACTTGGCATCGTTTTTTTACTCGTAGACCGAATTTTACAAATTCATCATATTACATCAAAATATTTGATATTACATAGCAAACAGCATAAAGATAATAGTTCTTTGTAACAATATTTTCTAACAGTTCTTTGCTTTTCGATGTACATATTTCATAGACAATACGACATATGCATGCATATCATGAAGGGCTAAATTTTGGAATACTATAATTGTGTGTTTTTAACTACAATACATTTCATTAATAAAAAAATGAACTTCAAGGGAAAACAATTGTAAAATAATTCTCTTCTGACCCATTTTTAAAATATTTCTATACGAAATAAGCTATTAGAATGAGAATTATAAGACGTTTAGAGAAATATAAAAACTTAGCAGAAATTCATGCTTAACATAATAATAATGGCTTTTAAATAATAATAGCGTTAGAAAGAGTTTATATTATAATGTATTCGATTCATGTACAATTCTGAATTATCAGCCAAAATAGTTAATATCCTGAAATTCAATTTAGTAACTCGTGAGTTTGATTTCCAGATTGGATATTCATATTTATGGCATAATGTTATTTATGGTATAGTGATATTCATATTTATGGTATAGCGAGAATTTGCTTCAAATTATATGTTCTGGCAAAATTAGCTATGAACCAAAAGTGTCCAAAAAGTAACAAAACAAACCAAACTTGTAAAATCAAGATCGGTTGCAAATAATCATCGACATACTACGTGTTACTGTCTCACTAATTTAAATAAATGTGCATCACATTTATGTACGATATGTTACACCGTATCCTCTCCTCTTTCTTATAGCATTTTCTAAATACAATGTCTTATTAAAAGTCCAAACTCCAAAGCCGCACTGCTAAAAGCATTTTATACCGAGTTCCAAAATAACCTAGTTCTATCTATTAAAGTCTCCCACTTTGTTTATGAAGTTAGAAGTTAGATTGCTAATGGAGCTAAGGTGCAATTCTTTAGTATCAAGAGTACTGAAGTGGTCAATCGAGTAAGGGCAAGTACATCACATTCAAGTACAATATATTGCCCTGTGTCCTCTTTCTTATAGCTTTATCTAAATACAATGTCTTATTAAAAGTCAATCGTATTTAGTTTTTTTCCTGAAATAAAAGTTCCCAGTAATTAATCACACAATTGTCTTCATTGCGTTGTCATTCTACACAGTTAGATATTATAAAAATAAATTTTTCTTAATATTAAAAATGCTAAAAACGCCTTTATAAAATTGACCCATTAGCTATTATTTTTACGTTCGATAACTTTACATATACCCCATTCGCAAGTGCACGTTTGAACACGTTTAAATGTTATGTAATCTTTCTTGTGGGGGCAATTTGTGATTTAAGTAAGTCGAAACTGATTTATTTTAAATCAGTTTGGCGAACTGATTTAAGTACGTTTAAACTGATTTAGCGCCATCATGTTTCCTGCTATTTTGTAGTCAATCCTTGCTGAAATATTTAAAGTCAATCAAAATAAATTTAAAAGAAGAAAAATTTAAAAATAATGACCAGATAGAACTATTTATAAAATATTAGTTTAGCATCCAAAAACTGTATTAGGTTTAAGAAGAAACAAATAAGTCTACAACATTCTTTGGTTTCGTTTTCATCATTTGAAATTTCGTAATCTTAATTAGCTTCATTTGGTCAGTAAATGTTTAATGAACATTCTCAATTGCGAAAATTTTAAAAATATAATATAATTCATAATATCAACAAATAAAAAATGAAGTTTTGAATAAAAACCAATATTTTTTAAATCAGTTTCGAGTGTAAGGCTATTTTTAGTGTGGTTTCTAAGTTAAATCAAGTTGAAATTTAAATTTATTTAAAAATTTCAGTGTGAACGGGGTATTAGATTCCCTCAAACAACATTATTTCACCTGTTTTTATTGTTACTTCTCAGTACTGCTTAATAGTAACAGCCTATAGGGCTACAGATCAAAGCTTGAAGCACTACTCATTGTACATCTCTTTCAGAAATGACCAATCGTTAATCTGTTAATACGTGATTGAAATTATGCACGCTGTATATTTTAACGCATCAGTACCAGAGCATTATATTCTTTGAACAAAGAGACAGAAATCGTCTGATGAATAATGGATTCGAACACGCAGAAAGATAATACAACCCTGCATTTACTTGTTCTGCATTCGAGAACTCAACAAACGGGAAGGCCACCCACCCTATGGTTATTCATCCCGCTGTATGCGATTCAATGGAATACCTACTTGTTTAGCAAGGCAAAAGAGGCGCACTATCTAAGGACTTGCGAATATGAAACGCTTTCAGGTGAAAAACTATCTTCAGCCTAAGGTATAAGATTATATTACTGTCATTCATAAAGGAAAATCTAGTTTTCAATATAGTCTTCTTGGAATAAATTGGATAGAGTTAATTAAATGGAAAATAATGTAATTAATATATAAAATATTTAGTTATATATATAATAATCTTATACAAACATTATATATTGCTTATAAAATCATTTCTGGAAACAGGTTACTTTAAGAACCTATCATTAATTCTGAAGTTTATGTAAAGTCTAAAGAACTTATTCTTAAAACTCATTCAAAATTCCTCCAATAGCCCATTCTCTTCACTTGCAGTGTCTCTCTATATTTTTCCTCTCGGCAGATTCCGTCCAACTGGTCAAACCCTGATTGGGTTAGGTAGAGAGATATATTGGTGGGTTAGGTAGACAAGTCTCAAGACTTGTTCTTAAAATCTAGTCTAAGATGAGCCCTTATTTTCATATTGGTATTCATAAATAATGATTTTGATAGTATAACTAAAACATTCAACTCCTGATTTCAAAATATGAGAAAGGCTTTAATTTGCGCTAGACAACATAAGCTTTATTTTACATATGTGAACAGAAAATGATGGTATCTAATATTATTATGTTTGTCAGATGATGGAACTTCAGAGGCTACGATACTGCTCAATTGTTGACCCGGTCAAATTTATCATTCATTATTAGTTCTAATAACAGTCTTATCTTTTCTATACAATCGTGCCGAATTCCAGTGGCTCAGAAGCTGCGCGCCGCTTTCCGTTAAGATTAATCATCAAATTATAGCATCGTTTGCGGTGGACACTGATTCTGGGAGGGGGACCACATTCTTCCTTTATTGGTTTGCTGGAGTTCCGTGAGTTGTGGACGTGTCCATGTTGATCTATGACGTCCAAATTCCTTCCACTGGTGTGGTGTGAACTTGGAGAGAAGGGTTCCAGCTTAGGTTTGACCTCTTCTCATGACCATGATTCAAAATTACGCGGTGTTTGGTGAAAGGAGAGTATTCCAAACCCGTTAACCTTAAGGTGCAATCTGGGGCTCGCCTGTATCGCCATGTATGTAAGCTATTAGGTATACAATCATTACTTAGCTATAAAATCACAATCTACGGAATGCAATAAAACATTCAAGCCTAAGCAATATTAACACTAGATGTCATATAATGCTTTTGATGTGGTTTCAATCAATAGAAAATAATCGAAAAATTTGCATTTTTTTAAAGTGTTGAAGACATTAGAACAGAAAATGCCAAACAATTTCCTAAATACAAAATGTCACCTAAACAAATATAATTGACATTTGAATTGTTGAATGATGCGAGAGATATCTCCAAAACTTTTAACAAATCTTCAAACAAATGAGTAATATGACTACGAGGTTGTAAAAGCCTAATAATAACTATATGTTATGCACAGCATGCTGGTAGATTTTTAATTAGATTCTTTATTGATTTGCATACTCTTAAATTAATTATTAATGACTGAAAGATTATTTAACAATTTGTTAAAATACATTTAATCATTCAAAAATTCCAACACGTGTTTATAAGACCCATTTGCAATTTAACAAAGCAAAAGAAATCTGCTAAAACAACAATATAAATAAATGGATCAAAATTGTATTTTATATAATTAAAATCCGTACATCGGGTGAAAAGGTTTTTTTTTAGTCTTTTATCCATTATGTATGAGTTTTAATCTCATAAGAACATAGAAATTCGAGTTTCATTCTAGAATATCGATATACAAGCTGGAAGCACTATAGTTAGTTCTCAAGCTTTCTGTTTAACAATTCATGTATTTAATATTTAGCTCTGACGTGAGAAGTTATATTGACATTTATTGGATTTTACAGTAGATGGTTTGAAATCTACTGTAAACTGCATCGTTGTCAAATTAAACCCCGTTGAATACAAAAAGTGGTCGTACACAAGGTGACAAAATAAATTATATCACCATCCAAAATTCGGCATAAACTATTATTCATATGAAGTGTCATATTAATGTACACATTTTAATTATTCGTAAATATTTGTAAAATATTTATTTTAAGAATTAATTGCATTTAAAAATTATAGAAAACATGTTCGCAAAATAACACTTGCTTACTCCAAATATCATATTAATATTTTTAAGGAATAGAATATTTCAGTAGGGCCATTTAAACCAAATCACCAAAAGTAATAATTTATCTCATTTAGCTTTTACAACAAGATCTTTATCTTTTAATATGTTTCACTTGATATCTAAATTGTTCTGTAAAATTCTCATTTGAGATAAACAACGACTAGCAAATTATATCCATTCATTTGACTTTGAATCAAACACAAATACCAAGAAACTTGACAAACAAGAAAAGTAACAATAAACTGTTTTAAATGAACAAGAAGTTGCATTCTTTTAATAGCACACGCTTAAAAAGGCAACAAGAATTGGACTTTCGAAAAGTTTTCCCTGAAATTTGTGGCAAAATTACACTTAGTTAATGGGGTTGCCAGCGAAATTAGCAAAATGAATCTGCTCTCAACAGTCTTTTCTTCTTTATCTTCGCATAAATGAGCTATTAAAGGATTTTTTTTTATTCTTCGAAACCTGACATAACGCTAATGAACGTATTTTTCTGAATAATCTGATTCAAACTCATGCATTTTAATAGTGGATTTAATTAATTGGCGAATTTATGCAAATTTCCTCTGCCCAATTTGTCTTCCTCTAAGAAAAACATGACGAGAATTAAAATGGAGGTGGTTATTGTTACAATCATTGTAATTCTATGGGAAATTAGGGGACCGCTGTTAAAATAATAACCATAAAATCCTTGGATAAATTTTATTACTAGGTAATAGGAATTTAGCTTATAATTTTTTATTTTTTATTATGTATATTTATTTTTTATTCTTTTCTGTGTAAATTTCTAAACATTTACCGTCACAACTGGACAATTAACATAAATTACTAACAACTAGACAATTATAACAAAAACATTTCACTAAATATCTTTTAAATATGAGTATGAAATTTGTATTATTAAGCTATAAATAATCACAGTATAAGAAGTGTATTGACGATCATAGGTTAGTTATAGAATAGTGATCCTTAGAATGAAAGAACCTTGGTTCAATACTAGTCTCTGTTAAGCTCCGTAAAATAGTTGTTACACTTATGTTTACTGAATGCATATCTGTTAGACCGATTTACACCGATTTATACCTGTTCCTATCCCCAAGAGTTCAATTTTAACATTTCGGTGAATGTTTTCGTAGGTGAGAAGCATGGTCCAAGCAGATGATAGCCACTACTTTATTTGCCATCCCAAGAGTATCATTTCAGTTGGAGGACATTGCCACTATAACCTATTTAATAAGATCAGTCATCTTTAGGGAACACGACGGATTTTTGATACATTAAGGATTCGAATTAATTACTTTCCAATAAAAAGAATGGCCCGTTAAACAGACCATGACATGGGAGACTCTTCGGTGCTTCCGACCAAATTTGTGTCACGTGATATAAATCACTATCATTTAAATTTCCTCTCGAGAGGTGACATGCGTCCAATGTTTAAATTCCTTCAATGACAAAAAAATTCAGGTGTCGGGCTGTTCATTCCGTGTTGCCGAAGAAAAAAATAAATAATAACTTTTATTCGAGCAAATTATGAATTAAAAATAATATTTGTAAAATGTAGCAATGTGACAACTGCAAATTAAGGCTATATTCGAAACTTTTAAGAAATGAAAGCTTTATGAATACTGTTTGGGATAAATAGGAAAAATGAAATAAATTTGGGAGTGATGCAGATACGTTGATGAATAAGCATATTTTATTCCAATATTTGATTATCAATTACGATACTTAAATTGATTTGCAACGTTCTATTGATGTCCTCAGAAAACTGAAAATACATTATTGATTGCATGAAGACACATAACTAATACACGATTTTATTCTATGTAATTATTACATGACAGCCATATAAATAGGATTCCATCGAGAACACCTAAGAGTGACCATTTTATCCTTTTGCAATTGTGATGATACATAATTTTGTCAGGGAATGAAGAAATTATTTAATTTTACTTTCTACATTTTGTTAATTATAAGCTGATAAATGAAAATTATCTATTGTTGAAGGACATATATTTTAAAACATGACTGATACAACATGAGCATAAGCGTTGTTTGCTCAGTTAAATTTATATATATATATATATATATATATATATATATATATATATATATATATATATATATATATATATATGAATATATATATATATATGAATATATAATATATATATATACATATATATATATATATATGTATATATATATATATATATATATATATATATATATATATATATATATATACATATATATATATATATATATATATATATATATATATATATATATATATATATATATATATATATATATATATATATATATATATATATATATATATATATATATATATATATATATATATATACGGAAACACATTTTAAATTATCATTCCCGTGGATGTAAAATTCAATTCTATAGGGACTTAGTCTTACCTATGAGTCGCACTGGAAGATATTTAAAATATTTTCATTTTGAAATAATTTAACAAAAAATAGTCTGTTTATATATTTCTTTAAAAACAGCTTTATTTTGATAATCGATTCACCTTAATATTTCTGGGTTGTTTTTAATGCCATATTTTGTTTTCCTTTAAAGTAATTGCTAAAATATGAATATTAAATAATATATATAAGGTAAAAATATGTGAGAAATTAATGCATCTAATGTATTAATTACAATGAATAATTAATATACCCACTGTATTACATACATATGAGATGCAGTAATACAAAATTAATGCACCTGAAATATGCAATTCAAAATATTTGACAAAAAAGAAATACAAATTTACAATATTGGCAAAACAGCTCTTAAGGTTCATTATTTCAATTCTGAACTTGAAAATAATAAATTAATAAATTTTCTTGGATTTGTGAAAATTCAAATCACACAAAAGTCATAGGTCAATATGTGCTCGAATTCTTACTTAAGTTCTTAATATTAATCTTATTAAAAGCCATGAATATTCGCATTGCTACTGAAATCAAGAAAAAGAATTTTTCTATTGCATATATCTTTCGTATTGTTGGAAACTAATGTAAATTAATTCAATTATTGATTTTCATACAATCAGCACTATAAGTGGGATAACTTAATGTAAATTAATTCAATTAAGTTATCCCACTTATAGTGCTAATTGCATGAAAATCTATAATTAGCAATTATATAGTAAAATATTCTCCTCATATATTCACTAATTATTTCCTTTTTTATTGCTAAGAAATCAGTTTAAAAAAAACATCTTTATTCCCAAAATATCATCATATCAATTTAATGTTAATATTCGCAAAGCTGATATAGTTACCAAATAGTTAAGTGCAAATATAGTTAAAATATTATTTGTAAAGATGATATATAGTTATCGAATATTAATAAAAAAGATGATTCCTTTATAATTCTATGCATGCATACTAATTTTGACTTGAGCGAGGAAATATATTTAATATAATTCTGAACAAAGAGAATAATATCAAATTAATTCTTTTCGAATACCTCATTATAGCTTTAAAATGACTTACAAATGTAAAAATGTAACAGAATATCTTAAAAGGGTATATTGTCTTATATCTTATTTTAGAAATTGGTATCTCTCTAATGCTGATAAACTAAATTCTTTAAACTTTTTAAAAATTAAAATTGTTGCTTTTCATGAATTCGATATCTATATTTAAACGAACAGTAGAAAATATCTAAAAATGTTGAGAATAAATCCTTAAATTCAATCATTCTAAAAAATTGATTATTTTTCTTCCTATAAGTCTGTGTAAGAAATAAATTTTATAGTTTTGTAAGCCACATTTAATTCCAAAAAGCTAAAAACATATTTTATTATTTCAATTCAATGGAATACATTACTTGACTGAATATTAAACCGTCATTCAAAATTCCCAAACTTTTTATCGTCAAAACTAACAATCGTGCCCATGAATGCGGTTGTCATAATTTCAGAATTTTAATTCGAAAGAGTAAATATTTTGAACGAATTAAATTTCCGTGATTTGAAAGTCAAGATATGATAAATACAAAAGCTCTTGAAAACTGACAAATGAAGCTATAGAAAGATGTTTAGGCTGTAAAAACGAAATAAAACTTTCTCTTTTTATTAACCGAACTGTCCAAAAGTTTGAGTATTCTTTTCTGAGAAAAGAAAATGATAAAATTCGTCTTGTACTGAAGATAACAGGGAAAAAAGAAAGAATTTTCAAACGTATAGGATGCAGGCGATCATATAAACTGTCTAGGGGTATCATTTTAATTTATCTGTTCTATATGTAAATGTAACGCCATTTCTAAACTGCCATTTCTCAAAATAGAATACCAAGTTTATGTTCTGCAATACACGTTTTTTCTTTCATTTTTTAGATTCTAGTTTATTTATTTTTTAAAAATGCTTTTCTTTTCTAAAGGAATAACTGAAATTATATTTTTCAATAACCACATACAGAAATACTTATTTATATGTATCATAAGTCATATGTCCTTTTTTATCATTTTATTTTCACTTTCATATCTATAGAAATTTAGGTTTATATTGTAAAGGATATCACCTTATTTTAGATGATCATTTACGGTTGACATGATTTCTTTTGTTACATTTCAAACGATTTTCTTAAACAGCTACTTTTACGAATTCGTATTTTTAATAAATTCATTTAAATTAGTAATATTAATATAATTAGTTACTAATTATTTCTTGAGAGTTAAGGAGCTTCTTTAATCTTGCGTAAATGCTCCACGTCGTATTTCGATACAATAATTACTCACACCTTAAAACATGAATGATAAAAAGTATCTATTTTGAAGTTGCCTTATACCAATGATATGGGACCCACAAGCTTTTAACTACGGAATATATTCTTCGTTATTTGGGTTCATTATTATTATACATTATTCTAATTAATTATTCTAGTTCATTATTTTTTATTCTTATTATTCATTAATACTTTTCTTCAATTATTTGTTACATCGTATTATATTCATTTATTACTCTTCATCATTTCTTCTTTGTGCATATCTTTCCGTATCTGTGTTGAAGATATTTACAGTACATATCTTACTGCACGTGCAATTGGTCTACTGTCTATGATATATTCATGATAGAAGTTAAAAATTCTTACAAAATCCTTCGGGTGCTTAGCTATGTACTATGCAAAATTATAAAAATACTTTTTATGAGCTTACTATAAATGGTAAAACTGTACTCTTTAATGTAGAATGTCTTGGGTTCGATACCACGCACTGTTAAAGACGAGCAATTTTTATATTCTGTTTACAATATGTATTCAAAATCTAATTAGAAATTTTTAATCTTGAGAGTTTAAGATAATAAAATACTCTAAAAAAATTCAAGTTTTGGGAGCTTAAAAATGATGGCTTTTGTTATTTTTAAATCATATCTGATTATATAAAATATATGATCAATAAAAGTATTGCTATTTTATCGACTATTATTATTTTAGAAAGAATCATGGAAACAATTTTTATTAAAGTTTATTTTAAAAAATTGTCAAAATAATTCAATGTTATAACACACAAAAAAAACCAATTTTTAAAAATAGGGTACAGAAAATTATTGAAATAATTTAAAAAGTATCATTATAAAATAAAAGCATTCTGTTAATAATTATTTAAAAAAATGTTTTTCAGTTATTTGATTTAAAAATATATGCATTTGTGTTTTTAGTAAAATTTGCAAAACAAAAAGAAAGAAAAAAATTTTAATATTAGCGTAAGCAAGGCGATAGTCTTAAGAATCCAAAGAGATTGTTGTTGTTACTTATCTCAGGATGTCTAGCTAGGCTAAACAACCCCCATAAAACCAAAAATATCCAAAATGTCTAAAAAATGTGATGGGTCCCGAAGGATATAGCCATTTTTTAAATTTAGGCAAGTTAAGATATGTCCAGGGGAAACCATATTTATCATTTGTGGGAGGTTTCATAGTCAAGAGTAAGTGAGCATCTTCAAGGACCCGAAGGTCTGGAGCATCCCAGGTTGAAGTATGACTTACCCCCAAAAGCCAGCCGCTCCCAACATGGAGAACAGACGCTGCTGCATGTTTTGGTCCGCCCCGGGTATTTCATTTCCCCGGTACTACCCATATCTGGGAAGCATTCCCCTATCCGCTATCTGGGGAGGCACCCGATGGTGGACTAGCAACCACACATGGAAGCCATCACATTGTTTTTTTTTTTTTTTTTTTTTTTTTTTGAAGACAAGAGATTGTTTTAGAATAGTGCAATTATTAATTTATGAAATTTTTAATTTAAATCGTCCTTGCTTATTTAAACTAACCATGAAGTGGATGTTTTGTCACGTCATTTTCATTTTGCTTTTTCTGCTGTTCTATTGCCAACATATTATGGACTTGAATCAATGGAAAACGGTAGCTCAAACCGATGCTTTGGTCCTTATATAAGAAATCATTTTATTAACAAAATGAACTTCGAAACAATTCTCAGATATTCGATAGTGAACTTCGCCTTGTTTGCTGCCGAAGATGTGATTTTACTAGAAGAATGTGATTTGAACGCAAGCAGCACATTCATTGACATGTTGGATTTACAACTCCGTCTCAATACGATGTGACGTAGGTGAAACGTTATCTGACGTCATGAATATTTTAAATTAATGAGCATCGTAATATAATTGGCGTAGTCAGGATCTCAACTGTAATGAACAACCACTTTATGGTTAAAAAATGTCAATAAAACTTTAAAAATAACTCAATTTTATTTCCTTAATCAACGTGAAAAATAATTTCGAAACATCAAAGTAGAAATATAAATGACTCAAATTGTGACATCTTTAATAAACTTCAATTTGACTCGAGATATTCAAATTTCTATTTAGATTTTAAAAATATGTAAAAATACATGCATTAATGAAAAATCTTTTTAATCTCTATAAGAAATTAATATATACTACCCATTAAGAAACTGTCAAATAATTTCAAGCCGCTTCTTAGTGGAAGTTTATTTGCAATAATAAAATATTATGAATTATAGGAGAGAAATGTCACTTCTCAATTTCTCTCAATTTATCTGCTTCGTATGTAAATGTCTTATTTTTAATCTATCGCATCAAAGAGAACATTTCAAAGCAAACCATTTCCAAACGATTTTGTTTATAATATTTTAGAAGTTCTTTAATTGCAGTTAAATTTTCTTGGAATTGCATTTTTTTGTATAATTTGAATGTATTTCTAAATAAATTAAGATTTCTTAAAATGGTAGCAATGCAATATCTTTATTTTATTTGTAATAGATTTTTGTCAATAACTTTGAAATTTCAGCTTCAAATATTTACATAGGGTAACATCTCAATAGTTTAAATATTCAGGTTTTAGCTGAAATTATATCTGTGAAAGGTTTAGTTTCAGGTTCCTATTGCTTAAGAATTCCTTCTGTGAGGACCATGCATTCAGTGTATACAAAGTCATGAGCCTTACGATTTGCAATTCCTCTTGAGGTATAATTTGGAAATCCGCAGTTAATTACGAAGTTGTAGAGCAGCAATGTTTCAATAAGGTGCGATATTTTGCTGGCAGATTAAAAGCATGCTTACAACTTGCATTGCTTTTTTGTGCTGAGCTCAAATGTCAACAATCGTCACTTAACCAAATGAAGTGGTCGTCAAAAATAAGTTATTTGAAATTTACCTGACATATTTTCCTCTGTCATTGGATTGTAGTACTTAAAAACACTGAAAAATAATTAATGCATTTCATTTATTTATATATTAATTTCATATCTGACAATTTTAAAAAAATAATTAAAATTTTAGTCACCAGGAACGTTGTGACTGCAGATTCATCATGTTGTAACTAGTTACTGTTATGACCGGTTACAACTTGATGCTTGCGGTCCTTTAAAAATTAATATTGTAACTAGTTTTTTTTTTTTTTAAAGTTTAGTTTAATGTAACTACTCACAACAGTGTGTCTAGTAACTTTACATTTATATAAAAGAAAATATAAGAAAAAGTTTATTTTTCTCATGCGATCTTTGTTTCTTCTTATTTAAAAAATAAACCTAAGCCAAAACTTAAAAAAAACCATCCCAAATTCAGAGCAGCTCACCTGTCTTCTGTAGTCAACCCGTCATTTCGGGGCACAGGAAATTCGTTGGAAGAGGGAGGGGGGACCATTAAAATTTCCACCGAAATACCACCGGGCAAAATCATCATCCTTCGATAAAACGCTTTCCTACCGGCATAAATTTCCTTTCGAAAATCTCATTATGTAAATCTAGTCCTAAACCCAAAGTGCAAAAGAGAGTGGGAGCAGGGCAAAAAAAGAAAAATAGGAGCAAAAAAAAAAGAAACAGAATGTACTACGCTAACAGGAAGCTATTTGCATTTAGGTGCATTAAGAAAAAGTAACGTCATTTGACGAAAGTAATTACATCATAATTCTCATTACTTTCTGTGTCTGATGAAGAGTTTCATTATTTCGAGGTAATGTGGAAGGGGGCAATGAACTTTTAATTACTGCAATCAGATGATTGATATGAATTTAAGGAAGCTGTAATTCAATATTTGTTTTGGGTTCGTTGAGGTTTTATACGTGGTGACATCTGCGGATTTGCATTAAGTGACTTTGGTGTTGTATTCCAAAATGTAAATATTTTGAAATGCAAATTAATAGAGTAACTGTACTTGTGGTATGATAATTATGTTTATCTTGGATTATATCATTTGGAAAGAGATTTAAAAGCAACCAGTATCCACTAAATGTAACACAACTTGATTAATTTCGTTTGAATGTTAAGAAGAATTGGCAACATCGTTTTCTTAAAATAAATAAAGATATAATTTACATGAATATATTTATCAAAAGTTTTAATAAGTTAGCCGAAATTTCACGATTATTTTCAAAAAATTGCATCATGGCTTTTTAAACAATGACATAGATATTTAACTTTTTAAGCGAATTAAAAGTGATTTATTGTAATCAAAATTAGTTTTTTGTTATTATATTACACGAAAATAAGTAAGCATTTTGGTGGCAGCTTAAAATGGTTTTTCTTGAATGAATATGCATATTCTTACTTTAGAACAATGTGACCGTATATTTCTTCCTAATTATTCACAACAATTTATTACAAAGTAATTCTTTCTTAAATCATTTATGTACTAATATAATATTGTTTAATGCCGTGTATGTAAAAATTAGCTGACATTTTGACAAAAAGTTCCAATAGAGTTTACTGAATTAATGTTGATTTTAGTTTTATATAGTGAGAGAGAGAATTAATTTTCAAAATATCCATATACAGTCATGAAGAATTATTCATTCATAATTTGTAATATTCTCATTAACTAATATTCTCTTGAAAGTTTTATATAAAATTCACTAATTTTTCTCTGTAAGGTTCCAATGATTCATAGAGAATTAAAGTTTTTTGTTGTCGTTATAAAAATAATAGAATTAAAGTTTAATTGTACTATTATCAAAGACTTGCGTCTCATAATACGTTGTGAATTTTCCAAAATTAAAATGAACCACAGTAGAAAAACTCAGAATTAATTGCAGAATATTTGTTTATATCCATATACAGGTTATAGTTAAATACTTTTATGCAGAATTTTAGAAACATTTGATGATTTTAAAATTAATATTTTTACAATAATTATACTGTGAAAAAACTAATTTCTCATATTCGCAACAAATTGTAATGAAGAAATATTCAATCGATTTATACGATATTTATTCCTTAATATACACTCACTTCCAAAAGTTAAGCACGGGGAGAAAAATGCTAATTTCCGGAAGCCAATCATAATTGAAGAGGTTGCAAATCGCTGCATAGGTAGATGGAAATTTCCAAATATGTTAGGTAACAGTCAATCGCGCTTTCATGTCAAGAAATATGCAAAAAGGGCAGTCTTACCAGATTTATGAAGGGTTATAGAAGTTGATTGTAAGTGCTGATAGAAGAGATGTTTAAAACTTTCATATAATTTGTTTTCAAGACATACGTGTTTCGATGACTTCCAGAAGACGATTGGCATGTTCTGGGAGCTGGCGTGCTGTGGGGCGCATTGAAGAAGGACAGTCGATCTCAGATGTTGATCTTTTCTTCGGCGTTCATCATTCTGTAATTTCACGTTTATGAAAACAATTCCAAACCATACAGACAGTTGTCCGAAGGCCCGTAGCCAGTCATCCAAGGGTTACTAACCTTGTGGAAGATCGATATATTGCGATTTTAGCCAAGCGGAATCGCAGAGCGACCTCCACACTTGTGACATCTATGGTTAAATGTCCATTGGTAAGGTCTGCAGCTACTGTACACCGAAGATTACATATGAGTGGGCTGTACAACCGGGTACCTCAAGTTTGTGTTTGTCTATCCGTCCAATCAAGAGGGGCATGATTAAAATTGTGCCGGGAACATGTCAATTGGACTGTGTCTTGAATATGTAAAGTAATATTTTTCATTTTATACTGTTTATTTTCACTTTATACATAATTCTAATTAAATCTCTAGTATGTCACTATCTGACAACTTACAAAAATTTAATATTATTTTCATTTCTGTATATAACTATAGATTTTATTTCATGCATAAAAATATATGCTACTTTCCTGCCTAATTTTGTGTCAATCAAAGCAGTATTTGTTGATTTTTTTGCATTTTACATCTTCGTGCTTAACTTTTGGAAGTGCGTGTATACGAGTCATCATTTAGTACATTCTAGGAAAGATTTTTAGACATTTTAATTTAAATTTATAAAGATATATGTATAATTAATGTGGATTTTTATTAAATACTATGAAAGTTTTTATTATTTTTGTTGTTATACCCGGCTGGTAGGATTTCCACCATTTAGCTCTGCAAGGGAAGGAAATGATGGCCCCTTATATGTAATTTGACAATAGTAAGTAGGTCTTCGTAATATAGAAGTTATGACGTATCAGAAGATCTCCATAATGAGATTGCCATTCTCAGAGATATCATTTCACGTGGAAGACATTGCGACTATGACATATTTAACATTCTCCAACCACCATTAACGAACATGGTCGACCTCCGATTGAGTTGGGATTCCATCTCACTACCTTCCGAGAAAAAATCCCTAACCAATCAGGCTACCGCGACCTCATCATATTTTATTGTTGATAATTCAGTACTTAATTATTGTATTATGAACTCAACGAAAAAGTTTTCTGATACTGTTATTCCCAGCATAACATTAATTTCAACAGAATTAAACTTTTATTCTAATTTCATGTCATGTTCTTTTGTTACAAATAAAAGTTACTGTATCAAAACGACGTATGTAATTTTAAAAATAAAATTACAAAATTAAAGCAGCAAATAGCAATGAAAAATAAATTGATTTTATGCAAAGCAAAATTTCTCTTTCCTAATTTTTACTCAGAGCGGA
Organism: Latrodectus hesperus; assembly: GCA_037975125.1. Lineage (NCBI taxonomy): Eukaryota > Metazoa > Arthropoda > Arachnida > Araneae > Theridiidae > Latrodectus > Latrodectus hesperus. Next base: position 74,938,519 of record CM075858.1, on the reverse strand, counting down.
ATACATTTATTTCGGAAATTATGATAACGAAAGAAAGAAAAAAAAAGCCAAGCGAAGGAGATTCCAATAGCCTACAAAGTAACATCTTTCTTTTGGAGTCAATGCATACTTATAATGCGACTTATGGAAATTACTTGAATGAGATTATTTCGCACTTGTATCTCTTCTTAATGGAATCGGATTCCTGAAGCGAAAATCTCTTTGAAAAGAATGATTACTTCTAACTATCAAAGAACATGCGAAGATGGCATAAACTGGAAAACAGGTCGATTTTGCTTCGACAAATGATTAGAATTGTCAACTCTTAGGGCAAAAGTACGATGCCCACATAAAAACGTCTAATTAGTGATTTTTCTTGATTAATTGAATTTCCGAATGGGAAGAAAGATATAATTCCTCGAATCATTGTCTTCTTTCGAATGTGAGGGCGCACAATTGTATTTGCCTTGTTCTTCAGTGAGATTTGTTTTCATGGAAAATTGCGCTGTATTTTCACAGAGTATCCAACTAAGCAAACATGATTAGTATCAAACATAGATTTAAGTGTTTTTCTCTTTTCAAGCTCTGAGCTATTAATTGTCCTCTGTTTTCTATTGAAATCCATTTGAATGCGGGAAGATATCAACGAAATTAGGAACTAATTAATTGTGGTTGAGATACCTAGTGTTGTAATTTAGATTCAGAGAGGTTTTCTTTTGTCGATTATATTCGGAATAAATTTAACTTTAAGTGCCAAACTCTTATCTGTTTTCTGTTGCTTGTGGTGATGTAAATAACACGTGATTGTGAATAAAGCATGAAGAATTTCACTGGTGAAATAAATTAATGATGACGTAGCGTTTAAGGATTATTATGCATCGTTTACATTTCCTCAAAACAAATATGGTATAAATCCAGATCAACGCATTATAACAAGGATTAACAAAGATACTAATTTATCATGATAAAAACACGTTAATATTCAAAATTAATTATTAAAATTTAATATTGATTTCAACTATGCTCTTGTCGAAAACATATATTATTTGCAAATCTTACAGCACAAACTTGGTTGAAATAATGAACTTTTTTTCAAATTTAACGCAATTGGCCTTGTAAACTTCCATATTCCAAATTTATTTTCATTTAGACAACATTTAGAGGATAACCTAAATGCCGAAAGCTGTTACAAAGCATTTTAATATCCACTCAGTAAATAACTTTTCTGTAAAAATTTTTATAGACAGTGTTGCAAAGGAGGAAACCCGAAAAATTCCCAATGTTCACCCCTGCAGACATGCATGCAGAAGTCTGAAACGCGAAATCCATCTCTCGTTACTACACAGTGGCTGGAATTTAACCCAAGAAACTTTGGCTCCGTAAATCGTGGTTTTAGCACTATAATGAACCTAAATGTGTTCTAATTCTAGAAGATTATGTATCAGTCCATTTAAACCTAACAACAGAATCAAATAATGTGGTTGCATATTATAAGACCATCTGCAACCTGTTGTGGTGCAGGACATTTGGAATGATATTATAAGTTTATTTGACACCACCTGCTGGACAACCGGATGATTTTTATAAAGCATTTTAAAGTTCACATGCAAGTTGGTTTTTTGGAGAATTTTTTTCTTAGATAAAAAAAACGAATTTACGTGTCACAAGGAAAAAAGCCGAAAAAGTACCAAGTACCCACTCCAACAGACGTCTCTAAATGCTTAACTGTGATTGGGATTGAACCCAGAACATTTCAATCAAAAGATCGAAGACATCCCATCATGCACTAGTGAGACCCAAAGAATATAAAGAATATGATGTTGAAGTTTATTCAATGCATTGATAATTACTGACCATTTTAAAAAATTCCTCTTAGGAGTTATCATGAATATTTACGAAACTGTTTTAAATCAAAAAGCTAAATTTAACGAAATTACAAAATATTTAAAATTTACGCAAACAAAAAATTTATATATATACATATATATATATATATATATATATATATATATATATATATATATATATATATATATATATATATATATATATATATAACTTATATTGATACATATATTCAGTTGTTCTCAATATTTGTTATTTGACCATGCTAATTACTCCGGAGTTAACAATAACTGGAAAACGTATCTGGTATGATTAAAGTTTAATAATGAAAAAAAGTATGGCATTGAGCAATACCGGGAAATAAATTAAAATATATAAAAAAGTACTATAATTATATAAAAAAAGTACTCCTAAAGTAAAGTAAGAGAAATCAAAAATAAAAAATATTAATGAATTATTTTGGCAATATTTATTAAATTGAAACACTTAGTTCTCATTTTCATAGTTAAATGATAATGAATTCAACAAATCAGCAAACGTTTGTCAAATAACAAGAAAATTTGGTGGTGTTATTTAATAAAATGAAAAAATTGATTACTTATTTTCGATATATTTCTATAAACCTTTTCAATAGTAAAGAATTTATTTTAAATTTTTCAAACGAAAACTTTTCCTGAATTTACAAAACGATTCTTCGGGATCATAATGCTCGAGTCCTAATGCAACTTAATCAGGGATTGATTAAGCACTATGTCCTAAGTTCTTGGAGCTTATCACAGTACTTAAGCCCTTAAAATGCTCTTTTCCTTCATCACATCTTCCTAAGCTCTGCACGTAAATTTCCCTTCTCTTGAAGTTTTCGGAGAAATATTGCATTATTAAGAACTTTTATTTGCTTAGAATGAAGTTTATTTATTTATAAATTCTATACTTCTCAGCTTTAAAATTAGGCTGCCTTAGATTAAGAGTCTATAATATAGGCTATATAAACTCGTGCTTATAATTTATTATTAATACTATTTCTGCAATATGTTTCTTATTTTAATTATATATTTTATTTTAATCTTTTTCTTGTTTATACATTTTTAACTAAGCTAAGTTGATTGCAAATAAGGCTTCATTGTCAAAAATTATATAATCTGAAATAGAAACTATTTCTGTAAATCTGTATGCTATAAAATAGTATTTGTTATTAAAGAATATTTATTTTAATATATGTATTTTTGTGAATGATAATTTAATGAAAATAACAGCCATTTGTATATTTCTCAAATTATTGTTAAAATAATCCTTTACTTTATTTTATTATTTTCGACATATTATTAATTATTAATATGCTGCACTTTATTATCTCACGTGACTTTACTAGAAACCATGTGAATAACTAAACATTTTTTAAACATAATAAAAAACAAAATTTAAATATAAGGGACTGTTAACAAATGTTTCATAGTATATATTTATTTCTAAAATATGAACCCATATATTATTCTAGTTACAATGAAATCTTACATAATAACTTAATTTTATGATCATCCTAAAGTTATTCACTAAACAAACATTTCTTGAATAGATCTTATATTATGTTCAATATTTAATATATGTTCTTCGCTATTTTACTTTTTCATTTGCAATTATTATAATATTTCAATTCAAATTTTTTAAGCTAGTTAAAGCAACTTTGCAATATATTTCTGCAAAAATTTTGTTAATATTATAGTTGGGATAATATTTACACAAATAATTAATATTATATATTAATATCATTATTTGTGAATATATTTTGTGAGAAAATAATATTTGTGTACATTATATTTTGTGAATATAATTTTGTGAGTGTAAGAATATTATTTTTTGATTAATAAAACCCTTTGATTAAAATTGTCCTCTTCTCATGAAAATTATCGCTGACGCCATGTTAGGCGTGTATAAATCCTTAAAGAATACAAACGAAATTCTTTTTTTGAAATATTAATTCTAAGAAAATGACAACTATATGTTTACATAGTTAAAAAATAATAGAAGTAAATTAAGAGTATCTTAAAAAATTTATGTTATTCCGTAAATTGTTTTAAATATTAATTATTGTAAAAATAATTTGCGTTTCTTATTTTTATTTAAATTGTTTCCATTTTTGTTCATTTTTAACTACAGTTTTTAAGTGAATTGCACTAAAAACACATTATTTTAAGTTATTTCATAAAAATCAATAAAGATTCTATAAAAAATAAAATTACGTAGAATTTAATTTTAAAATTTGACAATTTTCTACGCAAAAATGAAAAAAATTCCATTTTTAGATAGATTTAACGTGTTTCTTTTAATTTAATGATAAAACTTTTTTTATTGTTTCAAGCTGCACCATTTTTATAAAACAATTAAATATTCTCTTGGTTGTGTATCCTTTAATGTCAATTCAACTTAAATAAATATCGAATATTTTAATAATACAATTTCGAGTTTCTCTCTTCCTAAAATTAAGTTTTTAAAAAAACTCACTTTTTAAAAAAAAGCAAAAGTTTTTATTAAAAAGGGCATTGTTATACTTTATCATATTTTTCATTATTATAAATAACAAAGAAACTTAATGAATGAAAAAATTATAAAAAAGTGCAAAAAACCTTCTTGTGCGATTCATTTTCTTTAAATAATGGAATACAACAAGCACTGCGTTAAGAAATCGCTTAACTATTGTTTTAATCTCCCACTAATTACAATTTTTTTTATTTAAAAAAAAACACGCTAATTATTTCTCTTCACAAAATAAAAAATAACAGTATTTTTTGTTGCCATTTAACAAAGAATAAGACTTTCATCAAACAATTTATCAGTTTTTGTATCATTTTGAAAAGCGGTTTTTATTTATTTATTTTTTTTACTTTAATTTCTCGTAACAATTGAATTATTTTCTCATATCTTTTTCTATTTCCTGTGAGTTGTATTACAAACTTAGAATTTTTTTTCCAGAGTTATTTCTTTTTTTTTATTTTTCAAAAAGTAAAAAGTACTTTTTTAATTAAATTTTTTTCAATTTGGATTAAAATTAAATATTCTTCTCAGATGAAATGACAATAATTTAAATATTTCCTTGAGCTTTGTTTTCTATATTTATTTCAGAATAAAATTTTGCAATCTATATAATATTAAAGAGTTATCTCGGTCTTATAAAAAATCTACTTTAATTATTACTTAAACTACTTTTGTCAAATTAATAAATATGAACAATTATTTCTAAAATATTTATATTAATTCAGAATAAAAGGAAGGTTCTCATATAATTAATTTTGAATTAATAACAATATTTGTTCATTTTTCATATCTCAAATAGGAATGACATGTATCGCAATTTTTCTATTAAGAATAGATATAAAACAGGTAGAAATATTTTCTATGATTTTTTGCATTGTAAATAACATTTACTTAAAACAATGTCTTTAATCCAAGAAAATTTATTTAATGATATACATTACAAAAGAAGCTCGTTTTTAAGAACCTTTAATTTACGAACACTCGTGATTTTACGGGCTAAAATTTTGAAAAATAAATTGGTTGCGAATTCCTTATCACGCATATTCTGTTTGCGTTTTATTTTCATCATCAGATTCTTTTTCTTTTCAATTTTTTTTATTTTAATTTTATTTTATGGTTGAGAAAATTTGATCGCCGTTTTTATTGAAGAATCGTAAATTTTCCATGAGAATTGTTGGTAACTAACAGCACTATTGATACTCCAATTCCTGATGATTTTTAAAGTTGTTTGTGAGAAATTTTTATTCCTTAAACTGATTCATATTTTAGAACCCATGCTTCAAAGCATAATCAGTAGTTTCAAGTGCAAATATCGTAGGGCCGTGGTAGCCTAGTGGTTAGGGCATCGGACCTCCATCAGGAAGGACGGTGTTCAATTCCCATTGCTGCCAAACACCCACCCAGTGCATGGGATACACTTGCTTGTTGAATCTGTCGAATGTCCTGTGGTTGATCGTAGAGCAGTTACATTGGTTGTAATGATCTTGAGAAAGTTTCCTCCCCCTCCAGATCAAAGTCAAAGGTGAGGGAATGTATCCTCTGGTGGTGCCATCTATCAGAGGAGTTTTAGAGCAATGACGTTCTTTCACTTTCGTGGTGTTCTTTTTAAAACAAAGATGCACACTTATAACTTAATTTCGCATAGGCTTCGGTTGTCCAAGTGTCTTTTAAGTAACAACAACAAATATCGTAAGATATTTTTCTGTGGAGCAATCAATGTTGGTACCTTATCAATAGATATTCCAACCACAATGCTATATTAAATCGTCATTTTGACACTCAGTCTTCATTAAACAAACCACCATAACTGATGAGAGCCAAAAGCAGTCTTCTGGTGATCTGATAGAAGACGATTTAAACTTTGACAAAGAAATCTTATTTCAAAACTTTATGTATGTGGGCCCAAATGTAGTTAATGCATAAGAAGTATGGAATGATTAAATGGCTGAGAAAACTGGAAAATATGTTTTTAAAAATGTAATTTTGAAACAGAAAAATTATAGCTTTGCCAGTTTTTTCCACCTTAAAATAAAAGTAAGAATGATATTAAGAAGGAATTTTTTTGCATGTATTTCTTATAAAGTACATAACAAATATTTTTTTAATATTACTTTATTTAACAAAGAGAAAGTAGTCTGGTTAAAAAAAAAAACTTCAATATTTAATACTTTTATATCCATTTTACAAAGATTTCATTTTAAGAATTATTTTACCAATATAAGTTCGTAGAAACGAGCTTCTACTGTATACACATACATGCATATAAAATTATTTGAATAATATCAATGCATGCAAATATTTTAATATATTTTCTATTACGAAAGAGCAAGACGAAGTAAATATTGCAATTTATGTAAAAAATATACAAATCCTTCATATGTGTTTATGAATTGAAATTTTTTCTTAAATTAAATATAACATTGACTTAAATCGTTAGGTATGTTGAATATGAAATAGAGTTGCATAAATAGCTAAAATGTATTGCCCTTCTGTAAAATTTACATAATTAATTTATTTCCAAGAATATCGCTGGATTATTTAGAATCGTTTTTATCTTTTAACTATAAAAATTATTGATAATATATCTCTATATACGAGTATCTCTATATCTCTCGTACTATTAAGTATTAGTATGTATAGTAAGAATAATAAAATTTATTTATATATGAAAATTTATCTTAGATATTCTTTATCAAGAAGAGAAATATTATCTGCACACGATTTTTTTTATATTACTGGAGTTATTATGATTGCAAATTAAAAGACTATGAATTAACATTTTTATTTATTTATATATTATATCTCACCCTGATTCTTTATTTATAGCGAAAATGAAAAATACATAATAAATAGCGAAATATTTTTGCAGTATGCCTTAAAACGCTAGTGAGATTTATTTACAATATTCAAAGAGAGTTACTTTTATTTAAAATTTTCATCTGAGAAATTAAGTGAG